>SNVD02008119.1:0-31155 GCA_013180625.2 Boswellia sacra | reverse complement strand
AAATAACAAAGTCCAACAAGCCAGCAAACAAAAACAAGTCAGTTAGAATGGGTCTAAAAAGTTTAGAAGTTCGCCTCCTTATTCAGCCATTATAGATTAAAGAGATCCATAATGCGTTTCAAGAGGACTTAAACTTTTTAAGCCACCACTATAAAAACCAAGATTAGAAAATATTACCTGGGAGGAAAGAAACAACCTGAAAAATCTCAAAATAAATAACATGGAAAACTTCAAATAAACACAATAAAAAGAAAGCAAACAAAAACGAAGCAAACCAGCAAATAGAGATTACAGTTGGAGTGTTAAATCCAGTTTACGCCTCTTATTGCCTTCTCCAAACCAATCAATCCGAGCTGTTGTTGGATCAGGCGAATAGACGAATTCTTGTAGTTTGTCAATTAACTCCCCTGCCGTTGAAGCTGTAACAAGGATTTGCCTCGCTGATGTTGAGATAAAATTTTTTTCTACAGCTTGATCAATAAAAGACAACAAACCATCAAAAAAATTATTGACATTTAACAAACCAATGGGTTTCCAATGGATGTTTAGCAGTGCCCAAGAGGTGATTTGAAATATCTCCTCTAATGTACCATAACCACCCGGCAAAGCTAAAAATGCATCGGACTTAACAACCATATGTGCAATACGCTCATGCATACTAGAGACCTGTAACTCTTCCCGATTGTGTTGCCTACGATATCTCGTACAGCTAATGGTTTAGGGATAATGCCGAGAACTTTGCTCCCTCCTAGGGATGCAGCTGTCGACACACCTGTCTCTTATACACATCTAGATGTGTATAAGAGACAGCCATAAATCAAATTAATACCCTTCGCAGCTAATGTCCTACCAAGATCAAGAGCTGCTGTTGTAAACTCTCCATCTTTACCAAATTGCGATCCACAAAATACGCATATTTTTTGGAATCGCCGAATTGGTGTTTTCTCCATTTCTACAAGTGCTCTAACCTTGTGTAAGACAATGATGCACGTTAGGTAATATGCTTTTCAAGTGTAAGACAGGTTATAATAATGACATTTGAAAATATGGAGAATGGATATATACACACATAAACTCTCAAATTTGATACATGGGGACATAATTTCGGTGGGGGTTGCTCGATGCAGATTTATCGCCCCAAGATTTGAAAAAAAATGAGCTATGCTTTCGGCGGGGTTTGACAAAACCTACACACTTGTCTCCCACGTGAAGCATGAAAAATGGAAATACAATTTCGGTGGGGTTTGACAAAACCGTCACACTTATCTTCCACGTGAAGCATTAAAAGTAGAGATATACTTTCGGCGAAGGTTGACAAAACCTCCACACTCGTCTCCACATGTGTATATGACATGGGGTAGTCATATGGTTTGTCAAAAAGAAAACTTAAAATTAAAACAAACAAAATCAACAAACAACAACAACACAAAAACAACATTGATAATCAGATCAAACGAAACAAGAAAGAAATAAAATTCGACAACAACAACACACATTCAAATATACAAGTATTTGTGATTGTGGCTCACATCTTCCTCTGGTTTTACGTCCAGTAACGGCTGAAACGCCTTCTATGAGTCGGGGATGTGCTTCCCATCCAGTTTTCTTATAAACTGGCAAACAGGGTCGTTTTTAGTCAGATTCCCTAGACTATAACACTGCAATTCATCACGAAATTGTGTCCATAGATAAAGCAATTCACGCTGAACAAGTCCACAAGAATGTGACTCGAGAGTTAACAAAACATTATCCAGCGACTCATTACTCAAACCATTATTAATAAATGAAAGTTTATATTCTCTATTCCTGGACGCAAAACCTAATGAACGACAAGTCTGGTTACAATTTCATCTAGCACATTTATAACATACTGTAACCTTTTCGCTCTTCGCCTCTTGGCGTAGTAGCTCTTTCCTAGACCAGGCATGTATTTTGCGAGATTAATGTCCGGCTCACGGGACAATCTCACCTTGGCTTCGATAAGCCATCGGATATCAGCAGGCACATTTAGGAGCATCAACGCCCAAAGTCTAGTCATCCGTACCTTATAAATTTTAAACACAGCATTTTGAGGAAGTGAAGGGAAATATTTACGAAGGTTCGATAGAAAGATATCAGCATCCATTGAAGAGAAGAAAAGGAGAGATATTACCGATAATGCGATTAAGTTTGTTCTTCTCCCAGATATGCACGTTTCAAACCTTCGAACAATGGCTTCAACTCCCGTTTGAATGTTTCCTCAAGCTGTTGCACAATTGAACTCGAAGCACGGAATAATCAAATTAAACACAAGAAAAAAAACGAAAAGAAAAGAAAATAGAGACACATAAAAGAAATAAAAACACAAGAGCAAATGAAAGTCAAAAACAAACAACAAAGCAAATGAGACAAATGGCAAAGAGAGATAAAACCTGATCAATTATAATAGCCAATGAGAGGAATCTCCTCGAAACACAAAAATTAATCAATACTACCTTCTTTTCTTTGTCTCTTTTTATTTATATTTCAAAAACATTGGGTTGCCTCCCAATAAGCGCTTGGTTTAACGTCCTCAGCCTGACGTTACTTGCCATCACCCATCAAGATAAGCTGGCTCGTAGAGAGGTACCTCCTCGATGTCCTGCATCAATGAATTCTCATAGTAAGGCTTCAACCTGTGCCCATTCACCTTGAATACTTTATCCGTTTTTAAGCTCTTGATTTCCACTGCACCATGGGGAAAAACATTAGGAATAACAAAAGGTCCAACCCATCGAGATCGTAATTTACCTGGAAATAACTTGAGACGAGAATGAAATAAAAGACCTTTCTGTCCCACTTCAAAATTCTTCCTGGAGATCATTTTATCATGAAATGCCTTAGTTCTCTCCTTGTAAATTCTGAAATTCTCATAGGCATCATTTCTAAGTTCTTCCATTCTTGCCAGTTGAAAGCTTCCTTTGTTCTCCAGCTAGCATCCAATCTCAGTTACAAAGCTTTTTTTTTACTACCCCCCCCCCAAAACCATGCGTTATGTTGAGATCACTGGAAGGTGGATGGCTTACCATAGATAACCTATACGGAGCCATACCAATAGGTCTTGTAAGCAGTTCGGTATGCCCAAAGTGCATCATTCAATCGTAGGCCAATCTTTCGGTTCAGGATTCACTGTATTCCGAGAATGGACTTGACTTCTCGATTTGAAAATTTAACTTGACCACTAGTTTGTGGATGATATGCAGTAGACACCTTGTGAGTGATGTTGTATTTCTTGAGCAAGGCTTCAAATGATCTATGACAGAAGTGTGTCCCTCTATCGCTAATCATGGCTCTTGGTGTTCCAAATCTCGCAAAAATATTAGATTTCACAAAATCTACAACAACTGTAGAATCATTAGTTCTCGTAGCTTTTGCTTCCACCCATTTAGAAACATAATCCACAGCAAGTATAATGTAAACATTACCAAAAGATGAAGGAAAAGGAACCATGAAATCAATACCCCACACATCAAAAATCTCAACAACAAGTATAGGGGTTTGTGGCATTTGATTTTTGGCACTTAAATTACCTGTACTTTGACAACGGTCACAAGCTTTGCAGAACAGATATGGCAATCTTCTGAACAATGAGGCAAGTAGAATCCACAAGCAAGGCACTTTAAGGGCTGTCTTTTTGGTCCGAAGTGACCTCCACATGCATAAGAATGACAGAAGGTTAAAATTGAATTAAATTCAGATTCAGAAATGCACCTTCTTATCACTTGGTCAGAACAATGCTTCCATAAGTACGGATCATCCCATATGTAATACTTGGCAATGTTCTTGATCTTGTCTCTTGAGCTCGAGTCAAGTCATGTGGTAGCTTTTTGGTAACTAAGTAGTTGACAATATCTGCATACCAAGGGGCTACTACATTTAGAGACAACAATTGTTCATCCGGAAAACTTTCTTGTAATGGCAGTGCATCCTCGTCATGGACAATGCGACTGAGATGGTCCGCAACTAAGTTTTCACTTCCCTTCTTATCTTTGATCTCCAAGTCAAATTCCTGTAAAAGGAGTATCCACCTGATAAGCCTTGGTTTTGCATCTTTCTTTGTGAGCAAGTACCTCAAAGCTGCATGATCAGAATAAACGGTTACTTAGTACCAATCAAATAAGATCGAAACTTTTCTAAAGCAAAAATAACCGCTAGCAGCTCTTTCTCAGTGTAGAATTAATTAAGTTGAGCATCATTTAAAGTCGAGATGAGTTAAAAATGGCATGTGGAATTCTGCCATTCGTTGACCACAACGGGCACCCACAGCGTAGGTACTTGCATCGCACATGATCTCGAATGGATGATTCCAATGCGGAGATTGGATTACTGGAGCCGAAGTCAAGAGTTCCTTCAGTTTCTCAAATGCCTCTTTGCATTTCTCATCAAATTCAAAGGCCACATCATTCTGCAATAATCTGCATAGGGCAATGCTATCTTCGAGAAATCTTTGATGAATCTACGATAAAAACCTGCATGACCAAGAAATGAACGAATATCCCGCACACTTGTGGGAGGTGGTAAGGAACAATAAGATCTATCTGGAAATTATCAACCTCTATACCCTTAGCAGAAATAAAACATGCCCAAAACATTACCTGATTACCATAAAAATGACATTTCTCCCAATTCAGAACAAGTGAGTTCTCTATATGATAAGTGCTCTATTTATATATCATATTTCATACAAATTCGTCAATGTTCGTTCTGCCTATATCCATTGGTATTTGTTTTTGTGTGATTTTGAGTTTGTAGGAGTTTTGGAGCAACTTGCACAAAAATGGAGTAAAACCCTTCATTTTCACCTCTGCTAGTCAACCATCTTCTCGGATTAAATTGTATTGATATACAATGAACCCGATGACATATCATATACCGTTGAAAAGCTCTCGAAGTCTACTTTTTGGAGAATTTTACGGTTTATGAATCCATTCAGTGTACCGAAAGTGTAATCAAAACAGGAGAGAGAAGTGTAGAAATATAATTCACACATCACTGTAGACGTATAATAGGGACACTGTTAGCACATACTGTAGCAAGAGTATTTTAAACACCTTTTAGGTTATTCATAACCGAAGAGGGGGAAAACGTGGGAGGAGGCTGATTTCTGGATTTATACTCATCCCTTGGATTACTTGAAAGGAGAAAAGACGATTTTGAAGAGGAGGAACTTACAATTTCAGAAGATTCATCTACAAAGAAGATTTTCAAAGAATTTGCTAAGTCTTTCTTCCTTTGTCAATTCTGGAATTCTCTGTATGTATTTGTTGATTCTGATTGAATATGTGTAAATAAATCTGAATTGGTTGAGGGTGATTTCAAAGCCCTTGATATGGATTTTGTGAGTTGATTGTGTAAGAAATTGTTATCCGATTCTCTAATTGAAGTTGCTTGTATTTTCCCATATCTAATGCTTATGATTGCTTACTGATTGTATTTGGAATGGCCAACTGAATATAATCTGTTTTTGTCTTTTGCTAGATTAGAAATCTTGATCCGTAATTGTCATGAATTTCCAATCATTAGTAGCAAAATTGTGATCAGAGATTGCAATTGGAAAATACAAACTAGGTTAAATAATCCGAACTTGTGTGATTATTGCTTAGATCAACCTATCTTTCTCATCGTAATGCTTCTAATGAATTAAACTTAGAGAGCTTGTTCTAGGTTGTTTAATGGATAGAGATTAAATAAAGAGCTTGTTTTATTAAACAACAAAGTAAGGAAAGATTGGGATAACAGAGCTTGTTGTTATCTACGGTTGATAACTTCAATGCTGTAATTGGATTACAATTCTATGTTAATCACAAATTCATATCTTGTGGCAGAGAATGAACTCTTAACCAAGTGTCTCTCATTGATTTTTCACTCTATTTAATTAGTGTGTGTGTTATTCTTTTTTACTTCGTATTCAGTTTAATTAATCATTCAAACAAAACCCCACATATTAGGTGTATTGTTGCTGAAAATAACAAATTTAATTAGAATCAATCCTCGGGGGAAACGATATCTCACTCACACTTTAGTACTTGTGCGACTAGTATACTTGCAGTTTCGAAAGCATCACTATACATCTTTGAAGTAAAGGTAAGGTTGTCAAGGCATTTATCAAAAGAATCACCAAAAACACTAAAGTCATCCATAAATAACTCAATAATGTTCTCAACATAATCAGAGAAAATACTTACCATACACCTTTGGAAAGTGGCAGGGGCATTGCAAAGACCGAATTGCATGCGTCGATAGGCAAATGTACCGAATGGGCATGTGAATGTAGTTTTCTCTTGATCCTCAGGGGCAATGACAATCTGATTATATCCTGAAGAGCCATCAAGAAAACAATAGTGAGAATGACCTGCTAACCTCTCCAGCATTTGATCAATGAATGGCAAAGGAAAGTGATCCTTGCGAGTTGCTGAATTGAGCTTCCGATAATCAATACAAACTCGCCAGCCAGTTTGGATACGAGTGGGAACTAGCTCGTTATTGTCATTCTTAACCACCGTAACACCAGATTTCTTCGGAACAACTTGGACTGGACTCACCCACTTGCTGTCCGAAATTGGATAAATCACACCCACATCTAAAAATTTCAGGATTTCTTTCTTGACAACTTCCATCATGGGAGGATTCAACCTCCGCTGTGCTTCTCTAGTGGGCTTGGATCCCTCTACTAACAAGATGCGGTGCATGCATACGGCTGGACTAATACCTTTGATGTCAGCGACTGTCCACCCAATGGCCGTTTTGTGATCTCGGAGCACTCGGATGAGTTTTTCTTCTTGTAATGGTGCAAGACCCTTTGCTATTATGATTGGCAAAGTATCTTTCTCACCTAGGAATACATGCTTCAAATGATCTGGAAGAGGCTTAAGCTCCAAGGCAGGTGCTTTCATCACGGAAGGTAGAAGTTAGAATTAGATAAAGGCAACTTCATACGAAAACATCATACCTGTTTGTGGTGATAGCTGAAGTCCATCCAAGCTTGGCCACAAACTTCCTCCACTTCTTTTAGACACTTGTATCAACTCCTCGATTCTTGAAATTTTCTGCCCCAAGTGCTCACAATGGCTATTCCAATGGCATCCTTGCGAGTTACTCAAAAAGTTGTATGTGCCAAAGAATCAATAAATCAACTGCAAAAAACAGAATGTAAGTCATTAGAGTACCTCATTGCCTCAAAAATATTGAAACGAATCACCTCGCCATCGAATTCCATGGTGAGAGTGCCATCCTGAACATCAATCTTAGTTCGAGCAGTTTTCAAGAATGGTCTCCCCAAAAGAATTGGTGTTGGATTAGGAGATGTCTCATCCTCCATTTCAAGAACATAGAAGTCTGCTGGGAAAACCAATTGATTTACCTGCACAAGCACATCTTCCAAAACTCCCTTGGGATATGAATTTAGAACGATCAGCAAGTTGAATTACATTACCAGTTTCCGCAAGAGGTCCAAGATTCAAAGAAGCATAAATAGAATATGGCATGACATTAATAGATGCTCCTAAATCTAACATAGCTCTTTCAAACTTGGTATTACCAATGGGGCATGGAATGGTGAACGTACCTGGATCTTTGCATTTCGGAGGAATTTTTCTTTGCAATACAGCTGAAACATTTTCCCCCACACTTACCTTCTCATTTCCTTTCAACTTCCTCTGGTTGGTGCATAACTCTTTGAGAAATTTTGCATAACGAGGCACTTGCTTGATAGCATCCAGAAGTGGTATGTTTACCTCGATCTTGCGAAAAGTTTCCAGGATTTCTTGTTATTGTTCCTCCTTCCTTGATTTTGCAAATCTGCTGGGAAATGGTGGAGGGGTAACATATGAATGAATGAAAATTTTAGGATTTAACTTAGAAGTGGATGTTTTGTTCATGTTAGAAGTGGTATCATCCCCTTCATCAATTTGTGATTTCTTTGGTGGAATCTCTAATTGCTTTCCACTTCTCAAATTTACAGCACTAGCATTCTCTCTTGGCTGATCCACCGCTGAGAAGGTAATTCTTGAGCTTGACTCTCAAATTTGGCTTCACGTTATTGGCAATGTCCCATTGATTTCCAGATTTGGATATAGCCCTAGTTTCCGCTGAAATTGCATATGTGTTAGGGCAAGTGCTTTAAACAATATCCGGAGGAGACATACCTGATTTTGTGGAAGTGGTTGTGGTGTTGGTGGTGGTTGTGCTTAAAATGGTTGCTGCACCCTTGGTTGATTGAAACCTGGTGGTCGATTTGGTATGGCATTTGGGACAATTGGTTGATGATTCCCATATCTTAAATTAGGGTGATTCTCCATCCAGCATTGTAAGTATTGGAGAAAGGGTCATACCCTTGCCTTGGTTGTCCTGGAAATCCACCCATGGCATTGCTTGTTCTGTATCTCCTTCTTGCAAAGTGGACACATGTTGGTTGGATGGTCCGTGGCAGAACATGCTCCACATGCATAAGATTGCTGCATATGTCCTACAGCCATTTTTTTTACAAGAGAGGTATGTTCTCAAAGTTGTTGTTCAATGTTTGAAGTACTTACCTCATTTACTCTTTTTGGTAGTTGTGGCTCAAATTGACTGCGAATTGTTGGGAGTTCGCTGCCATGCTCACTAATCAAACGTTCTTGCAAGTTGGGGGGTTTTATTAAACTAGTGCTCACACTAGCAGCATCAATGATACTCCTTTCCATGGTAGGGAGACCCTCATAGAAATATGAATTAGGAGTCCATTACTAATTTGGTGGTTTGGACAGCTAGCACATAACCTTTTAAATCTCTCCCAATATTCATGAAGTGATTCTCCATTGTGTTGTCGAATGCCACTAATATCTTTTCTAATATTTGTAATTTCGAGGCTGGAAAGTATTTCTCCAAAAAGAGTTTACTCATCTCATTCCAAGTGGTAATGGTACCTGGTGGTAGATAGTATAGACAATCTTTTGCCGAATCTGCTAATGAGAATGGGAAAGCTCTCAATTTAATTTGCTCTTCAGACACGCCAGTTGGCTTCATACTGAGCATACCACATGAAATCTTTGAGTGTTTGTTGGATCCTCTCCCTGCAAAACCTGGAAATGTACGGCAAGAGATGAATCAGCCAGAATTTAAGTTCATAAATCATCTCAAAATTGGGCTTATGGCATAGCGGTTTGTGATCAATAATTGGAGCCGCTAACTCTAAGAGTTGACGGTTCCATCGCCATTGCTTCCGATTCAGATTTGATTGAACTGCAAGAAGATGGAAGGGAAGTGTGTCGTGCAAGGTCAAATTCTGGAGGTGGAGTTGAAATTGACCGATTTAGCCTTAAATTCGAGAATTGGAGAAACTCCTTAATTCTCTTAAGTCGCTGATCCCCTTCTCCCTCGGACATAAAAGCCTAAACACAAATAATCAGGAAATAACAATCAAGAATCAGTAGTAAAACAGAATAACAAATTGATTAGAAAATCAATCCCCGGCAACGGCGCCAAAAACTTGATGCGTTCGAAACTAGCAAGTATACTAGTCGCACAAGTAATTAAGTGATAAGTAGATATCGTTCCCACGAGGATTGATTCTAATTGAATTTGTTATTCAAAAGCAACAACAGAATAAATGGGGGGGTTTGTTGAATGATTAACTAAATGAAATAGAATGCAAATTAAGAATAAACAAAAACAGAAGTAATTGAATGAAGGATCAATGAGAGACACTTGGTTAAGGGCTCTTTCTCTGCCACAAGATACGAATTTGTGAATTAACATAGAAATGTAATCCAATTACAGCATTGAAGTTATCAACCGTAGATAACAACAAGCTCTGTTATCCCAATCTTTCCTTACTTTGTTGTTAAATAAAACAAGCTCTTTATTTAATCTCTATCCATTAAACAAACTAGAACAAGCTCTCTGAGTTTAATTCAATGGAAGCATTACGATGAGAAAGATAGGTTGATCTAAGCAATAATCACACAAGTTCAGATTATTTAAACTAGGTTGTATTTTCCAATTGCAATCTCTGATCACAATTTTGCTACTAATGATTGGAAATTCATGACATTACGGATCAAGATTTCTAATCTAGCAATAGACAACAATAGATTATATTCAGTTGGCCATTCCAAATACAATCAGTAAGCAATCATAAGCATTAGATATGGGAAAATACAAGCAACTTCAATTAGAGAATTGGAAAACAATTTCTTACACAATCAACTCACAAAATCCATATCAAGGGCTTTGAAATCACCCTCAACCAATTCAGATTTAGTTACACATATTCAATCAGAATAAAAAATACAATACAGAGAAATTCCAGAATTGAAAAGGAAAGAAAGAACTTAGCAAATTCTTTGAAAATCTTCTTTGTAGATGAATCTTCTGGGAATTGTAGTTCCTCTTCTTTCAAAATCTTCTTTCTCCTTCAAGAACTCCAAGGGATGAGAGAAATCCAGAAATGCAGCCTCCTCCCACGTTTTTCCCTCTTCAAGTTATGAAAATAAAAACCCTAAAATGTGTTTAAATACTCTGCTACAGTGACTTGCTACAGTGCCCCGTATTATACATGCTACAGTGACTTGTGAAATTATATTTCTATACATCTCACACTGTTTTGATTACAACTTTTGGTATACTGAATGGATTTATAAACCGTAAATTTCTCCAGAAAATAGAATTCGAGAGCTTTCCAACGGTATATAACATGTCGTCGGGTTCATTGTATATCAATACAATTAAATCCGAGAAGATCAATGACTAGCAGAGGTGAAAATGAAGGGTTTTACTCCATTTTTGTGCAAGTTGCTACAAAACTCCTACAAACATCAAAACCACACAAAAACATAAAAATACCAAGGAATATAGCAAAGAAACATGGACGAATTGATATAAAAGTAATACATAAATAGACACCTATCAGTTTTGCAGGATGGTTATCTACTCAAGGCAAACCAATTGTGTATTCCTCAATGTTCCTTGAGAGAATTAATCATTAATGAAGCACATGGCAATGGCATTAGCGGTCATTTTGGGAGACACAAAACAATTGCTATTGTGAAGGAAAACTTCTATTAGCCGAAGATGGAAAGGGATGTGATGAAGCACGTGAAGAGGTGTACAATTTGTCATGTGGCAAAAAGTCATGGGCAGAACACTGGTTTGTACACTCCATTACCTGTTCCTAATGATCCATGGGAAGATGTTAGTTTGGATTTTATGGTGGGATTGCTTAGAACACAGCGAAACAAAGATTCAATCATGGTGGTGGTTGACCGATTTTCTAAAATGGCTCATTTTGTCCCCTGTAACAAGACAAATGATGCGACTCACGTTGCCGATTTGTACTTCAAGGAGATTGTGAAATTGCATGGCATTCCTAAGACCATAGTCTCAGATCGTGATCCAAAGTTCTTATCTCATTTTTGGCGTACACTTTGGAAAAAGCTGGGGACTACACTTACCTTTAGTTCATCTCATAATCCTCAAACAGATGGACAAACTGAAGTTATCAACAGAAGCTTGGGAAATCTTCTGAGGAGTTATGTTGGTATGAATTTACGACAATGGGATCTTGTTTTACCTCAAGTTGAGTTTGCTTACAACAGATCATCAAGTCAAACCACTGGTCATAGTCCGTTTGAGGTTGTTTATGGCAAGAATCCAATAAGTCCTTTGGATTTAGCTCCTATTCCTTCCAAAACTCAATTTAGCAGTGATGCAGAGGAGAGAGCTAAGAACATCAAGAAACTACATGAACAAGTTCGAGAGAAGATTTTGAAGCAAAATGAGAAGTATAAAGCTGCAGCAAACAAACATCGGAAGTATTCTGAGTTCGAAGAAAGAGATCTAGTGTGGATAAACCTTAGAAAGGAAAGGTTTCCTCCAGGAAAATATGTCAAGTTGAAGCCTAGAGCTGATGGACCATTCAAAGTTTTACAACGCATTGGAGAGAATGCCTACAAAGTTGAGCTACCTGAGCATTACGGTGTTTCCAACACATTCAATGTCTCTGATCTTAATCCTTATCTTGGTGAAAACAACAACCAAGACTCGAGGTCGAGTCTTTCTCAACCAGGGGAGCTTGACACAGGAGTGTTGCAATCCATGGGATTCATGATAGATCATCAAGGGGTGCAAATTGTTACAATGGTCAGGAGTGCACATGAACCAGAATGAGGGATAATTTCGTAAAAGAACTGGCATTGCTGTGCAGAGAATTAAATGTTAAGATTTGTGGCTATAAAAGATCTTGAAGTCAGCTTTCTAACACATTTGTCAATGTGTAATTTGGAGTTGTCTGCAGGAATCTATGACTATCTCTTCACAGCTGGTTCATAGTTAATTGTGCATTAAAGTCTACTCTAGAATTTGAATTTGATTGCTTAGTTGGTTGGAATTTGAATTTTTAGCTTAGTTGGTTATGCTTTTTTACCTAATGAGTTTACTTATGAGTCTTAGTTAATAAATCAGTTGTCAATGTAGTAGTTGAGCTGTCATTGTTGAAATCATTTAATTATTGTCTTTTACCTATGCTTGGAGGGTTGTTCCAAGTTATTTAAGCTCTAAAGTTGTGTATTCAAGGAGTGAAGTTTTGAATTCGAATTTGAGTGAAATTTCAGTGTTTATACTGATTTCTCCTTAACTTTGTATCTCTTGGTGGATTCCATAGAGTGGTGAGTTAGTTTAAGCGCTGTATCCTTGGTTTACATCCTTGGGTGGTGAATTATCTGTATCCCATTGGTGTTTACTTTGGTGGTGAGCTTGTTATCCCTTTGAGCCCTGTATCCTTCGATTTACCTCCTGGGTGGGAATTATCTGTATCCCATGGTGTTCACTTTGGGGGAGATTGTTATTGATAAGTGTCTATTTATATATCATTTTCATATCAATTCGTCCATGTTTCTTTGCTATATTCCTTGGTATTTTATGTTTTTGTGTGGTTTTGATGTTTGTAGGAGTTTTGGAGCAACTTGCACAAAAATGGAGTAAAACCCTTCATTTTGACCTCTGCTAGTCAGTGATCTTCTCGGAATTAATTGTATTGATATACAATGAACCCGACGACATATTATATACCGTTGGAAAGCTCTCGAAGTCTATTTTCTGGAGAAATTTACGGTTTATAAATCCATTCAGTGTACCAAAGTTGTAATCAAAACAGTGTGAGAAGTATAGAAATGTAATTCCACAAATCACTGTAGCATGTATAATACGGGACACTGTAACATGTTACTGTAGCAGAGTATTTAAACACATTTTAGGGTCTTATTTTCATAACTGGAAGAGGGGAGAATGTGGTGGAGGCTGCAGCTCTGGAATTCTTTCATCTCCTGGAGTTCTTGAAGGAGAAAGGAAGCTTGGAAAGAGGAAGAACTACAATCCAAAGAGAATTACATTAAATTTGCTAAGTTTTTCCCTTCCCTTTCATTTTCTGGAATGTCTCCATGTTGTATTGTATTTACCACGTTCTTAAAAGATGTGTATAAGAGACAGGGGTGATTTCAAAGCCCCTGATATGGTTTTTGTAAGTTGATTGTGTAAGGAATTGTTATCCAATTCTCTAATTGAAGTTGCTTGTATTCTCCCATATCTAATGCTTATGATTGCTTGCTGATTGTATTTGAGTGGCCAACTGAATATAATCTGGTTGTGATTTATTGCTAGACTAGAAATCGTGATCCGTAATTGTCTTGAATTTCTAATCATTAGTAGCAAAATTGTGATCAGAGATTGCAATTGGAGAATATAACCTAAGTTAAATAATCCAAGCTTGTGTGTTTATTGCTTAGATCAACCTGTCTTTCTTTTCATAATGCATCCATTGAATTAAATTTAGAGAGCTTGGTCTAGGTTGTTTAATGGATAGAGATTAAGTAAAGAGCCTATTTTATTTAACAACAAAGTAAGGAAAGATTGGGATAACAGAGATTGTTGTTATCTACGGTTGATAACTTCAATGCTGTAATTGGATTACAATTCTATGTTAATTCACAAATTCATATCTTGTGGCAGAGAAAGAACCCTTAACCAAGTGTCTCTCATTGAATTTTCAATTCATTTAATATTGTGTTGTGTTATTCTTTATTTGCCTTCGTATTCAGTTTAATTAATCATCAACAAAACCCCCCATATTTAGTTTATTGTTGCTGAAAAATAACAAATTTAATTAGAATCAATCCTCGTGGGAACGATATCTCACTCATCACTTTATTACTTGTGCGACTAGTATACTTGCTAGTTTCGAACGCATCAAGTTTTGGGCGCCGTTGCCGGGGATTGATTTTCTAATCGATTTGTTATTTTGTTTTCATTGTTGATTCATATTTTCTTTGTTTTTTTTTTCTGATTGTTTGTGTTTAGAAAACATGGCAGTAAACTTCTATCAATTCAGTAGCGGATTTGAGCCACAAGTACCATGGAGAGTAAATGAGGTAAGCACTCCGAACATTGAACAACAACTTTCTGAGCTAACCTCTCTTGTGGAAAACATGGTTGTAGGAGATATGAAAAAATCTTATGAATGTGGGATATATTCTACGATGGAGCATCCAATCGACATGTATCCAACTTTACAATAAGAATATATGGAAAAAGCCAATGCCATGGGTGGATTTCCAGGACAAACGAGGCAATGGTATGATCCTTTCTCTAGCAATTACAATTCTGGATGGGAAGATCAACATAATTTCAGTTACTGGAATCATCAACCAATCACTCCAAATGTGATACCAAATCGGACACAAAGTTTCAATCAACCTAGAGTGCAGCAACCATTTCAAATGCAACCACCACCAATGCCACATCCAGCACCGCAACCAGCTTCGCAAAACTCAGGTATGTCTCTCGAAGATATTGTTAATGCACTTGCCACTAACACAATGCAATTCCAGCAGGAACCTGGGGCAAGTATCCAAAACCTGGCAAATCAAATGGGACAATTGGCCACTAGCATGAGCAAATTCGAGGGCAAAGGCTCAGAAGAATTATCTTGTCAAACGATGATCAATCCAAGAGAGAATTCTTGTGCGATAACTTTGCAAAATGGAGAGCAATTAGATGTCCTTCCAAAGAAATCACAAACTGAAGAAGGAGATGACACCACTTCCACCATGAACAAAACACTGACTTCTCAGGTAAATCCTATAACTCCCATTCCTTCATATGTTTCTCCTTCACTTTTTCCTAGTAGATTTGCAAAGTTGAAGGAGGAACAAAAACAAGAAATCCTGGAAGCTTCTCACAAAATCGAGGTAAATATACCACTTCTGGATGCTATCGAGCAAGTACCTCATTATACAAAATGTCTCAAGGAGTTATGCACCAACAAAAGAAAGTTAAAAAGAATTGAGAAAGTAAGTGTGGGGGAAGATGTTTCAGCTGTATTGCAAAGGAAAATTCCTCCAAAGTGCAAAGATCCAGGTACGTTCACCATGCCATGCACCATTGGTAAAACCAAGTTTGAAAGAGTTATGTTAGATTTAGAAGCATCTATTAACATCATGCCATATTCTATTTACGCTTCTTTAAATCTTGGACCTTTTGCGGAAATTGGTATTACCATTCAAATTGCTGATCGTTTTAATGCATATACAAAAGAGTTGTGGAAGATGTGCTTGTGCAGGTGAATCAATTGGTTTTCCCAGCAGACTCTTATGTTCTTGAAATAGAGGATGAGACATCCTCTAATCCAACTACGATTATGTTCAGAGAGGAACATTCGCATGAAAAACGTAGAAACAACTGACTTGATGTTCATGATGGCCACTACTCATCATAGAGTTTGATGGCTCAAGGGATATATTTCAATATTTCGATGGCAATAAGGTACTTAGTGACTTTACATTCTGTTTTTTGAAGTAGACGTGGTCTGATCTTCTTCTGCCACACACAAATTTTGAGTTAACTCGCAAGAATGGATTGGATGAAACTATTAGTGAGCATATAGGGACAGAAAATTCCAATGAGTCAGGAATTTTGATACAAGTGTTCAAAGAAATGGAGGAAGTTGGTTGTGTTGACTTGGGGCGGCAAGCTTAGATGAGACCATAGCAATAATCACAAATAGGTATGATGTTTCGTACATTCAATTTCCTTTATCTAATGAGAAAATTCTTTCTTCTGTGATGACAGTCCCTGCCTTGGAGCTTAAGCTTCTTCCAGATCATTTGAGGCATGGATTATTGAGTGAGAATGATCCTTGGCCAATTATAATAGAAATGGGCCTTGCACGAATACAAGAAGAGAAACTCGCCCGAATACTTACAGACCAAAAAATAGCTATTGGGTGGACGATTGCTAACATCCAAGGCCCAGCCATATGCATACACAATTCTTGTTGGAAGAAGGATCCAAGCCCATTAGTGAAGCACAGCAGAGATTGGACCCTCCCATGATGGAACCAACGTCGGGCTGAGGACGTTAAACCAAGCGCTTATTGGAAGGCAACCCAATGTTTTTGAAAAATAAATAAAAGAAAAGAAAAGAAAAATAAAATAAAGTAATAATGATCGATTTTTGTGTCTCGAGGAGATTCCTTTCGTAAGCCATCAAATTGATCAGGTTTTATCTCTCTTTGCCATCTGTGTTATTTGTTTTTATATTTCTTTTACTTGTTTTTGAATTTTGTTTGCTATTGTGTTGTTATCTCTTTTATGTGTCTTTAGTTTCGTTTCTGCTCTTTTCTTTTCCTTCCTTTTGTTTAATTTGATTATTCCGTACTTCGAATTCATTTGTGCAACAGCTTGAGGAAACATTCAAACGGGAGTTGAGGCCATTATCCGAAGGTTCGAAACGTGCATATCTGGGAGAAGAACAAACTCAATTGCATTATCGGTAATATCTCTCATTTTCTTCTCTTCAATGGATGCCGATATCTTTCTGTCGAACCTTCGTAAATATTTTCCTTCACTTCCTCAAAATGCTATGTTCAAAATTTATAAAGTACGGATTACTAGACTTTGGGCATTGATGCTCCTAAATGTGCCTGCGGACATCCGATGGCTTATCGAAGCCAAGGTGAGATTGTCCGGTGAGCCGGACATTAATCTCGCAAAATACATGCCTGGTCTAGGAAAAAGCTACTACGCCAAGAGGCGAAGAGCGAAAAGGTTACAAGTATGTTATAAATGTGCTAGATGGAATTGTAACCAGACTTGTCATTCATTAGGTTTGTGTCTAGGAACAGAGAAGATAAACTTTCGTTTATTAAGAATGGTTTGAGTAATGAGTCACTGGATAATGTTTTGTTAACTCTCGAGTCACATTCTTGTGGACTTGTTCAGCGTGAATTGTTTAATCTATGGACACAATTTCGTGATGAATTGCAGTGTTATAGTCTAGGGAATCTGACTAAAAATGACCCTGTTTGCCAGTTTATAAGAAAACTGGATGGGAAGCAAATCCCCGACTCATAGAGGCGTTTCAGCCGTTACTGGACGTAAAACCAAAGGAAGATGTGAGCCACAATCACAACTACTTGTATATTTGAATGTGTGTTGTTGTTGTCGAATTTTATTTCTTTCTTGTTTCGTTTGATCTGATTATCAATGGTGTTTTTGTGTTGTTGTTGTTTGTTGATTTTGTTTGTTTTAATTTCAAGTTTTCTTTTTGACAAACCAGATGACTACCCGATGATATAAGCACACGTGGGAGACAAGTGTGGCGGTTTTGTCAAACCCCACCGAAAGTAAATCTCTAATTGTCATGCTTCACGTGGGAGACAAGTGTGGCAGTTTTTTCAAACCCCACCGAAAGTTTATCTCCATTTTTCATGCACACGTGGGCGACAAGTGTGGAGGTTTTGTCAAACCCCACCGAAAGAATATCTATTTTTTCAAATCTCGGGGCGATAAATCTGCATCGAGCAACTCCCACCGAAATTATGTCCCCATGTGTCAAATTTGAGAGTTTTACGTGTGTATATATCCATTCTCTATATTTTCAAATGTCATTATTATAACCTGTCTTGCACTTGAATCGCATAATACCTAACGTGCATCATTGTCTTACACAAGTTTAGAGCACTTGTAGAAATGGAGAAAATACAAATTCGGCGATTCCGCAACATATGCGTATTTTACGGATCGCAATTTGGTAAAGATGGAGAGTTTACAACAGCAGCTCTTGATCTTGGTAGGACATTAGCTGCGAGGGGTATTAATTTGATTTATGGAGGGGGTAGTATTGGGTTAATGGGGTGTGTGTCGACAGCTGCATCCTTGGGAGGAAGTAAAGTTCTCGGCATTATCCCTAAACCATTAGCTGTGCGAGATAACGTAGGCAACACAATCGGGGAAGAGTTACAAGTCTCTAGCATGCATGAGCGTATTGCACATATGGTTGTTAAGTCCGCTGCATTTATAGCTTTACCCGGTGGTTATGGCACATTAGAGGAGATATTTCAAATCACCTCTTGGGCACAGCTAAACATCCATAAAAAAACCATTGGTTTGTTAAATGTCAATAACTTTTTTGATGGTTTGTTGTCTTTTCTTGATCAAGCTGTAGAAAAAAATTTTATCTCACCA
The DNA here is from genome assembly GCA_013180625.2 of Boswellia sacra. Lineage (NCBI taxonomy): Eukaryota > Viridiplantae > Streptophyta > Magnoliopsida > Sapindales > Burseraceae > Boswellia > Boswellia sacra. The sequence goes on along the minus strand of SNVD02008119.1, from coordinate 12,643 downwards.
TCAGCGAGGCAAATCCTTGTTACAGCTTCAACGGCAGGGGAGTTAATTGACAAACTACAAGAATTCGTCTATTCGCCTGATCCAACAACAGCTCGGATAAATTGGTTTGGAGAAGGCAACAAAAGGCGTCAACTGGATTTAACCCTCCATCTGTAATCTCTATTTGCTGGTTTGCTTCGGTTTTGTTTGCTTTCTTTGTAGTGTGTTTATTTGAGATTTTTCATGTCGTTTCTTTTGAGCTTTTTCAGGTTATTTCTTTCGTCCAAGGTAATATTTTCTAATCTCGGTTTTTAGAGTGGTGGCTTAAAAAGTTCAAGTTCTCTTGAAACGCATTCTGGATCTCTTCAATCCATAATGGCTGAATAAGGAGGTTAACTTCTAAACTTTTTAGACCCATTCTAACTAACTTGTTTTTGTTTGCTGACTTGTTGAACTTTGTTATTTTTATGAGTAAGTTTGATTTTGTGTAATTTGAGAGTTGTTAGTGTTTGTTGTCCTTATAGTTCGATTCCAAAAAGAGAATTGTGGAAAAACCTGAGAATGGCAGAATATGGGGTTTTCTTAACTCTTGAAACGCATTCTCTCTCAAAAAATCTGTAGTTTGTTTATTTCATGTTGTTTGAAGTGTCTTGTTTCTTGTTTTGTTCTTTCATAATAAAGGTATATAGGCTGGAAACCTTAAGTCTGCGGGCTACTGGTCCTAAGGATTGTGGAAATATACAATCTTGACTCAGGTGTAACAACGCCACGTACCTCTTTTCTTGCATTTTGTGGGTCAATGATAAGATAATGATTGAATTAAGAATAAATCTTGGAAAATGATAAATGATGCATGGATCTGTGTGCTTGAAATGTTTATTGGTTTTCGCTTTGCCTTTGATTCCTTGCACAACATTGAGCATTGAGCTATTATCACTGAGTTAATTGTTTACTTAGAGAAAGTTTATGTAATTTAAGTGTTTCTGTTTCTTCAGATTTCAATGAATTCTAGAACTTGTTTGATGGTCACTCGAGGCGAAATCCTAGACTGTGCAACATTAGGGAAATGATTTAGGCCATCTTTGGACCGTTTGAGCCTTAAGAGCCAACCTTGATTAAAATTGATCCCTAGTTACCCCTTTGAGCCTCTGTAAACCTTTTTCTTTGTTCACTCACTAAAAGATTTCCTAACCTTAATTGAATTTGTTCCAAACAGTTTATCCCTTACCTATGAGCATGTAAATCATTCGCAATTACATTTTGAGCTATGTTCTGGTTTTGGGAAGTTAGAGGAGGTTGGATTATGCCATGAGCAATGCAAGTGAGTTTTATTATGTTTGTAAAAAAAAAAAAAAAGAGAGAAAAAAATCTGTACTTATCTTCCACGTACTTAAACATTGAGGACAATGTATTGTTTAAGTGTGGGGGAGTGAAATTGCAGTTAAAAAAAAAAAGAAAAGAAAAAGAAAAAAAAGAGTTCTATACCCTTGGGTGTTCTTAAAAAGAATGAAACAACAAAGTGTGGGGGTGTAGTTTCTTTTGTTTTCTACAAAAAAAAAGAAGAAGAAAAGAAGAGAAAAAAAAAGAAGATTGAGTGTTCTAAATAAGTTTGGGGGAGTAACCTGGTGAATTAAAATAAAGTGTGTTATAGGGTTGAGCTCTACATAATCTTGAATGATTTATGTGTTTGTGGGTGATTTGAGCCAAATTATTATCCTTGATCATACCTTCACCCAAGCCAAACGTTACAAGCTTAATAAAGTCCTACTTGATCCTTGGTGTTGTACATGTCTACATTAGTGGAGAGTGACTTGAAAAGCAGGCCTATGGAGTTCATTTATACACACATCTTCACTATTAAATATGATTCATTTTTAATGCATAAACTTATCCGGGTTACAAGTGATTAGGTGAGAATGGCTCTGCACACACACACTTGAGGAATTGAAGTGAAGCGAAACTAATCTTTGAGATAAAATTCTTGATCAAGTGCATTATTTTGAAGTTTTCCTTGGGTTATAATTAAGTACAATCTTTGAGGCCTATTTGCAAGTTGAAGCATTTGTGTGTTTTAATTTTTCTTTGATTCTGTTTCGGTTTAGTTTTGTTTCGTATCATTTTAGTTGCTCGAGGACTAGCAAAGTCTAAGTGTGGGGGAATTTGATAGGTGTCTATTTATGTATACTTTTATATCAATTCGTCCATGTTTCTTTGCTATATTCCTTGGTATTTTTATGTTTTTGTGTGGTTTTGTTGTTTGTAGGAGTTTTGGAGCAACTTGCACAAAAATGGAGTAAAACCCTTCATTTCACCTCTGCTAGTCAGTGATCTTCTCGGATTTAATTGTATTGATATACAATGAACCCGACGACATATTATATACCGTTGGAAAGCTCTCGAAGTCTATTTTCTGGAGAAATTTACGGTTTATAAATCCATTCAGTGTACCAAAAGTTCTAATCAAAACAGTGTGAGATGTATAGAAATATAATTCCACAAGTCACTGTACCATGTATAATACGGGGCACTGTAGAAAGTCACTGTAGCAGAGTATTTAAACACATTTTAGGGTTTTATTTTGATAATTTGAAGAGGGGAGAACGTGGAGGAGGCTGCATCTTTGGATTTCTCTCATCTCTTAGAGTTCTTGAAGGAGATTGAAGGCTTGGAAAGAGGAAGAACTACAAATCCTAAGAGCTTTCATAAGATTTGCTAAGTTTTTCATTTCCCTTTCATTTTCTGGAATTGCTATGTGTACTGTATTTGTATTGTGTCTGAATATGTGTAACTAAATCTGAATTGGTTGAGGGTGATTTCAAAGCCCTTGATATGGTGTTTGTGAGTTGATTGTGCAAGAAATTATTATCCAATTCTCTAATTGAAGTTGCTTGTATTTTCCCATGTTTAATGCTTATGATTACTTGCTGATTGTATTTGGGTGGCCAACTGAATATAATCTGGATATTGTCTATTGCTAGATTAGAAATCTTGATCCGTAATTGTCTTGAATTTCTAATCATTAGTAGCAAAATTGTGATCAGAGATTGCAATTGGAGAATATAACCTAAGTTAAATAATCCGAGCTTGTGTGTTTATTGCTTAGATCAACCTGTCTTTCTTTTCGTAATGCATCCATTGAATTAAATTTAGAGAGCTTGTTCTAGGTTGTTTAATGGATAGAGATTAAATAAAGAGCTTGTTTTATTTAACAACAAAGTAAGGAAAGATTGGGATAACAGAGCTTGTTGTTATCTACGGTTGATAATTTCAATGGTGTAATTGGATGACAATTCTACAATTAATTCGCAAATCCATATCTTGTGGTAGAGAATGATCCCTTAACCAGATTTCTACCATTGATTAATTCTCATTCAATTAAGTTTGCATTGTGTTATTCTTTATTTGCCTTCGTATTTAGTTTTTCATCTAGTTAATCAATCAACAAAACCCCCCATTTATTCTGTTTTTGCTTTCGAATAACAAATTCAATTAGAATCAATCCTCGTGGGAACGATATCTTACTTATCACTTTATTACTTGTGCGACTAGTATACTTGCTAGTTTCGAACGCATCAACTACTCCTTATCATTCCGTAGACATTCTCTCTCTCACCCTTTTATGTTTCTCTCTCGTTTGTTTCTCTCTCAACTCCCGTTTCTTCTTCCTCATCACTACTAAAGTTAGCCAAAAATTTTGGAAAGGTCTTGACTTTAGCGATGTCATCTCAAATCTCCATAACTCTTACTTCTTTACAATTGATAGGCCAACTCTCTTTTCTCGCAAGACTCTCAACTCTCTTCCCTTTCCTAGCTTCACTAAACTTTTCACCATGAGCCTTTTAGGTGGTGGGCCTTTTCTAGTGCCTTTCTTGCCCATCTATTGCTTGGCAAAGGAGCTTGGTGATGTGGAATTCTTCTTGGCAGGAGTCACTTCAACTTCTTTTTCTTTTTCTTCCTCTTCTTGTGACTTTTCCTCTTTTTGGTCCCCAAGGCGCACAAATTCAGGTTCTAGGCTTTGCTTGACTCCCTTTACTGTAATATTGGCCTACCCACCCTTCTTGGTGTGAATCTTGGCTACCAAAGGAATGGGTTCGTCTTCCACCCTCTCAATGATCTTATTGGGCTCTTCTTTATTGGGTTCTTTAACATTGGGCTCTTCAGTTTCGGCTTCTTCTTCGTGGTCACCTTTCTAGTGGACTTTTCTGATTGTTCAAGCTTGGACTTCTACCTTCTATTGGGTCTCTCAGCCCTACTCAATCTACTCTCCTTAAAAGACTTTATGACTTTCTCCTCCGTCAAGCCAGACCCAATCGTGTTGGTTGATGGAGGAGGCACCTGATTTTAATTAAGGTTGTTTCTAGTATTAGGCTCATAGGTTTCTGGGTCAAGAATTTGGCCCTTGTCAATCAAGTCTTGGATCTCATCGCGAAGGTGAGTACGATCGTTGGTTTTGTGACCGATCACTTGGTGGAATTCACATTTCTCATGATGCCTCCAATTACCTGGTAGCGGATTTGGAAGCTCTCTTAGTGGTAGCGGCTACAAGATCCCATCAACTTCCAATCTTGCAGAGAACTTGGAAAGTGGTCTTCCTAAATGACTGGATTTTCTTTTTTGGGTGACGGCCTTCACCTCAACATTCTTTGTGCTAGGCCCACTAGATTGGTGATATTGCCTTTGACTTCTTTGAGGGTAGTTATTTCTATTCTACCAAGATTCCAACTCTTCTATTTGTATGCCTGAATCATATAAGTCTTCAAATGTCTTAATACGGAAGCTTGCCAGTCCATTGCTGATGAAACTATAGGTTGCATTGATCACCATGCAAACCTGGTCCTTTTCCGCAGGCTTGGTGGTCATCTTGGCTATCTTGGCCCCCCAGCGAACTAGATATTCTGAAAAATTTTCATTGACCTTTTGCCTTGTTGTCTCCAAATCCCTCAAGGTTACCTCTAGTTAGGTATTGTGGCGATATTGCTCCACAATTTGTTGGGAAAGCTTCTCCAAATCTTCTTGAACTCTCTTAGGGAGGTCATGATACCACGCTACTGCATCATCTTCTAAGGATAACATGAAATACTTCAATATGTGCTCCTTTGTCAAAGGACTAATAGCCATGATAGTTGCATATTGCCTCAAGTGTGTTTTTAGATTGCTTTCTCCGTTGAACTTGGGTAAGTTAGGTAGGCAAAACTTTGGAGGCAAGTCTTTGTCTTCAATGAGCAAAATGTCATCTAGGTCTTTGCCCCTTTTAGTCTCTTCTTCTTCAAGAGGGATTGGACCTTCTCCATGTCTTTAGCCAACTGCCTTACCGATTCGGGTTTTTCTTGGTTGATTAGGCTTCCTTTCTCTGCCTTGGCTAGTTTCACCATCATCACCACCTTTACCCTTGGATGGAGGCCGATTCATATGGTTGGGTCTATTTTGGATTGCTTCAATGAGTTGGGCCATTTGTTGTTGGAGTGTAGTTATATCAGCTCTTAATTGAGCCATTTCAATATTGTTGTTATTGGGTATGGCCATTTCATTAACTGGTTCTTCTTGCCTTATGAAACGACCACCTCGTCTAACCCAAGCTATGATGGTTACAAAACAAAGTTCTTAATGCCATACATGTATGCATGATATGATGGATGCTCATTGAATAGCATAGACATGCTTTTAGCCTTACAACCTTATTTCTCCCACACACGTGAGATCGAGTCTCTTTTCCTAGGATTTTTTGCCTCATTCCCAAGGCATCATCATGGGATGTGGGAATGCGAGATTCTCTCTCCTAATTCTAACATTCATGTTGATGTTTGGATTCTCCATGATTATAATAAACATGGCTTCTAAATATCATGATAACCTTAACTCATGGCACATGTTCCTATTTTATTCTTATAGGCGACTTGACATGTGGCATTCATTTATGGTTCCATGAGGTTTGAATCAATATTATTCTAATGATATGGGTCTTACGTCCATAAACATACATCTCAACACGGGTTTTGTATATTCATCCTATTGGAAGTTTCTAGAGTCGTCTACATGGGCTTGAGTCTCAAGGTCCAATGGTCTGGGCTCGTTTAAACAAGAGATGTCCTTTTGGGCTAGTCTCTTTTTATACCAATTTAATGGTATGTGCTCAAAAGTGGTGATACCAACATGACTCGTCTAGGGGTCGAATGCAGCCAAAGACTTCTCATGCCAATGCCACATGACTGATTTAGGCAATTTGTGCTCTTTGTGTGCAAAACTTTAGTGATGTAAGGACTCATTGTACCAACATAAGCCAATAGAATTTAGTATTTCGATTGGAATCAACCTCTTATCCTAGTGGAGTGACCACTATGAATGGGGCTTTCATCTCACCAGAGCGTCTGCAACCACGACATTGTGTCAAAACCTCTTTTGAGACTTAAGGGAACACAAACGAGCCATGGGCATATCTAAAGAATAGAGTCGCCACCTAATTATTCAATTGGGAATGAATGGACACAATCGGATCCCTTGCTTCAAGACCTAAACTGCCCTCATCCCTTCGGAGATGGGTTCGGGAAGTTAGGTATGAATCATTCAACCTGTCTGGATCAAGATACAGTCTCCACTAGGAAATACCAAGTAGTAACACCTCATGTCGTTGCTTAGCCCACTAAATGTTGCTCATTTTATGCACGCATTTACGTTTTATCTTCGTTAAACATGTTAGGTGATTATTCAATCAATGGCAATTGTAAACATCCATAGAAAAAGGAAGGAGAATGGATTACATTTCCCTTTAAACATAGGGGGAAGGGGAAGAGGATTTCACCGCTTTTTATTCTTCAATAAAATAAATTCTAAAATATATATTTAAATATCAAATACAGATGATCTATTCGAAGCCCAATAGATGATGAACTCCTCACCACCATATGTGAGTCTATTCAAAGTCTATTGAACCTCTATTTATAATACAAACATTCATACATTATAAATCATACAAAGTCATAATCTAATATCATGGCATTTAACCTAGATTTGATAAATCTATCATGACAATTCTACCTATTACTATTCTAGCATTGTTTATATCAGTTTATGACATTTCTAGCCTAATCATAGCTATCATGGCATATTCTAGCCTAAACATGGCATTCATGGCATATTCTAGCCTAATTCAAGCAATTGAGATCTATCATAGCATCCAAAGGCAAAATGGTAATTCTTTCGTATTCTATACTATTTTCTAGCATTCATCAAAGCAAATGTAAGTCCTTCTTAGCATGATTCTAATCATGCGCTCCTAGGCATGATTCTAAGCATTCGTAATGAAAATTAAATTCCTAAACATATTTGATAAATGAGGGATAACAGACTTACCTTGACACAATTATCCATCTCGCAAAATAAATAAGGGTTAGAACAATTCATAATAACCCTAGCATGCTTCTAAGCATAAAAATAAATCATAATCATGCTTATTCTAAGATTAAAATAACCTAAACATGTTTAATTCTAAGCAAGAAAATAAAGAAGAATGATAAGAGGGAGGAGAGAATTCTACTCTCAAGATGTACCCTTTCCGGGTTCAGAGCAATAAAACGCCTGAAAACTTTAGACTAGAAAAGACTCCTTGAATTCTCAAGTATGTTTTCAAGAGAAAGAAGAGAGAATTATTCAAAATTTGGTGTCCTTCAAAGTGAAGAGAGGGGCGTTTACATAGAAGAGGGGTGAAGCTAAAAAAGGAAGAAATGAACAAAAAAGGAAGGCTTAATTTGAAATTTTCCTAAAATGGTGACTAACAACTGGGCGATTATTTGTAAGCAGTCAGACGGCTATTGGTAGAAACAGCAAGGCAGCTGTTTGACCTCAACACACTTGCTTTGTTGTTTTGCATTGGAATCCCTCCTGACCTTTTTCTATTCGATCGCACCTAACTTCTCGAATTCAACTTTGATTTGCAATCCGTAAACTTCTACAAAAAACTAGACATTCGTACCTTCGCAACGATATATGACTCGACATTAGATTCCTCCTGCATTAATTTCTATGAGTTTTTGGAATCACAAGTCAATTTTAAAGCTTTTCATCAATCCCTTCTCACCTTTCCTATCTTGGCTTTCAAGGGTATTTTGGTCATTTTTTCTTAACATTCATAATTATTTCATCATTGAGCCTAAAAAATCTAGTGTCTACAATATTCAATGTCAAATTTTGACTTCTAGACTAACCATCTTGCTAGCTTTCCCACCAAGGACGGTGTTTTGTAAAGATACTTCAACAAATCCTCCTTTAAGACAACTTTAATCGTGTAAGACTAAAAGTAGTGCCTTAACTTCTTCAAGAGCTACACCATGGCTAAGCACGCCTTCTTCAAACTGTATTTCATCTCGTATGGTATTAACTTCTTGCTAAGATAATAAATGGCATGTTCTATGCCATTCTTGTCTTCTTGTGCTAGCATAACACCAATAACCTCCTTTTCAAGAGCCGAGTAGAGAATCAAATTCTTGCCAGACTTAGGCGGCCTCAAGATAAGTGGATCTGATAACTACTTATTTATCTTATCGAATGCCTCTAAGCACTGATCATTCCATTCCACTGGTTGATCCTTCTTTAAAAGTCTAAAGATCGGTCCACAAACTGTTGTCAGTTTGGCAATGAACCGACTGATATATTGGATCTTTCTAAGAAAACCTCGAACTTCTTTTTCAATCTTGGGCGATAACATCTCTGTAATCACCTTAACCTTTTCTGGATCTACTTCTATCCCCTTCTTGCTAACTACAAACTCCAACAACTTCCTTGAGGTGACTTAAAAAACACACTTCTTTAGATTTAGTCGTAGTTTATACTTCTTCACCTTTTCTAGAAACCTATCTAAAGCTTTAAAATGACCATTTCGAATCTCAGATTTCACCATCATGTCATCTACATAAAATTCTATCTCCTTAAGCATCATGTCATGAAACAGCATTGTTGCCATTGTTGATAGGTCACCCCTGTATTCTTCAATCCGAAGGGCATCAACTTATAATAATAGGTTCCTTACTTAATAACGAATGTCATTTTCATCTTATTTTGGTTAGCCATCATTATCTGATTATACCTAGAAAACCTATCCACAAAAGAAAAATCACATTGGCAGTGGCCCTGTCCATTAACACATCAATGTAAGGCAAAGGAAAATCATCCTTCGACGAGGGCTTATTCAAGTCTTGGTAATCAACACATATTCAGACCCTTCCATCTTTCTTTGGCACTGGTACTATGTTCGCTAACCATTTTGGATACTTTACCATATCTAGAAACTTGGCTTCAATCTACTTAGAAACTTCTTCCTTGATTTTCTTAGCCCATCTTGGTCTCAAACTCGTCAACTTTTGCTTGACTGAATTCATATACAAATTCGTTGGAATTGTATACACAGTGATATTTCTATCGATTCTGGGCATGTTATCATAGGACCAGGCAAAGACTTCTTCATGTTTCTTTAATAATTTTTGAATCTCTCTCTTTCTTCAATAGTTGTATCAAGTGCAATGCATATGTTTTTATGTCTTTCAATTGTACCAAGATTAATGTCATAAGTTTGAATGGTATTGATGTCAGATATGCTAGTGAAATGCAAATTATCATGCACAATGCCATTAGGAAAAACATCAAACAAGTAGGCAAAACTATTATTTATTGCATTGAGTTTTGAAACGTATACAATGTCCTCTTCTTCAGAGAAGTCAGGAACAAATACATCCTTATAGTAGACATCCTTGATCCCTTCTTCGATAAAGGCAACAAGGTCGACGGACGGGTCCATTGGCTTCTCTGGAAGCTTATCCTCCTTGATCTTCCTCTCCCTTTTCTCGTTAGCCAAATCATACCCTTGAAGTATGTCCTTCAAAATCTCAAAACTGGGCTTCAACATTGCCTTGTAAACCCATGGCTTAGTAGTTCCTACATACTTCGTATCTTGTGCTTTGTCAAACTTGATGGACCCTCCCTTCTTGGGCTAAAAGTCTCCTTCACCTTCTTCAAACTGATAGCCTAACCCTCTTCTAGAAGTTTGTCCTTTGAAATTTTGAAGAGATGACAAGTAGCTTCCATTCTTCCCAAGCCCAGTTCTTGGAAAGTATCCTTGTTTCTTCATTATTCTAGCAATAGTAGGACTAACTTCATCAATCATGGCTACATGCACTATAACAAATAACACATTTAGTAGCATTGCATTGTAGCATTTTTTTATGATGCTACTAAAAGTTTATTTTTTGTAACATTTAAGAAAAGAATGCTATAATATGTAACTTAAAAAGTAGCATTTTATTATTGGTACCTTTCCCATATATATCCATAGCATTTTTTTTGGAAGCTACAAAAGCAGTTAAATTAGTAGCATTTGTGGAATGCAACCAAATGATAGTAAAACCATAGCATTTGATAAATGCTACTGTTAATAACAAAAATTAACTAGCAAAATTTTGTTATCCGACCTTTAATTGGCTGCTTTCAACAAAAACATACAATAGCCCAAAGCTGAAACTATGTCGTTTTGGCTGCAAATAGGGCAACATAAGTATAGTGAGCTCATTGCCTCAATCCCCCTCTCATGTCGGCAGCTCAGCTCACTGCCTCAATCCCCCTCTCACGTTGGCAGCTCACATCGCTCGCTCACACACGCATCACCAGCTCAACACACCTCACCTCACGTTGCTTCTTTTTCTAATTTTCCTTCTCCGTGGTTTGCCTAAAAATTGGGTGTGATATCTAATTTCTCTTACTTTTACCCTAATTTCACTCTTAATCTCTTAGCTCATCAGTTTTTGAAGATAATTAATTTTACTCTTAATACCTTTGTTTTAACAGTTTGATCGAGATTCAATGGCTAGCTCAAGAAGGGGCCTTGTTGTTTCACTCTTAGTTTCATTTGGAGGTAAAGACTCTTGACTGATTAATGCGTTAGATGAGTAGTTTGGTCGAGTGATGGTGATTGGACTAATGATTTATTTATGAGCAGGTGGTAGTGGCAGGGGATGTAAGGTGGACACGGGGAGAGGATATGGTTCATCCTTTAAAGGTTTCAGTAAAGGACCTTTGCTTGGGCACATCGAAAAAGCTTTCACTTTCACGAAATGTGGTATTAGGTTTTTTTTTCCATTTTGATTTCGAATTTTTTTCTTTTGTTTTTTGCTTTTCACCTCATAGATGGATTTTTGTTTTGTAGGTGGTTGCAAGCATGCTTTGATATTGTGAGAGCTAAATGGTGCGTTCGAAACTAGCAAGTATACTAGTCGCACAAGTAATAAAGTGATGAGTAAGATATCGTTCCCACGAGGATTGATTCTAATTAAATTTGTTATTCGAAAGCAAAAACAGAGTAAATGGGGGGTTTTGTTGATTGATTAACTAAACTTAATGCAAAGGCAAAAGAAGAATAACACAATGCAAATTTAAACGGATTGAAAAATCAATGAGGGAAACCTGGTTAAGGGATCCTTCTCTACCACAAAATATGGATTTGCGAATTAATTGTAGAATTGTCATCCAATTATACCATTGAAACTATCAACCGTAGATAACAACAAGCTCTGTTACCCCAATCTTTCCTTACTTTGTTGTTAAATAAAACAGGCTCTTTATTTAATCTCTATCCATTAAACAACCTAGAACAAGCTCTCTAAATTTAATTCAATGGATGCATTACGATAAGAAAGATAGGTTGATCTAAGCAATAAACACACAAGCTCGGATTATTTAAAGCAATAAACACACAAGCTCGGATTATTTAACTTAGGTTGTATTCTCCAATTGCAATCTCTGATCACAATTTTGTTACTAAGGATTAGAAATTCAAGACATTTACGGATCAAGATTTCTACTCTAGCAATAGACAACAACTAGATTATATTCAGTTGGCCATTCCAAATACAATCAGCAAGCAATCATAAGCATTAGATATGGGAAAATATAAGCAACTTCAATTAGAGAATTGGATAACAACTTCTTGCACAATCAACTCACAAAAACCATATCAAGGGCTTTGAAATCACCCTAAACCAATTCAGATTTAGTTACACATGTTTAAAAATGTGGTAAATACAATACAACATGGAGACATTCCAGAAAATGAAAGGGAAGGGAAAAACTTAGCAATTTTGATGTAATTCTCTTTGGATTGTAGTTCTTCCTCTTTCCAAGCTTCCTTTCTCCTTCAAGAACTCCAGGAGATGAAAGAATTCCAGCTCTGCAGCCTCCACCACGTTCTCCCCTCTTCAAGTTATTCAAATAAAACCCTAAAATGTGTTTATATACTCTGCTACAGTAACCTGCTACAGTGTCCCGTATTATACATGCTACAGTTATTTGTGGAATAACATTTCTACACTTCTCACACTGTTTTGATTATAACTTTCGGTACACTGAATGGATTTATGAACCGTAAATTTCTCTAGAAAATAGACTTCGAGAGCTTTCCAACAGTATATAACATGTTATCCAGTTCATTGTATATCAATACAATTAAATCCGAGAAGATGGTTGACTAGCATAGGTGAAAATGAAGGGTTTTACTTCGCTTTGGTGCAAGTTCCTCCAAAACTCCTACAAACATCAAAACCACACAAAAACATAAAAATACCAAGGATTATAGCAAAGAAAGATAGATGAATTGATATGAAAATGATACATAAATAGACACCTATCA
>SNVD02008118.1:0-310590 GCA_013180625.2 Boswellia sacra | reverse complement strand
AGTAGTTAGACCCTTCTGAGGACACAATAGATGTTAACTTTTAATGAAATATGTTTAATGATTGTGTTTGTGAATATATATGAAAAGTGTAGATGGAATGTGGATTGGGCCATGAATACATGGACCTTGATATGAGAAATGATTTGATTTAGGTTTATAGTGATTTATGAAACGTGTGATTTCACACACTTTGATGAGTATGTGAGCTACATGTTGGTGTAAATTCTATGTGTGTGAGATGTAGAAATGTGAATGTGCTCTCATGTAGGTGAATTTGTTGTGATTTGGCTTGAATAATATTACCAATGAAAAGATGTGTGTATATGAAGAATAAAATACATGCCAAACGTTCTAGGATACTAATTCCTCATGTGGATGGCATGACAAATGAATATCTATGAAATGCCATGTGTATTAGAGTTCCACGAATATGTATGAGTGGAAAATGAATGAGACCAGTTATACATGGAAATGGTTGTGCAACGATATGATTGAAATAAATCGAAGAGTAATGGAAGGTGTTGGCACGAATAAAGATGTCATTGGGGTTCTATATGTGTAGAAATGATGCCAATGTGTGGATTGTGCACATCCATAAGCGTATATGAGATATGTAGGCTTATTGTATCTGTGAATGTATATGTGATTAATGAGAAGCCTACGTAGAACCTCAATTATGAAAGTAAACTGCAATACTGTGATGTGCGAAGGCATGCATCATTGCGTGATGTGTTATGAATTTGAAATTTCATGCCAAGCCCATGGGAATATATTGAATGTCGAATGTGAAATGTGATACCGTTAAATGCTAGCATTATGTTGGATGAATTGTGATAAGTTGTGATTGGGTTAGAAGCTTGATATAAAGAGCTTCACTTATGTGACTGAAATGTGAAATGTTAAATGTGATATGTGAATGAAAGCTTAATATAGAGCTTCACTTATGTGACTGACTGAAATGTGAAATATGATATGTGAGTGAAGGCTTAATATAGAGCTTCACTTATGTGACTGAATGTGAAAACTGATATGTGAGTGGCATGCCATAACTTAGGATATTTGGCTCTCATGGCTTGAGGGGAGGTCTAGACCATGTGTTTCTCTATATGAGATTCGGTAGCATGGGCCCGGTATCACCCGGATTGTCAGACTAGCCTTGAGCTATTTCATGGGTAGGCCTTTGAATGTATCTGTACTGTTCTGTATCCCCATGGCTTGAGGGGAGGTCTGGACCATGTGTTTCTCTAGACGAGATTCGGTAGCATAGGCCTGGTATCACCCGGATTGTCAGACTAGCCTTGAGCTGATTCATGGGTAGGCCTACATATGGGAACTGACTGTAAAATGAAAAGTCCTACTTTGATTAGAGAGCACTGTTCCTAAGTGTCTGTGACTGTACTGTGGAAGCTTATGAAATTATGTGAAATGGATATCTATATGAACAATGTAGCTAGCTTATGGAAACTCATGTGTGAATGATTTATATATTTATGGGAGCACATGAGGATGTGATAGACTTGTGGAAAGTTTATGTGTAAATGAGACATGTGTATACAAATGGGTGTATGTGATGAGCTTTGACATAGAAAAGCCGTGTTTGATCACCCATAGACCAGTATTTAAAGAATTAGAAATATGATGGGATAAGTGAGTAATTGATCTAGGAAAATTGGCCAATGATGCAAGGTTTGTGCATGAGCACCATTAAATGGTACATGAGCTCATCTTTAACAGACTTAAAGAGGTATAGCTAGAGAATGGCATTGCTGTGCCATACTGTCCTTGCTGGAGCACCAATTGCACCAACTCAAGTAAGAGAGAATAAAGAGTTGGCGCATGCGTGCCTCTCCTTTGGTGCAGGAGCGCAGAACTGAAATTTGCAACGGATTGAAAATCAGAAACTTGGCACCGCCATGCTAGTTCCCTTGCGCAGAGGCGCAATCCTTAAACAGTGAAATCAATTTTCTGATTTTTTTTAGTAGAGCACTGGTGGCTTATATACTAAGAAATAAGCGGTAATTGGTGATTTATGGAATAAGTTTTTAATAGTGGTCATAATCTGAAATGGTTATCGTCATTAACTGTTTTATTGTGACTGTTACACCAATTTTATAATTCTAGCTACTTACTGAGTTTCATACTCACTAGTCTATTGTGTACCTCAGGTATTCGATCAGTTAAAGATTAAGGGAGGATTTCGGCATAGCGACGATTGTGTTCCCTTGGAAAGTTCTTATCCGCTGCAGTATTACTATGTTGGACATAGGGTGTGACAAGTCTATCTCCTGGTACAATCAATATTACTTGTCACGCAAATAATTGGCCTATAAGCCTTAGATTATAAATAAAGGACGTGTTTTTCAATGTAATATAGATCTGACAGAGCAGAGAAAAGAGAGAAAGAAAGAGAGTTAGGGTTTAGAGAGATTTGAAGTTTCTTAGGTAGAAAAAAACTAAATTTCTTTTAATTGTCCTTGTAAAAACTCTTGTATCTCTTGTTTTTTACCATCGAGGATTGATCATCACCAGCAACTGGATGAAGGATCACATTTTGTAGTTTGAACAAGTATAAATCCTCGTGTTCTTGTGTTCTTACTTTGATTTATTTTGCTTGGATGTGTTAAAACTCTTAGTTAAACCTCTTGTGAGTTTATGTACTGCTCAATACTCATCCATAACAAAATTATCTTCTCCTCTTCAAACTCGTAGTTCTTTGGAAATAATGAATAGAATTCAAAACATCATTTCAAATATAAGCAAAGATAAAAGTAACTTACTCTAACTGCCGGCATAATGTTACATTTCTCTTTTGATAAATCCCATATCTTACAATTTAGCACATCTTTCTAGTCTTTGATGTCAGATTTACCACGCAAGAGGCCACCAAGAGCTTTTGCTGCCAAAGGCAAGCCATTGCACCTTCTAACTGTCCTCTCACCAATTCCCCTTAAGTCTTGATCCTGTACAGCAAAATCTTTCACCACCAACTAGTGCTGGGCAAATACACGTGGACAATCATCATTTGACAACTTATCCAATAGACACTCTATATCGGCCTTCATCATTAATGAAACACCTCATTCCTAGTTGTAATAACAATCTGACTTCCAGGTGAGGCAGCTTCAAAAGGACCGCAAAAGACTGTCCGTTTTTCATAGTTTTCACCCCAAACATCATCCAAGACAAAGAAAAACCTCTTTTTGGAGAGTTCTTCCCTCAGTTTTGACTTGGAGCATGTTTAGATCATTGAAAATGTCAATTGGAGGAATAGTAACAGAGAATAGAATTGTTTTCGTGACTTTGGTAAGATCAAAATCTTCTAAAACGCAAACCCATGCTTTGGTAGCAAAGTGATTCTTTACTCCTAACATCATTGTAGACAAGTTGAGCAACAGTTGTCTTGCCCACTCCTCTCATCCCAATTATAGGAATAACAGAGACTCCATCTCCGTCATCCTTCAACAGCAATTCAATTACTGCCTCCTTATCTCTTTCACTACCATATGCTTTGGCTTCATTCACCAAAGAAGTTGTGGGTATTCCTTCGCTGACTTTTTTGACCTCCCTCCCGAGTTCTCTTTCAAATGGAGCCTGTCTTTGACTGTGGCAATATTTTACAATCTGGAAGTGATCTTCTTTACTTCTGAGCTTATCTTGACATTGAACTTAACAGATCGTGGATTTAAACTGGAGCGGCAGGTGGAAATGAGCTTTTGTACTTGTGCTGGGCCGAGGCTTATCATGCAATAACTTCCTCCGCGAAACTTCAGTTTCAAACTCATCCACTATGTCTTCCACGTCGAAGGCTAGGCTTTTAAGGTCGCCAAGCCAGCTCATCACTAACCCATTTGTCATCTGCTTCTCCTCAGCATCGTCAAGCAGTGCATGAATCTTCACCAGTATCTTTTACCACTCCATGAGATCAGCCTGGATTTTCTCTTGGCGGGCAAACTTCAGCAGTTCAGATTAAGTTAACTTGTTGAATAGCGTCTGAATGGAGGCAGCTAGAAAGGCATCTCCAATTATAGACATGGTTTCTTTGAAGAAACAAAAGCAAATATGCAGATTAAAGTCGAGTTTAGATTTTCTCAAACCCTTTTCGTTTGGCCAAGGCTGTCAACGCTGACTTTTTTGCACAGTAAAGTTTCGCGGTCATTGGAGGTGGAGGGTAGAAAAGAAAACAGGAAAAGGCACTTTCCAGTTGTTGATTAAGTTCATACGCTGATGAGGAGGTAAAATCTTTTTTTTTTTTTTAAAGAAGACTGCACATTTTTTTCCAAAAAAAAATCACATTGAGGAATAAAAATTTCCCCTTTGCTAATTGCTTACTTTAAATAAATGGTTCCTGCAGTCAGCAATAAGGTACACGACCACCGGAGTCGTTGATGCATGATTTGTCTCGTCATTGCTGATGCATGACGGCTTATTATTTATTAACCAATCAGTGTAGTGGTTGAAAGTTAGCTAATAATAACGATAACAACAACAACAATAATAATAATAATTAATTAATTAAACAATAAAATAAGATTTTACTAATTTCAAATAGTTTCTCTATCTCAGTAATTTTCTCATATTTTTCAATTTCCTTCACTTACCTTGATGTTAACAGTGAACTCCAAATTCAATTAAACAGTTTTGAATCATTTTATGTATTATTATCTCATAATAAATATAAAACGTTATATCTGTTGGAAAGTCGCTCAATTTTAAAGATAAGGATGCATGATATTCGTAATTGTAATTTAATAATTATGATGTTGAGCTAGTTGTTAATGAAATTGAATGGAAATCGATCTAAGAGTTATTGAAAGTGTTTTCAGCTTTTGCTGATGTGAGATTGGTGGGCTGTCATAATCATGGGCCAATTCTAACAATCCATTTTGTAATTTCTTCAAGACAATAGGCCATCCTCTTGAAAGTACTTAAGAAATGTTTTAAAAAAATCCACTTTTAAGATTTCCCTTTTTCTTTTTTGGAAATAATTTCTCCTGGAACCTAGATTTTCTTATTAACCTCTTATTTCTATCAAATTTACTTTAATTCTCTAAATATGGATCTGATACTTAGAAAGCTGAAAAATATTTTAAAGAGTGTTTTTAAAAATAATTTTTGTTGTAAAAATTCTCATGTCATACTCCACTCCATGTAACCCCCCAGTTTTAGAATGGCCTGTATTTCACATTTTTAATCTTGAATGACTTAACGTTGATAGGAAATCCATCCTCTTGGAAGGATACAATGCCTGACAACTTTCTATATTCAAATAATGAAGAAAGGTCAGATTTTTCATGCAGGGCCCCGATGGTTTCATGGAAGGCAAGCCCTCCTGCTGGAAATCGAACAGCACAGAGCTCGGGCAATTGCATACACTAATATCTTTAAGATGGCTGTGTTTGTAGATGCCATTGCATAACGATTTACGATTAGATTTTTACGCCCATTGATTTTTGATTCTTTCGAGAGATGTGCTGTTATGCACCTTTTGTGCCATTGACTCCATCTTTCAACAGTTCTGAATTGTAAGGTCTTGAAGTGTCCTGGTCTAGAGCATACAGTTTACTGTTTTGTTGACTGGATGGTGCGCTGGAGAATAGAGTGAAACAATGTATGATGTAATGCCAGTTCTCACCAAAGAGTGTAGTTTTTAACTTCATTTCTTAACGACATAGGCAATTTCTATCTATGAAGAAAATCCAATCTCAATATCTCCGAAGTTAAAGGGTATTTATTTGTATCAGCAATAGAATTTGATAGCTAATTAGTTACAAGTTGGACTTAGAGAGCATCCTTTGGCCTTCAAGACATTGTTGCTCAAACTACTAATGCAGGGTAACTTTACAGGTCAAGACAGACAGGTAAGCAGAAAAAAATAACCAAAGAGGAAAATGGAAGAGAGGAATGTCGTTGAATCTAAGACCTATTGAATCCAACATGATGTAGAAATTAAGATCGTTTTGTCCAAAAATATCCAATCAAAAGACAGCGTTTCTAATCTCATCACTGATGACATACTCAGCGAGAAATGGTTCAATATGCCAGAGCTTTTAGGAAGTTAAGCCGTGGTGATATCTACAATTTGTGACTACCATCTACGGTCATTGGTATAGTATATGGAATGGATACTGCATAATTTGTCGAAGGCTCCAATCAGCAGCTGATTCATACTGCACAAAAATTAAATAAATAAATAAACCTTCTTGAGAACACGCTGCAAGTGCAACACAGCAAGACCAACAAACAACACGCTACGCACTATAATAAGACCAATAGCAAGAAGGAACCTGTTTTCAGTATATCAGCCAAAAATAAATTAGCCATAAAATTCAATCTGAAGAATATTGCAGCAGCTAAGGTAACAAACCGCAGCACAAGCAGAGTTGCCTTAAATTGATAAGAGCATCATTATTCAGCAGCCTAAGAATATCTTGAACAAAACCAACTAATACTCATTTTATTTTATATTCGAAAGAGAGGCAGAAATGTAAACTTGGCTGTTTTTATCCAGAGAATGAATAAGAATATAAATGATTGAAATTTGTTCTGATTTAAACAAGAATATAAATGTTGGTTTCGTATTAATCGATTCCGATACCTGTGATTTATGAAGTTAAACAGTATTCAATCCTCTTCTTTGATCAAACACCCATGTGACCCATCTCCAATCTGTGAAAACGTAAGGTATGTGGGCAATGAGAGGCCAATATTGTCCTCTATCCTTTCTGCACCTTTTTTAAAGCAAAAGATATCCATCTATATTGTGAAGTCTGTGGCTCAACTTGTGTAGTGCAGATAGAAAAGTTGCGCAGGCACGCAGCTGGAGTAGTGCCGAAGCACCAAATGCGCATTAGATACAGTATCAGACATGCAAAGACAGCAACTTGGCGCTGTCGCGCAATAAGGGTTACGTAGGAGCACAACATTGACACAGGAGCGCAAATAATCTTGCACAGAGCACCGATTCTGGGTTTACGAATGCATCTAGGCAGAGAGTTTGGTAGGAGTGCGAGTTTAGTGGCGTAGGAGCGCGGTTCTGTTTCCTAGTACAATCAGTATTACTTGTCAAGCAAGAAATTGGCCTATAAGCCTTGGACTATAAATAAGAGCTGTGTCTTTCAGTTTATAAATAGATATGAGAGTGCAGAAAAAAGAGAAAAAGAAAGAGAGTTAGGGTTTAGAGAGATTGAGAGTTTTCTTGGAGAGAAAGAAATTGAATTTCTCCTAGTTGTCCTTGTAAACACTCTTGTATCTCTTATTTTTTTATCATAGTGGAGTTATTATCACCAGCAACCAGACATATGATCACATATTGTGGTCTGAACCAGTAAAAATTCTTATGTCCTTGTGTTCTTACTTTGTTTGTACATTGCTTGGGTGTGTGTCAATTCTCCTAGACTAATTTCGTATTAAGTCTCTTGTGAGTGTTGTGTCACTCTTCTTCACAACATATATAAAGTCGCAGAAGCGAGGGAGGCAGACCTATCTTTGCAAAAGATTCAAGCTTAGCACAACTATAAAGTTCTAGTTCTTCTAGGGAATTGAGGTTTCGAACAGCGGAGGATAGGCATTCCAGAGTAGGAAAATTTTCAATCTACAATTGGATTAGAGAATTAGGAAGCTTCATTCCATTCCTATCTCTCCATGTGGAAAGGACATCATGTTTGGACACCTCCACATCTATGGAGTTGTAACAACCTACATAGCTATTGTGGGTGGCACTTCATGGTCGAGGTGGTCCCATACAACTTTAAGAAGTGAACTCATGCAACCACGCATTTGGACCTATTGTATATATGTTTCCACATTAAGTGAGGCCTCCCCTGCTCAAACAACACTGGATGAATAATATCCAAGTTCAAAGTAAGTATAGCATGAATCATGGTCAATACCTTCTCCCACTTCTTGAGATCAGCATGGATTTGCTTTTGGCCTGCAAACTACAGGAGTTCAGGTGAGCAGGGTTGGACCGTCCTTTAGGCCCAAGTGGGTGTGGGCCCACCAAACTTAATAAATATTTTTAAATTCTTTTTTAAATATTATGTTATATAAATAGTATATATTAAGTTTTACTATTTTAGCCTCCATAAATCTTTTATATAACTAAATTCAAGTAACGGTGTAATTGATATTTTAAATTGATGGATCCACAAATTTTTATTTTTATTATATTTAATTAATTAATTATTCTTTAAATAGGAAAATAATACTTCTTAATCAAATAATACTTTTTTTGTATAAATAAGTTTTTCATAGAGGAATAATTATTATCCTATATATTCAATAAATAGGAAAGAAGTAAATATTCTCACTCTTCTAGTTTCTACCGCAATTTTATTTTTGATTATACATATAGTAAATAATAGATTTTACAACAAAATGAAAGATGAATTTCTCACTAACACTAAGTTGCCTATATTTAAAACAAAATTCTAGAAAAAATTAGCGAAGAATCAATTATGAGAAACACGAAACAAGATCAAATTTTTTCTAATACACGATTAAGTTGATACAATTTTAATATAATTATTATGTTCTTTTACGTGTTATTGATATTAATAATGTTAGTTTTATTATTTTACACTATATGATATTTATTAGTCATAAACCTAGCCCCTACTAAAATTTAATCCTGCATCTGCCATTGCAGGTGAGGCCAATTTTTTGAACAACACCTCGATGCAGGCAGACACAAAACTGCCTCTCCCATGACAGACATGGTCTCTTTGAAGATAATAACCAAGTAATTATTATGAAAAATGGTTAGTAGAGAAAATATACATAAAATGAACCAGAACTACAAAAATGTTACTCCTGTAAATAGTTTTTTTGCCTCTCTTTTATTCTAATATGACTGCTGATAGTTAGTGGCCACTGGCTACCGGCTGCAATAATCACAAGGGCTTAATTTTGTAGAAGGCATCCTATAAGAACTTGAACTAAACTTCAATAATAGAACACACTAATATCTGAAAGATTGTTGAGTTTTTTCATGCCCTCGGGTAATGATGTAAGATTGTAGCACCCATGGATTTCGATTTAATCAAGAGATGTGTGGTTATACACCTTTTGTGCTATTGACTTCAGCTCTTCACAATTCCGAATTGTGAGGTCTTGAAGAGCCATGGGTAGATTACCACTAGCTTGAGGATAAGGGAGAAAACTTCGAGCAATTCTCAACCTTAATCTGCCTAAGAGTGGCAAGTAGCTTGCCTATTGGCCATAAGGATGTAAGACGGTGACATTCTGTAATGACCAAGTACTTTAGGAGAGAGGTGTTACCATTGCTGCTGTTGTGAAACAAAGATATTTGCCAACCAATTTCACCCAAGAATCAAGCAAGAACAAAGCATAATAGAGATCACAATTAAAGCAAGCAATAATCAATCAAACAATCAAAACACAAGAGAAAGAACACCAAGATTTAAGTGGCTCAGTTCATGAAGAACCTACATCTACTAGGAAGGCTACGGAAGAATTTCACTATAAAAAGAAACGGATTACAAGGTGTTACTATACTCTCTCTTGATAAGAATCACTCCCTTCTCAGCCCTACACGTTTCCCTAGAAATCCTATGAGAGAATATTATGAAGTTCTCTCTCAAATAGAAAAGAAAACCTTTAAATAGTGTCCTGGTCATGTACAGTAATTGCTTTTTGTGCAGTGACGTAATGTGTCTTGCGCAGAAGCACAATATGTCTGCCTGAACACGATGCGTCTTTTCTTCGTCGTTGCACAGCGGTGCAACTCACCTTGCACAAGAGCGCCATATTTCTAACAGGTTGTGCAGGAGCACAGTTCTCATGGCACAGGAGCACGGGCACCAGGTCTGACATCGAATTTAGCTAGGATTTGTGAGCCAAAACTAACAAATCTCCACCTTGGATCTCAAATCCTCAATCTCTATAACACACTGGAGTCTTCTCTTAATGGAACTCATCAAGAAACCTCATCCTGAACCTTTAACAGATCATGAAAATGCAAAAACTTATTTAATGGTACTACCTTCGTAGCAATATCCATTGGATTATCTTTTGTAGGAATCTTCTCCACTTTTATAAGCCCTTTCGTTACAACATCATGAACAAAATGCAACCTCACATCCGTATGCTTAGTACATTCATAATACATTTGATTCTTTGTTAGATATATAGCACTTTGACTATCACAAAACACAGTCATAGACTTTTGTGACACCCCAAGTTCAGCTACCAAACCCATTAACCACAAAGCTTCTTTTATATCTTTAGTAACAGCTGCATATTCCGACTCTGTAGTCGATAAAGCAACAATGGACTGCAATTGAGCTTTCCAACTAACACATTCTCCACCAAATGTGAACATATAGCCTGTTTGAGACTTCCTTTTGTCAAGATCCCCTGTATAATCCGCGTCAATAAAACCCTTCAAAACTGTTCCTTCTTCTTTTGCTTTGCCAAACATCAATCCTCTACTAATTGATCCTTTTAAGTATCTCAGCAACCATTTTGCTGCTTCCTAATGAACCTTACCTGGATGTGGCATAAACCTGCTGACAACTGATACAGCCTACATAATATCTGGACGAGTGCATACCATCAAGTACATGACACTCCGTATTACATTCGCATATGGAATCCTGCCCATTTAATGTTTCTCCTCATTTGTCTTAGGACATTGCTCAGATAAGAGTCTAAAATGCGCTGCCAATGGTACATTAATGGCTTTGCATCACCCATGTTGAATCGATGTAAGACTTTTTTAAGATATTTTTTCTTAGACAAAGAGTGTACATTTGTCTTTATCTCTTTGAATGTCCATTCTAAATATCCTCTTAGCCTTTTTTAAGTCTTTCATATCGAACTCAGTTCGTAGCAACTCCCTCAAGTCTTGAACTTTGAGATTGCTTTACTGGCTATGAGCATATCATCAACATACAAGAGCAAGAAGACCACATTCAGACATGTAGTTCCCTTATAGTAAATACAACTATCATACAAACTCTTTGAGAAACCTTTACCCACTATAAATGTATCAAACCGTAGATATCATTGTCTTGGACTTTGCTTCAAACCATACAATGATTTTCTCAACAAGCAAACATAATGTTCTTTACCTGAAAGTTTAAATCCCTCAGACTGGTGCATGTAGATCTTTTCCTCTAACTCACCATGCAAGAACGCAGTTTTGACATCCATCTGCTCAAACTTAAGATCAAAACATGCCATAAGTTATAAAAGAACTCTACGCGACATGTGTTTCACTACCGAAGAGAAGATCTCATTATAATCAATCTTCTCACGTTGTGTAAACCCTTTAGCCACTAGCCTAGCCTTGTAGCTTCTCATCTGACAACCATTCCTTGCGTTTGAATCAAGCTTTTGTTTTTCAGGCTTCTCTACAATCTCCCATGTCTTATTCTTATTCAAAGAATTAATCTCATCTAACATTGCTTCTTTCCATTAGATAGACTCATCACAACTTATGTCCTCAAGGTATGTAGGTGGCTCATCCCATCAATCACATCAGTCCTATTTAAAGCATAAGCCACAAAGTCAGAGTACCTATACTTTTCTAAAGGTCTAATCTGCCACCTTTCTCTGTCCCTCACTAGTCTATAATCTAGCTGTGGTCGTTGTTGTTGCTCAGTCTTAGGTGCATTCTAAGTTACTTGCTAATGAAGAACGCTTACAAGCTCCACCTCAAAACCAATAGTTTGTAACTTTGAACCACTTTCTCAGATTTGTCTGTCCTAGAAACTACGCAGCTAATCTCGAAATTTCTTCTTCATTAAAGACAACATCTCTACTGATAATAGTTTTGATATTCCCTGAGCCTTGTACCATAATCTATAGCCTTTTCACCTTCAAGGTAGCCAACAAAGATACATTTTAATGCTCTAGGCTCTAACTTCCCATTATTCACGTGTGCATATGCTATGTAACTAAACACTCTCAAGTTATCATAACTCGCTGGTCTACCGCACCATACCTCTTCAGGTGTTTTACAATCAAAAGCTTTAGAAGCACTTCTATTTACTAAATAAGCTGCAGTACTCATAACTTCAATCTAGAACTCTTTTCCCAGTCCTGCATTAGAAAGCATGCACCTAACTCTATCCACCAAAGTCCAATTCATTCTCTCAGCTAAGCCATTTTGTTAGGGGGTATGCCTAAATATTTTATGTCTCACAATCCCATGGTCTTTATAATAAGATTCAAACTTATGACTACAAAACTCAAGCCCATCATCTGTCCTAAGTCTTTTCACACTTTTACCAGTTTGAGTTTCTACAAGCTTTTTCCACAGTTTAAACTTTTCAAAAGCTTCATTCTTATATTTTAACAAATAAATCAACACCTTCCTAGAATAATCATCAATCAAGGACAAAAAATACTTTTTACCACCATGTAAAGACTTGCTAGTTGGACCCCAGAGATCTGAATGCACACAATCAGAAATACCCTTTGTAGTA
The DNA here is from genome assembly GCA_013180625.2 of Boswellia sacra. NCBI lineage: Eukaryota > Viridiplantae > Streptophyta > Magnoliopsida > Sapindales > Burseraceae > Boswellia > Boswellia sacra. The sequence goes on along the minus strand of SNVD02008118.1, from coordinate 298,138 downwards.
TGAATATCTGTTTAGAAACATAGTCGACATTGCTTCCCAAAGACACAGTGCTCACAAAACTCAAGTTTACCCACTTGATCACCACATAATAACCCTTGACTGCTTAGCTCCTTCAAACCTCTCTCACTGATATGACAAAGTCTTTGATGCCAAAGCTTGGTTTTATCTCTATCAGAAGCTTCTTCAATTGCTAGTTCACCAGTTAAGACCTCCTTTTGCAACACATACAAGCCATTATGAATCTTGGCTTTCATGACAACCAGTGCTCCCTTTGTCACACATAACATCACAAATGACATCTTGTATTCACAACCCATTTTATCCAATGTGCCTAAGGAAATCAAGTTCTTTTTTAACCTAGGAACATGTTTCACTTCCTTCAATATTCTGACAGACCCATCAAACATCCTAAATCTGATTCAACCAATTTTCACCACATCACAAGCTACATTATTCCCTATCAATAGACTGATAAGAAGCAAAAAATTCTTTCTTGGGATATATGTGGAATTTGCAGCTTGAATCGAGAATCTACTTACCATCAGATCTCATGTCTGACATTATCAAAACCTGTGCACCTTCATAGTTAGATGTTGATGCCATAGCTACATCATGATCCTCAATTGTTTTCTCCTTTTTATTCTTCCAATCAGAACAATCATACCTGAAATGACCCTCATTCTTACAGTGATAACATCTCTTCCTTTGCTTGAATTTCGACTTTGATCTTGACTCGCACTTACCCTTTTGTGCTCTCTTCTTTCATCTACCTCTCGTTGTCAAACCCTCTCCACTATTTCCAATCTTTCTCTCTATCCTAATTTCAATACCCCTAGATTTAAGAGCTCCAAGAACATCATCTAGATCAAGACTATTTCTGCCATATTTAATAACATATTTAACTTCCCTGAAGTTTTCCAGTAGAGAATTCAAGAGTATAACTGCCTAGTTTTAATTACTAATTTTCTCATTAACATTAGCAAGGTCATCCACAATCTTTTTAAAGTCATAAAGATTATCTTCTAATGCTTTAGACAGGTCCATCTTCAACCCAAACAGTTGCTCTTTAAGATAAATCTTATTAGGCAAAGATTTAGTATATACAAAGATTCAAGTTTTAGCCAAACCTTTATCGTAGTATCCTCTCCATTGACTTGATGCGAAACATTATCCGCTAGGTAGAGTATGAGAGTATTGTAGGTTGTCTCTATGATCTCATCTTTCTCCTCTTCAGACAGATCTTTTTTTAGGGTAGTTTTACCCTCAAGAGCCCTCGCACATTTCTGCCACACGAGAATCGTCCTCATCTTTTTTTTCCAAAGACCAAAGTCACCATTGCCATCAAACTTCTCTATTTCAAACTTTGTTCCAACCATTGCTTCTCACTTATAAATTTTCACAAACAGGTTGTATGCAGAAACAAGCCAAAACTAAGGCTCTGATACCAAATTGTTATGAAACCAAGATCTTTGCCAACCAATTCCACCCAAGAATCAAGCAATAACAAAACACAATAGAGATCACAATTAAGGCAAGCAATCAAAACACGAGAGAAAGAAAACCAAGATTTAAGTGGTTCAGTTCGAAGAACCTACATCCATTGGGAAAGTTGTAGAAGAATTTCACTATGAAGAAGAAACAGATTACAAGGTGTTACAATACTCTCTCTCACTAAGAATCACTCCCTTCTTAGCCCTACAAGTTGCCCTAGAAACCTCATAAGAGAATATTGTGAAGTTCTCTCTCAAATAAAAAAGACAGCCTTTCAATAGTATCCTGGTTGTGTACAGTAACCGCCTTTTACACAGTCACACAATGTGCCTTACGTAGGAGTGCAATATCTCTACCCGAGAACGAAGCGTCTTTTCCCCGTCGTTGTGCAACGGTGCGACTCACCTTGTGCAGGAGCGTCATATTTCTATTACGCAACCCTCATGACGTAGGGGTACGGGTCACAAGATCTAAAACCGAATTTAGCTAGGATTTGTGAACCAAAACTTGTAGCTGCCACTATTGATGCTCCCTCCGTGCATTACAAAACTTCCTTTTCACTCAACAATGTTCGTTACTCAGGGCTCCTCGAATTTCCAACCTGTTTAGATTCTGAGACGCGCCATTTTTACACATCCAAGCTGGAGGAAGAGATGCTCAGTCCTCAGCGATTCTCTATTGTGTGATGAATCTCAACTAGGAAGACAGGACAACTTCATGAAAGGAGACAAGATTCGGGAATTCTTCACAACATTTAAACTCCTGCATCTGGCACCGAGGTAACATGCTAGGGATAGCGCTCCCTTAACAACCAAAGGAGGGAGCCAATATCTCGATGTAATAGCATTCCACTCCCTAAGAAATATTTAAATTAAGTCTTCAAGGTGTACTCCAATTTCAAAAGCTAAACTATGGTTCTAATCATGTTTAAATGACGGTAATACCCTGATTCATTCCAATCAAAACATGCTCTGTTTTGTGCTCTCAACTTAATCAATGTACTATTATTCATCTTATTCTGTTGCCATCTTCTCTACATGTTTTTTTTTTTTTTTAGGTGAGACTCCTTCACTTATTCATGTTTTGACTTGCTTGTTATCTCCCCATGGGAAATGCTACGGTACATCTAAGTACTTGTACATTTTTTACACAAATTTTTATAAATGTTATATCTTAGTATATAAATTTTGTATATGAGTATATAAAAGTTATACTAGTACATAATTTATAATTTTTATATACTCATATATAATGTTTCTACACTCATGTAGAAAATTTATTTAAAGTTTTGAAAAAATGTACTGGTACTTGAAAGTACCGTAACAAAACCCATCTCCCCATTTATCTATCTTAATATTTTTTAACAAAATTTTAATTATAGTTATCTCATGACGATGTGGATTGTACGTTAAGGATTCTATAGTTCATAGCATTCAATTGTTACTGTTAGTTTTCTGAGTAAAGGTTATCTGGCAAAAATGGTCTCATCGGAATGCTAGAATTGTTAGGGAATTGTAATGTGAAGCATGATTTGTAAAAGCTTCAATTTTTCTTTTTGAAACTTTGGTAATTAAAAAGCTAGGCTATGTTAACAATTAGATATGAATAATTCTGTTTGATTAGCTTTGCATATGACATGTATAAAGGTCAGGTTATTTTTGTGTTGTTTTTAAAAGTGGTTCCCTAGTTAGTGGAATAGATGTGCTCGATTTGAGCATCTTCTCTTTCAAATTGCTTACTTTCCCAGAGAGCGTGAGACGGAATTCCCTTTGTTTAGATTTTTGTTGATTGAAAAGCATTTATTCATCCTCTATTAGCCTACAAGAACATAATAACCATCAATTACATCTCTCATCCAAGAAGATACAAATTGATCATGTATTGCATTGCAATTTATGGATGCAAAACAGAAAAATCCATGGACACGGGAAAAATTTTGAAAAATAAGTTTACCTTTAAAGTAGTATTTACTGAAGGAGTCAACATTATGTTCAAGGTGAAGGAGGGGCACATTTGTTAATCTGGCTGTTTAGATCCATAGAAAATGAAAAAGAATTTGGTAGGATCCTTGCTATAACACTAGCTAAAACACACACCCACACAAACTGATACCGAAATCAAGAACACAGACAAGTCAATATCAGGCAAATGGAATTATAAGAAACAAGTCAGAACGGAAATGGGGAAATACTGAATAGATTTTATGTTGTATTAAGGAAAATTTAGCAGGCATTTCGAGAGGCCTGCAAGCTCTCCATAGACACCAAGGCCTACCAATTTTAACAAAATTTTCTCTACCCTCTCTATTCATCTCTCCTCCTTTATATACCAGCCTATCCCCTCTCTCTCCTATCCTAAATTCGGGGTAACTAACTCCACAACCCACACACCCAAAAAACAGCACACAGAAAAGGTAACAAAAAGCAACTAAAACATAACATACTACCCATGCCCGATTGCCAAATAACAACCCTGCCCCTCTCCTTATTTCTTGTTCCGCCTACTGTATGTAAATTTAATAGGTGGCCTATCATTACTCCCCGCCCAAGCCAGCACCTTGTCCTCAAGGTGGAAGGTAGGGAACTGATTTTTAATCAAATCGAGCTGTTCCCAAGTGGCATCAAAGGCTGGTAGATCCTTCCATTGGACCAGCACCTCAGTGAGGAGTCCCGAAGGCCCTTGCTTCTGCCGGACATTGAGGATGTTGGCAGGTTCCACCTTCAATTCCATGGAAGAATTGAGTTGAGGAGGAATGACTGGGGAGACGAAATCTGTGGAGGTTATTGCCAGTTTCAGCTGGGAAACATGAAATACCGGGTGAATCAGAGAACTTTCAGGTAGTTGGAGTTTGTAAGCAACTTGTCCTATTTTGGCCACCACTGGAAAAGGACCATAGTAGCGGGGGCTGAGTTTTTCATTCCGTCGTTGAGCCAAAGATCACTGTTTATATGGCTGTAATTTGAGATACACCCGATCTCCAACGTTGAATTGTAGTTCCCTTCTTTTACCATCTGCCATGATTTTCATCCGGGTTTGTGCTGTGCCCAAATTCTGTTTCAGCACCTCCAATATTGCATCTCTTTCTTCCAAGAGTAACTCAACAGTGGAGACAGCAGTGGAATCGTGTCCATAATGGACCAATGGAGGAGGATCTCGGCCATACAGAATTTTAAAGGGTGTACATTTGGCAGAAGAATGAAAGGAAGTATTATACCAATACTCCGCCCATGGAAGCCATTTGATCCATTGTTTGGGTTTGTGAGATGTAAAGCAGCGAAGATATGTTTCCAAACAACGGTTCACAACTTCAGATTGCCCATCCGATTGAGGATGATAGGCAGTGCTTCTCTTCAGGTTGGTGCCCTGAAGCTTGAATAATTCAGTCCAGAATAAGCTCAGAAAAATCCGGTCTCTATCCGTAACAATGGACCTAGGAATCCCATGTAGGCGCACCACTTCCTTGAGAAAAACAGCAGCTACAGCTGGGGCGTTGAAGGGATGCTGGAGAGCTATGAAATGGGCAAATTTGCTCAGCCGGTCAACCACCACTAAAATTGTATCAAAGCCTTCTGATTTCGGAAGTCCTTCTACAAAATCCATAGAAAGGTCTTCCCATACTTGTGTAGGCAATGGTAAAGGCTGTAATAACCCCGCTGGAGACATAGCAAGATATTTGTTCTGTTGACACACCGGGCAAGCCTCCACATAGCATTTGATGGTTTTTTTCATTCCCGCCCAATAGAATTCCTTGGTAATCCGCTGGGTAGTTTTCAGCAATCCGGAATGTCCCCCAAGGCAGCTGTCATGAAATTCTTTGAGCAACTTGGGAATTAAGGGTGAATGCTGGCTCACTACCATTCGGCCCTTATACAGTAGAGTGCCATGAACTACTGTAAATCCCTCCTTGACAGGATTACCCGCCAAAATCTCTGCTTTAATTTTGCTCAATTCAGCATCTTCATTCACTGCTTGTTGTATCTCTTGGAAATCGAAGGAAGGAGAAAAGGCTATGGCAGAAAATTCCGGATGGCGGGAGAGGGCATCAGCAGCTTTATTCTCCAGTCCCGGCTTATATTGAATTTCGAAATCGAATCCCAGCAGCTTTGTCACCCATTTTTGGTGCTCGCTACTGATAAGGCGCTGCTCCAATAGATGTTTCAGACTCTTCTGATCTGTCTGAACAATAAATTTGCATCCCAAAAGATAAGGCCGCCATTTCTGGATAGCCAAGACCACTGCCATGAGCTCACGCTCATAAATCGATTTAAGCCGCTGACTAGGAGGGAGGATATGGCTATAATAGGCTATGGGCCGATGTTCCTGCATTAGTACTGCCCCTAATCCCACTCCAGATGCATCAGTGTTGAGGAGAAAGGGTTTAGAAAAATCCGGGAGGGCAAGAACTGGGACTTCAGTCATGGCTTGCTTTAAGTGATTGAATGCCTCTTCAGCTACTGGATTCCATCCAAATTTATCCTTCTTCAACTGTTCTGTCAAGGGTTGAGCTATACTACCATAGTTTCTCACAAATTTTCGGTAATACCCCGTGAGACCCAGGAAGCCTCTCAATTCCTTCAAATTCCGAGGTCTAGGCCAGTGCAGCATAACCTGGATCTTGGATTGATCCACTGAAACACCCTCTGGCGAAATAATGTGACCCAAATACTCCAATTCAGTACGAGCAAACAGACATTTCTTCCTATTTGCATATAATTTATGTGCTGCCAAGGTTTGCAGCACCAATTCAAGATGTTTCACGTGGTCTGCCAGGCTAACGCTATAAATCAGGATGTCATCAAAGAAGACAAGGATGAACTTCCGCAAGAATGGCCTAAAGACTTCGTTCATCACAGATTGAAATGTAGAAGGGGCGTTAGTGAGGCCAAAGGGCATTACCAGGAACTCATAATGGCCGTCATGGGTGCGAAAAGCCGTCTTATGTACATCCTCCGCCTTAATTCTGATCTGGTGATAGCCGAATTTAAGGTCCAATTTAGAGAATACAGCAGCTCCGTGGAGTTCATCCAATAATTCATCTATTACCGGAATTGGAAATCTGTCCGGCACTGTCACTTGGTTGAGAGCCCGGTAGTCTACACAAAACCGCCAGCTTCCATCTTTTTTTTTAACTAATAGAACAGGGCTGGAAAATGGGCTGCTGCTAGGGCGGATGATACCAGCTGTAAGCATTTCTTGTACTAGGTGCTCAATTTCAGTCTTCTGGATGTGAGGATAACGATACGGGCGAACAGAAACTGGCTGACTTCCTTCTCTGAGAATAATGGCATGATCCCGGTTTCGTTCAGGTGGCAAACCCACTGGTAAGTGAAAGATTGAATCATAAATTTCTAACAATTGTTCTACCTCAGCTGGAATTTCGGAATTATCAGAGGTTTCAGCAACAGACAGTGAACTTAGTTCCAGCAACAATCCTTGACCCCCTCCTTTAACAGCTTTGAATAAATTCTTCAACTTCACCTGAGCCCGGCACAGGCTGGGATCCCCTTGAAGAATTACTTTACTGCCATCCACCAGGAATTCCAAAGTCAAGGCCTTGCAGTCAAACCGGATTACACCTAATTTTTCCAGCCATTGCATGCCAAGCACAAGATCCGACCCGCCCAAGTCGAGAGGAAGGTAGTCTTCCACAATTTCCAGCCTTTGCAAGGACAAAGCAGTGCCCTTACACACCCCTTCTCCCTTAATCGGCCTTCCCGTACCCAGGAGAACGCCATATCCTTCTGTCTTGTCCAACGGTAAGTTTAATTTTCGCACCAGTTGCTGTGAAATGAAGTTGTGTGTCGCCCCTGGGTCGATCAGGACCACGACTTCTTCGGATCCCACTGTCCCGATTAGCTTGATAGTTTTGGGAGATGTAAGGCCCACCACCGAATTCATCGACAGCTCTACCATCTCCGGCTGATCTGGCGACTGATCGTCCTCTTCCTCGGTTTGACCCCTCTCGGAATCCCCTTCCTCTTCCGCCTCTTGAACAACCATAACTTGCAACTCTCGATATCGGCACCGGTGTCCCGGCGAGAACTTCTCGTCGCACCGGTAACACAGCCCCTTGTCCCTCTTAGCCTGCAACTCCGCATCGGACAGTCGCCGGAACTGTCCTTCGCTCTTGCCCGCTATTGGCTTGTCGGGGCCTATCGTGGACCGATTTTGAATAAATGAAAGGCTTCTGTTCGGGCCCGGGGCAAGCTGGGCCATGGCCCTTCGTTCAGCAAGCGGCCCACCCCCCTTATAATTTTTTAGGGCTGCATTTTTGTTCTCAATACGCTGGGCCAGGTCCATAATTCTTCCCAAGCCCGTGGGCCGAAAGGCCCGTAATTCCGCTCGCAGCTCCGTCTTCAACCCGTTGATGAACTGCCCCTCCAGTATGTGGTTTGGAAGGTCAGCCATGGTCGACGAGATTCTCTCAAATTGTCGCCGGTACTCCCGCACCGTTCCTTCTTGCCGGAAAGCCAGGAATTGTTCCGATAGACTCTCCTTGTTGTCCCGAAACCTCTCCAGCAGCAATTCCTTGAACTCTGTCCAAGAACGAAATGGCCGCCTGGACTCCTCCCACTGATGCCAGGCGAAGGCTTCTCCTTCCATGGAAACCGCCACTGCCACTAACTTCTCCGCTTCGCTCATGTGATTCAACGAAAAAAAATGTTCCACCCGGTAAACCCATTCATCCGGGTCACCCCCGTCGAAGGTGGGCATCTCCACTTGCCTGGTTCTGAATTCACCTCTGCGATTCTCACCCAGTCTTCCGCCGTGGCTCCGGAACTGCGATTCTTCTCCGTCAACCCTTGATGGGCTCCCCCATGAGTCCCCCTCCATCAACTCCAGTTTTCGCAAAATTGCTGCTATGTTCTGTTCCAGGTTCTGGACTCTAGCCAGCCCCTCCCTGACTGCCCCGATGTCTCCCTGAAATTTATTGATCCTCTCTTCCAACTCGTCTATCCTTCCCTCCCCCTTCTTAGCCATTGCAGGATTGCAACCTGCTCTGATACCAAAGCTGATAGGATCCTTGCTATAACACTAGCTAAAACACACACTCACACACACTGATACCGAAATCAAGAACACAGACAAGTCAATATCAGGCAAATGGGATTATAAGAAACAAGTCAGAATGGAAATGGGAAATACTGAATAGATTTTATGTTGTATTAAGGAAAATTTAGCAGGCATTTCGAGAGGCCTGCAATCTCTCCATAGACACCAAGGCCTACCGATTTTAACAGAATTTTCTCTACCCTCTCTATTCATCTCTCCTCCTTTATATACCAGCCTATCCCCTCTCTCTCCTCTCCTAAATTCGGGGTAACTAACTCCACAACCCACACACCCAAAAAAACAGCACACAGAAAAGGTAACAAAAAGCAACTAAAACATAACATACTACCCATGCCCGATTGCCAAATAACAACCCTGCCCCTCTCCTTATTTCTTGTTCCGCCTACTGTATGTAAATTTAATAGGTGGCCTATCAGGAAGTCTATTAAGCAGAATACTTGAAAGAAAGTTCCATAGGACTTGGAGACAGTAGTGAAGGCGACTCTTAAAATACAGCACAGCATGGATTATCAATCTTATCCAACATCTACAGTCTCTAACTACTTTTTTCCTAGCATTTGATTTAATAATACTATAAAAAGAAAACCTAGAGAAACATAGCATAACATAAAGTTACTCTGTGAAATGCACGATGTAGAATGAGTTCATCCGGAAAATTATCCAGACCACTTAGATGACCAGAGTGCACAAGAAATACAAAGCCTCAAAAACACCCCACACCCCCACAACAACAAAAAACAAATAAATAAATAAAACACACACACACAGAGGAAAAAAAAAGATAAATGTCAATATTTCTTTTGATTTGCCTCATCAGTTGTTTAGCAGAAGCAAAAACAGTCCAGATCTTACCTCATTTTTTGCACCTATATCCTTTCCACTTCCTTGAACTGGCCTTAAAGCAAGCTCTAAGTAGTCACGAGGGGTTATTTTCCTATCGTCCTCCGCTAAATCCAAATAGAAGTCCTGAAAAGCATGTTGAACATGACAATAAAAAGAAGATCATCCATAACTGTATTTCCAAACAAGTAAAAAGTCTAGAATCAAAAGGCTCATATTGTGTGAACACATAAGTGCAACACATGTAAAGGAAGAAGTTACCCTTAGTAGCCAAACAAAAATTGGGGAGAACTGTCCAAGTTCAGAAGCTGTAGTCCTTCCTCCAGAGGCTCTCACACGGATGTGTTTTGTCATTTGAGTGACAAGAGAAAGACGATCAAGTGCAGCTTCATCTATACCGCCCATCTATAAAAGAAAGAATATTTATAGGAAAAGGTGGCTAAATTCAGAGAAGTAAGTAATCCACCATCGAGAAAAATATAACATTATGATCATACAGACAAGCTGAAAAGTCAAATGGTGTATCATATCTAAAAATCACATGAAGCAATTAGAAGGAAAAAGGTAATAGCAGAAGTCATTCCCACCTGGTTGTAAATGAACATGCTGGATAAAAGGACAGCTAAGGAAAATATCTGAGTGCTGTATGTTCCCTGTCAATGGTTAAAAAGAGATTTAAGATTACAAAATCAACAAAAGAAACGCCTCAGACAACAATATAAGATTCTAAATACAAAACAGTTTACGGAAGAAGCTATAAAATGTGAAATATTAGATCACGAAGAATCCAACAAAAATAATAAGAACTAAAGTTAAAATATGGCAAGTTATTCAATCATTCCTCAACCAATTAAAAAAAATGTTTAATACACCTTCATGAAAAGTGTATAAACTAACCGTTTGATCATAAGCATCGATCCCTTCACTATCTAACAGTAAAAGATTGTACTCAGTGCCATCAAGAGCAGTTCTCTTCAAAGGTGCACTCCACAACCAAAGTCCTTTAGTACATGGGCGGTGAGTTGATGCTACTTGAAATCCACTACTCCTCCCAAGAAGCTGCAACACAAATACACTTGTAGCTGTTATTTAAAAAATTTATGCATGTAATCAAATCATTTTTTGATCAGGAAGTATAGGTAAACTTAGCAAACAAGAATCATAATGATGACATCCAGCAGCAACATTTAATGTCATTGGAGTCCAAAATTTTAAATCCTAACAAAGGTATAAATTGGAGATACCATGAAGATGTTCCTACTAATTATATTAGATACTAAAGAGTGTGACACCAAATTTATAAGCGGTGCTCTCCGGCAGATAAGACAGAATGCAGAAACATGAGAGGGAAAATACGAGAATGAATTTGGAATCAATAACCTAGAGTATTCAGTAGAATTTACTCTAACCAGACAAGACTAATATGTTTTGAATTCACATCTGTGGATATTCACACATATGCAAATATAAAGGACCAAAGCTCTACGAAAAAATGATTTAGGCTTAATTAAAGTAACCTAATATATGTCATCTTCCTTGAGAAAAAAAAAGTTCTCCATTAGAAATACAACATTTGGGTGAAATCTTTTATATTTTCATTTATATGGTTCAGCTTATATGGAAAGTTCAAATTCTTGTGAACAAGAAGTACATAAAAATATAAAACCTTGATTCCAGGCAGTTTGAAACCTCTAATAGCGTACTAACTAAACCTACTCTTATCATACCGAACGCCCAAGCACCAAATGGTATACATATGCCAGGACAACAGTACACAATGTAAGCTATTCTTTTCTCAGTTTACATTACTCTAATTCAATTTACTTCCTGCCCAGAAAACTCCTTTGTAATTGAGATAGTTCCAAAAGACTTGTAATCTAATATAAAGCAAACCTTCTACTGTGCCTCAAAGCATATCACTTTGCCGTCAACCACAACTAGGAAATCACAAAGCTAAAATCGCTAAATTCACTCACCAAACAAAATATTTAACCACAATTCTCTCAAATTAACTAACTAAAAGCAACAGAAATTCACCTTATATTGATGTAAAGTTCTTACCCTAGCGAAACTTTCACTTCCAAAATCCTAAAACCCCAAGCCCTAGATTTCAAAACCTCACACACAGAACTAATTTTTTTCTTTGAAAAAAAAAGATTTTACTTCGAATTTGTCACAATACACAAAATCACCCCCCTGATTCATAAACGAACTCTAGCCCATTTAAATGTGGCTTAAACATTCACTGCACGTCTACTCCAAATGCAACAAATTCGCTTCTAGACGCTAATTAACAACCCACTAGTCTCCAAAAATCACAAGCCCTAAGCTACTTCACTCATAAAACCACCGCAAGAACAAAAAATTACAACTTAAATTCAAAATTAACCAAAAGCAATAGAAATTCACCTGATTCAAGATAAAGCTCTTGCCCTGGCGAGCGCGACCGCAGACCGAAACGACGCCGATGGGCTCCTTGACCAGCTGGAGCGCGGCGACCGCTTCCGGATCCATCCGGAATTTCCCTTTCTCATCGCAGTACACGAGCCGGATCGGTCTCGCCGGACCGGTGACTGGAGGCGAAATTGACGGAGACTGTGACTGTGACGGCGAGGAATTATGTTGCACTGCGTTGTCGGAAGGCGAGTCCCTTCCTCTTCCAAACAATCTCATCATCTCAACGTTTTGTTTTTAATTTTTCTGATTTTTATGTTTTTGTTTTCCGTTTTTATTTGTTTCTGCTTTCGCTTTTGCTTCCCAGAGTCGGGAAAGAGAGAGTGGTTTAAAATTGGAGAGGGAAAACAAGGTCAAGTGGGACGACCGGCTTTGGGACTTTATAAAAGAGTCACTTACAGACGTGAAATGACCATCGTAAACATCATTGCTCCGGAAAGTAGCACTGTATCACGGCAGTGGTTGATGGAGTGGAGGGTACTTTGGTCATTTCGTGGATTAGCGAAGTCTCCGTGGTTAGAACCACAGCGTAGTAATAAAGCTACTTTTTTAGTAGCTTTCATTTTTCATTTTTCTTTTCTTTTCTTTTTTTTTTTTTTGGTTGCTTCGCCTGATTACTGGAAGCACAGCATTTTAATCCGGCTACTTGGAACACAAGATTTATAATGTGCCAACATCCAACCACAAAATGACTGTAAACATATGTAATATTTCCAATATGAATCAGTTTGATTAGTGATATATGAATTATCAGAACAATGTATATACATGATATATAATTTCTAATCAAACGACAGATTAAACTCTAATATAATTATTAATTTAAAAATGCTGTAGGAGTCAGTCATCTCAGATATTAACTTGATTTATACGAGATTTTTTTCTGACTAATACGTCTATTAAAAAAAATATTATACCTCTTCTATATAAAATTTCATTATAAACACGTTTATACTTTTTTATTATCAAAATGCGTAAAATACATGTCAAGCCTTTAAATAACAAAACCCATAACAGCTTTAAGATTATTTTATCGTAAATTTATTTTTAGGCATTAGAAGGGGAAGAAATTGCAGGAAAGAAAGGCACCTAAAATGAGGAAGGGTTGTTTGAGCCGTTTCTAATTCTGGAAGCAATAAATTCTTGGTTATTATAACTATACGTGTGAAGTAAGGGTGTGTTTGTTTATGTTTTTTAAGTTTTTATTTTTAAAATTTGAAAAGAATATGTAGTTGGTTTTAAATTTTTTTAAATTTTGAAAATAATATATAGTTGATATTAATTTAAATGTAATGTAAAGTATATCTTTTCAAAAAATAGTTTTTGGAGTTTATAAACAAACACAGTTTAATGTTTCAAAATGGAGTTTCAATCATCAATGACTCAATACTTTTATACAATAACCAAATTATAATCTGCAGTAGTTGGAAAGCATGTGGACTCTATATGACTTTCGATTGATATATGATTATATTAGTCCACACTCTGATGTGCCGCGCTGTTGCTTCAAATAATATAGCAAATATATTTATGCTTGTCATGGCCATCTGAGCGAATACTATTCAACTAAACATTGCTTTCATCCGCCAATGATCATGTGCTTATGGGTACAAATTGTTTCTATTCCTCTGTGTAACCTGTACCATCTTGTCCTTGTTCTAAGTACTCTAGATTGTATATATGAAACTTTATTGCACATGAATCTTATTCTATCATGGATCAGCCATACATGGAACATCAGCAGCTTTACATACAGTCGTCTAAATTAACATTTCATGTTTTATTTTTGTACGTACAATAGGAGTTCCTTTCATCAATATATGGCACTCACTTGGAAATAACAAACGTTGTGATTATTAATGATATATAAATATAAATATATAGATATATTTGGCTATCAACTTTTGGCGAAGCTGATCAGCTGAGATGCATTTATATTATGAACTCTGCCAAGCATAGGGGATTTGATGCTGAAGTGGACGGAGAAGAATCTTGGAAATAGCTGTCGCTTTCCTCGTTATTACAGGCTGATGCAATTGGTGGTAATGGCACTAGTTCATCCAGAGCACCAATAGAGAGTATTTTTTTAATGGATTCAGGGATCTCTCCGTTAACGGAAGACACCATGGAATGGTTGAAATCAAAGTCTGAAACTGAGTAATCTGGGGAACCTGTTTGAGACCCTTCTTGTCTTTGTTCATCTGCTTCTTCGATTTCTAAGGGAGTCATCAGGAGACAATCCTGAAACTGATCATCGTAGTTAGAGGCTTCCATAGCATTGTTCTTATTAATGATCTCTTGACCTTGTAAGCACCCAAAAGTGAATGATGAACTACTGCTATTAGCACCGTAGTAATTATGTTCTTTTGCATGTTGGGGAGTCTTGATTTTCTCCCGGATTCGGCATAGGACCCAATCATCCAACTGAAACAACAAAATGGAAGCTAGAGATGAAAATCAGCTTCTAAAAGTTTAACGTCAGTCGTAACATACCGGCCGATGATCATTCATCGATATTTTATTGATAAGTTTTACTTGTCAAGTGCAATTCTTTGGGGTTAAGAGCCGTTTGGGATTGCCGTTGGAAATTTTAAAGCTGATTATCAGATAAAACAAAGCAACTCTAGCATGCACTGAAAACTTACCCGCATTGATCCACTTAACCTTTGAGACTGGAAGGTATTATCAATAAGCCTGTACTCAAGCATCATCCAATTGGTTTTTACGCCTTTTGGTGGACGGCCTTGGTAAAATACAAGAGCCTTTTTCACTCCAAGACACTGTGCCCCGCAAGAGGACATGATTGGCTTATCTGTTCCGGTGGCTTTCCAGTAACCAGAGCCAGCTGCTCTGTTTGGACGTCCTCCTTTGGGATACTTCCGGTCTCTTGGGCTGAAGAAAAACCACTCCTTCTCCCCGAACCAGGCCTTGCCTGCAAGTGTACACATGTTATTAGTAGTTTAAATATTAGAGTTAGCAAAAATCCAAGATTACAAACTTTAGGTTTTTAAGTGGAATAGTATCAGAGTCATATTTATCCACCGCTTTTAGGAAAATAATAACATGACATATGTAGTATGTAGTACAACCATTAACATAAAGAAATACATTTAGAAGATTTATGCAACTATATGTATATGTATATCAGAATTCACTTGCGTGCACATAATCACGTGTGTGCCAAGTTCACGGATGGATATAGAATCGGCTGTATAAGAAAATAAGTAGATATAAGAAATTGAAGAGGAGCACCAGGAAGTTCCCATGGATTGAACTTGTAGATATCAACATCAGCTATGATAGAAACTGAAGGATTTGGAGAAGATGAGACCTTATTCTTAAGATAACGGACAATCAGCTCCTGATCTGTTGGATGAAATCTGAAGCCTGGTGGCAAGTTATTCATTGTATATGTATCCATTATCTGATAATGAAGACCAAGTTACGAATTCTAACTCTCTCCGTAGTAATATATAACGAAAGATTAATTTCTTGGTGGAGAAGGAGATCTTTATGCATGATCTTGATTCTTGTAGACACCACCTTAACATTATATAAAAGAATTTTTTGTCACCATTTAATTGTTGGCTTCTGATAAATATTTTTTTAATATAAGGTTTCTGCATGAGATTTTTCTTATTTTGACGGCTGAAGGATAAAAAAAGCTTTGGACTTATCAAAGGTTTTATCTTTTACATTTGACCTTTTAAACTGATTAACTCGATCGCCAGTAAATAATAATTTTATCGCTGTCCATTTTCTGTTATCAATTTGTGTATCCCGATCTAAGTAATAATAATTTTGTGTTCTTGAACCGTATCCAGTAAAACTTGAATAAATGTTTATAAAATGCAATTCACTAGATACTGGTGAAATTTGACCTCAAGTATAACGATGTATTGCCTATTACTCTGGTCTTGACTGTGGAATGAAATTGTTCATTGCTTATTTCATTAAGTTTGTCTCTTTTTAACAATTAGCCCATTTATATAAATCTCCAAAGTCATTGGATGTCATCATCCATGCACATTGTTAATTACCAACAAAGAAGGAATACGCGTGTGTGTGTGTATATATATATATATATATGTAAGGGAAAGTGGGAGGAAGGTAAGACGAAACCTTCACCATATGGTAGCTGCAACTCGATGCAAGTTTACTTAAGATAAAATAGAATTCAACCTACATGCTACATAAAAAAACTAAAAAATAAAAACTAACCTATCAACAAACACCTCTTCAATGATTAAATTTGGAACTCATGGGACTTAATTTGTTCTTAATGTTCAAATTGCAAAATGCAGAGATGAACCTGTGATAGGCTAAACAACTTTTAGTTAGAAAAAATGTTTCGGATATATCCATGAGCATGCCTTAAGCATGAAATTTACGGAGGCATTCTAGTAATGACTGAAAAATTAAATCAACTCAATCAGCAGTTGCTTCCAAACAGTTTGGAGAATATCATCTGTAACATAGTTTTATAAACAACAATTTGATTGTTCTATGTGATTGCCATGCAGCTTCCGCGACAGGAAGTATCAAATGCATTTATTTAATTACAATGTTTTAGGACATAAATAAAAGGTTCAAGCCAAATAGTTATTGTAGTTTACTCCAGGACGAGAAGATTTTTACGTGTCAGATTCCTCGACCAACAACTGGATAAGAAAACCAGCCTTGGATTTGCCAATTTATGATGGAGGCTTCTTAAGAAACAGTGGAATGACATGTGTCAGAAATACACTAGAATACAAACTTCCAATATCTAAACTTTCTCTGTAAACCAAGCAACATATCTTTCGAAAATTGTTTGAATTTATATCTGCTGGCTAGGAGCAGATTGGTTGTAGTTGGAGTAACTTGCATCTGGGTTATTGGTATGCATGAGAAAACAAGGCTATTTATAATTAATTTTCTTGCCTTCATATAAAAAGCTAACAATTGATATCAATGTGGGATTAATTAGAAATTTTTCTGGAATGTATCATTATTAGATCCATGAACTTGAAATTATCGATTCCATTCTGATCAATAGTATATAAACCATGTCTATGAGCAACAGTGTTGATATATATCATTACAGATTATTCGAATTTCATTTCCATAAGAAATCTCAAATTTCTTTCTGATTTTGGATTGCTCAACAACAACCCTTTAACTTGTAAATCTATTCTAAATTCATAAATCATCCCAGAGATTTTTAGAGTTGATTGTATAATGTATAAGCGTATACTCGCTATGCACAAAACACAAAATGGAGGGATTTTTTTAATCATAAAATGATTAGTCAATTCTTTTTCTACGTAGGATCATATCATAATTTAAGAAAAATTTCTCAAATTATGGTAATCCATGGAAGAAAATCTTTGATTCTTCAATTTCGATACGAAGTAAAAGTATGAATCTTGTGTATAAATAATTTCATTTTCGGACAAATGCAGAAGTCAACTCAACTTATTCGAAGAGTTGTCTTTTGCTTGTTCGTTCAGGATTTTGTTTCCCTGGCAAAAATAGCAAGCAGAAATCCCAACAGACAAAACTTTAATTTCTTTGTGCCTTATTCTTTTCCTACGTACTTCCTACCTCAAATGACAGAGTCCAAGGCCAAAAATGCGAATCCTTGGCCTGCACAATGATGTGATATGCACTTTTGAAATAATTTATATACATATATATATATATATATATGGCAATTTATTTTTGAGTACTGTTACGAATCGCCTTCCTTGAAGCTGCTAATTAATTTATCTCTTAGCCAGATATTAAACCAAAACATGGTCTACAGCAGAAGGTGATCTTCTTGTATTTTTATTTAATGAATATGTCAAAACTCAGCCTCGAAAAGCAAGAGACAATTAGACAAACTTGGAAATGGCAGCAACTTGAGTTGTGAAACAATATTATTGTAGGCTTTTGTGTGTTCTTAACATTTTGTTGTCCACACTTAGTAAGTATTGAATCCATGAATGGTAATGGTAGTACAATATCTATGCTTCCTGCAACAAGAGGACATGAACTGGCAAAATGTATATATGATTAAAACTCCAGAGATGACCTCCAAATACCAATGTGCTTTCGTACGTTATGATTCATCTTTTAGTGCTCCAAATGTAAATCCAGCTGGGATCAGTCTTGTTGTATCATCATTAACTACCTTACAATTAGAGCTTTGATAACACAGATAATTAGCATGAATGTAGATGATGATTTAGTAGCTAGGTTTAAAGTGTAGTGATATGCTTGCACGTGAGCCTGTCTCGAAACTTCCATGAATGAACTTGAACTACTCTTATGTATCTTCATGGCCTTATGAGAGCTCCAATAATACAGATTAGAGGTTTTAATTATAACATTTAAGTTAGTTTCAAACACTTACTAGATGGTCACAAGACATTTCTATCTCGGAGTTGCTATCAAGACCACTTCAAAATCAATAGCGAGAATTGCTCCAAATCTTAGAAATTAACTGAGTCAAAAGCGGACCAGCTTTCTAATTTCCTTGCCAACATTTATGGTTTCATGGAATCTATCTAGCATATATCCTGTCTGTGCGACTTGTAAAATAGTTGTAATTATCGTCATAAGCAATCTTGCTAGAAATGTGCAAATTCAAGTAAATATTATCAAAATAAACCTGCAATACAGTCAAATTAAGGAAAGCGACTTTATTTTATTTTTATTTTTGTTTGTAAAACATTAGTCATTAGACCTAGTTGAAGTGTACAATTTATTCTCCATCAGTATGTTATCTTTTGCCATACTATAAATCGTGACCACGTCCTTTCATGAATTGCAACACTTAACGACAACATTTTGGAATTATATATTTTGAATATTATTTCTGAAGCCTAGGCGGCACCGATATTGTGATGAATAATTCTCTGATTTTGATAGCGAAATCAAATGACTTGCTTCTGCGAACCGCAAAGGAAATTAAAGAAGAACTCTAAGATAAAATAAACTAAGAAGAATTTTATTGTCGAGAAATTCATGTCCTCTGCGCATGCAAAAGTTAATTGGTGTTCTTTGTTAGATAGCTTAATATTATTTTAGATTGATACATGGTTACGTTTTTTGGGATAATTACAATCATGGCAACCGAAACTGATGAACTGATATTGATGGATGAAATAATAGTGTCGACATTGTGATGCATCATATATGTACATTGCATGGCACTTAATCCAGCTACATGAAAGTGAAGATAAACATGCATATGGTATACCATGCAAGTGACTTCATAATTAGTACAATAATCAACAAGCGGTGCAAGAGAATAAAAAAAAAAAAAAATAACCGGAGTTATGAAGGATGATTAAATCATTATTTTCAAATATTTAGATCTCATAATCAATCCTTGATAGATCGACAACTTCGTAAGTTTTTTAGGCTGTGAAGCTCTAACGCTCGGTAGCTCTATAACTTAAGTTATCCAGCCATCAAGCTCTAGAGTTCGAAAATTTAAAAGATTTGTCGAGTTGTTGATCTATCCCGTAGTAGTTATAACAAGTTTTTTTTTTTAATAATGCTAATTTTTTTATTAAAAAATCTATAATTTTGGTTATTTTTAAAAGACCTGGACTATTATTCATCCTTACATTAGCAAGATCTTGGCAGAGCACAAAAGATTTTCAGAATTTAATCAGAATCTATAAAAAAGTTGATTTGGGCTAGATTTAGCCTTTGGGCCTAGGGAAACAAGCCCAAAACCTCAATTAAGTTGAAACTTACCTCAACAAGTTTCATTAGTGTGTATCTCAACACTAATTCTGAATAATGTCATCAATAAATAAATAAATAAA
Source organism: Boswellia sacra (assembly GCA_013180625.2). Classification (NCBI taxonomy): domain Eukaryota; kingdom Viridiplantae; phylum Streptophyta; class Magnoliopsida; order Sapindales; family Burseraceae; genus Boswellia; species Boswellia sacra. The sequence goes on along the minus strand of SNVD02008118.1, from coordinate 278,474 downwards.
AGGTGTTGGTTCAAAGTGGGAGGACCAAATTCATGAAATAATTTTATTAATAAACGAAAAGGGACCCATCACGAATTGTAAACAATCCAACAATTGGTGTTGGGCAAGGAGGCAGATGCATTATCTATTACCGACCAAAAAGAGACCACCCAACAAGAACATCAATCCATCACAATATGGGATGGTGATTGAAGCCCTATCTACAAAATTTACATGTAGCAATAACAGGTACTTCTGCTACTTTTATTGAGTCAAACCGATTGATGTGTATCACAAGCAGGTTGCTGTTGCTAATGGGGTTGGTAATAGTTATTTAATTTGTCTTCTTTTTTTTTTTTTTTATAGACCATTAAATGGATGAGAATTTGTTACGTAATCAAAACAATGAATGGTCAATGTTTAAGGCGGAGCCCTCTTAAACTGCATTATTGTCATCATTCTTCGCGTAATGACAGTTAATAGTTGACTTATGAACATATCCTTGTTGCTGTTGCTGCTCCAATTGCCAAAAAATAATAGTTTGATTAAATAGTGATGAAACAAACTTGACAGAGATTAGGCTTATCCACAACATTTACAAAATCTAACCCAAACCAACAAAATTATACACGCATCCATGTATTGCCATTTTGGTCAAAAACATTGGATCGTGATTATGGGTAATTAAGAGTCCAATTCCATGGTTTACCAGATTTGCTGAAAATTAATTTAAACATTAATTGCAGTTTAATTTCCACCTCAGAAGATGCTTAGAAGATCTAATCTATTCAAAAGAAGAAAACAGAGAAATTAGTAGTTGAAAAGTTTGAATTTTATTTTTATAATGGAATAATAATAAAGTAAAGTAAAGGAACATTTACAATTTTTTCTAATTGTTTTAAAAAATGTTATAATATTTTTATGTGCATCGAGATAAATGTCTGCTACTGCTTAAAAGTTTGGCACAAAAAATGATTCAGAATTTTGGCAGATAACGCAAGTGAATTTAATGGTTGACTACGACTTTCCGCCTCTCTAGATAAGCGTGTGGAACCCATATGCTCCTTATTTAGCATTATACAAACAACCATGACCAAGCCAATAGATTATTTCCCAGGAGATACTAGATTATCGTGATACATTGAATTTTTACGATTTTCTTTTTCTTGTTAATTTTAATATTGGTAGATCCATGTATTTAAGTTACTTCTTATCTTGATGTCACAACTCACGATTCACGAGAAAATTAGCATTATTATGCAACATGAAGTCATGTAGTTTTATATGCTCAAATTACCAGATAATTTTGAGGATGATGAATATCTAATCCGATTCAACTCAATTTCAATCATTTCAATTAATAAATAAGATTAGATTTATGTATTCTAAAATGAGATATAATTGAATTAGTTATTAGATTATAATAAATATAAACTAATTATATGAGTGACAATTCTTATTTACGTGTCATGTTCGTGTGGTGCTATGATATAAACAAATAAAATTTTTGCTAATATTTGTTACGTATGCGACTCATTTAATTATTCATGTTAAAACTTAAAACATGAAAACAACCAAATTAATAAATATGTCACCCGTTTATAAAACATGTTGTAATTAAGTTACATTAACTTAAATAAACTACTTAATTATTTAACACATATATGATTAACCAATCATATTATATATATTTATATTAATTAAAATTATCTACTGATATTTTTCATATAAAAAATAATTAAAATAATTTGAACTTACAAATAATTAAAATAATTTGAATTTATTATTAAATATGTTAGTTTGTTTCTTAATTATTTGTATTCAACAAGATATGTTGAACTATTCGTATCCGTGTTAAACACCCTAAATATGGTTCCAACATATATATAAATCTTGCTGAATATCCTAATATTAACATGATCTAAATAATATTCGTGTTAACACTAACATGTTAACTTTGTGTCGTGTTAGTATGTCGTGTCAAAAATTACCGCCCCTAATTTATATTTTAAAAGGAAACTCATGAGCTAATTAACTTACTTATATAGTAAAACTCAATGAATAAATATTCGATAAAATAATAACCACGTTTAAATAATAAAATATTTCAATCCAACCTCGAAACAATGTATCAAATTAATAAATTCACTAAATGTGGAAGATTTTTTTTTTCTTTTTCCAAAGCTTTTAGGACGTGAAGAGAATATAAATTAATAATTGGTTAATTTGGCAAGGAAGCTCATGAGCTAATTAAATAACTCTCACAATATTTTTAAGGGTCAATTCACAAACCTCCACTGTAGTTTGTCGAAATCTCATATGACCATTTTTAGTTTTGAAAATCTCACATGCCTCCTCTCTCTCTGAAGAACTGTTAAAAATTTTATTAAAATAATTTTTTCAAATTACCCTTAATTGGATATTAAAACCTATTTCAAATTTTAATATAAAAATAGAAATAAAACTTAAAACTTGCTAATAGTTTTCCATCAATCCTTACCCCAAAAAGTCTTTAAAAAATTATTAACACAATAAATGAAACATAAACTTAAAAAAATAAATTTACATTCAAATAATAACAAATTTGTTGTATCTACACCTATAAATAATTATCTTTATAAAATTTAAGTCTTCCAATGTAATTTCTTTATTTTTCTCATTTTAATTTTTGATTTTTTAGAATTTTGAATAATTTTTAATAGTTAATTAAGGGTAATTTGGAAAATTTCATATTTTATAACGAAATCTTTGACAGTTCTTAACATAGAATGAAGGTATATGAAATTTTCAGAATAAAAAATAGTCATGTGAGATTTTAACAAACCTCATTGGAGGTTTATGAAATTGACCCTATTTTTTATTTATTTTTATTATTTGTTCAGTTATGGGCATTACATAGGATTTGACGAAACTGATCGTTTCGAACCAGCAAGAAATTGAGTTCGCGCGAGCAGCTACCCCTAGTTAATTTGATGGATAAAAAGAATAATTATATGAATTGACATTTGAATTAATAATATAAATTAATTTTATTTTATAGAAATTAAATTCATATTGTAGGACAATGACAAGATTTATAATCTTATTAATATTTTTAATATCATTACTGTAAAAAACTTTTATTTTTCACCTTTGCAAATTGATTAAGTTATTTATTTATTTTTATGAACTTACAAATTCAATAAAATCCATTATAATCAAAGTCTGATAAAGATTCCATATTTTTCTATACAACCTACCTTCCATCTGCTTTAATTAGATGTTATGAATAGATGATATATAACCGTAGAAATTATCAATATTGGTGATGTTAACCGATCATCTCTAAAGCCACGTAGATAACATGGGATCTTTTTTTCTAGGAAAAATAATGAAACAAACGGATTCGGTGCTACTTAAGAAGATTTCTTTCATTAATATTCTCCAAAGTCCAGACTTCATCGTCAGACGAAATTCAGAATACAAATTACATAACCAATCTAAACAGGAATAGTAAGTAATTTCATCATATTTCCAACACTAACCCAAAAAAAAAAAAAGTTAAAAATTTTCCTCTGTTCCTTTCTCTGAAAATTAATTCTTGAGAAGGAACTTAGAGATTAGAACAAATTTTTAAAAAATAAAATACTTATGTGAGACGATTAATTACTGACCACGAAGATATCATAGCCACAAAGCGCCAGCATCTTTCAGAATAGGCACCAACTCACCGGAAATATGAGTCGCCATTACTTGATCCAATCCACCAAACGACTTTCCTCCAACGAAGACGGCCGGAAACTGTATCAACCCACCATTGCTCTCTCCTTTCCGACCCTTCATTCTCGACAACTCACCGACCACCGTGGCTTCCTCCGTCTCATCCACCTCAAACACAACAGGGTTCACCCCGTGCCCTAACAGCAACGTCTTCAGAACATGGCACATGCAGCACCCACGTCTCCCGAACACCACAACAGCATTCTCCAACACCATTTTCTCTACATCATTGGACGCTCGGACGACGGCGCCACCGTGCTCAGGCGACGTGCTGCCAGCGGCGCCGGTGGCGTGAATATAAGCTCGGTAAGGAATTGCTTCTTGCATGGAGACTTTTGTGCTTAAAGATTGAATTTTTATTTTTATTTTTATTTTTTCTTTTTACTTCTTTTTTTTTAAGCGAGAAAGAGAGAAGGGGGGAAATGTAAGGTATTTGGTTGGGTTAATATAGGGAATATCATGGGAAGATGAATGGAAACGGAGAAGACCACAACGTCAACGGCAGTTACGCACTCTTGTACGTCAGAGGGACTGTGGGTGACGTGGCATTACGTCATTGCTTCGTAGACTGATTCCCAGATGCTACGTCGCAATGACCGTGACCTTTGTTCATTTCTTATACTTATCTCCTCCCTTCCCTACTATTTGTTTAGGGGTGCATTCGCCCACTAAACAATTAAAAATAATTAAAAAAAAAAAAAGATAATTGTTGTTACCTTCTTGAAGAAATCCGATCTTGAAACAGTGAATCAGTGTTATGTTTGTTACTTTCAAAATTTGGAACTAATACAAATTGTCTGATGTCCACGTTAAGAAAAACGACAGTACACGAAACTTCACCTCTAGTGACTTTGCCGGTTAGTTGACAAACATTAGCATTTTTAACAAGGTAAATTTATTGATTATTATCCAATAATTCGATATATGAAATACTCATTTACCATTTAAACCTTTAGTAATCACTTTCACCAATTCTTTCCTTCAAAGGTTTTAAATGTGTTATTATATTATCCCATTTGAAATAGGATAATCTGACATCAAAATGAGAACAATATTTTGATCTTATTTTTTGTTATAATCGAAATAATCATTTTAAATTTTATATAATAACTAGTTAGTCAAACATAAGATAATATATCTTCTCAATGAGATCGAAAGTTTTTGAATTTTGAATCCGCCTTTATTTTAGTTTCTTTCCCTTCACTCTATTGTATTTCCTTTTATAGTCATTTTACAATTAATGAAATTTCTTTCCAAAATCAAACTACCTTTTGACCATCATTTACCTACTCAAATTTCAAAACAAATTAAATATCATTTCATTTTCCAAACAAATAAAAATCCAACCTAATTGTAATTAATTTTCCATTAATTAATAAATTAAGAGTAAAATCTACTCAAAGATTGATATGCCACATGGCCCACATCTTGTAAATATCTTAGGAATTGAGATGCTCTAAAATTAACATCTTGGTGAGTGATGAGCCGCTCTTGGACGGTGCTAAGCGTACACGTCATCAATTAAATGACAAACCAACTCCTGGCCTGACCTCACTCGCCATCCATCATCACTTATCACATTGCTGGATCGCGATCGCATCATCCGCTCCGCTCGCCAAGTGGCGTGGAAAAAATTCATCATCCACCGTGGCTTTCCATATTATTTTATTTGATTCCTGTCAGCTTCAGCCACGTGCACAACATGCCTTCCCTCTGTTACTGCTGACGATAGAGTGACTTCAATGACGGGGGACCGTTTAGCAGTGACGTGGAAGGATGATTCATTCTCATTCTTTCGACGTTTTAAAGGCGGTCAGATAATAGTAGATTGTTCCAGTGCTACACGTTTCACGCTAAAACGGTACAATCCATTTAGATTCGAAGCACAAAGGTCACGGATCACCGGATCTGACCCTGTGTCCCGATCTCGAGGTCCCACAGTGGTTAAGCACTTTGCTAAATTAATTTCGCGACATTTGATTTCAACATTGAAGTCGTGTAAGTTGCAGATGAGATGATCGTATAATGTCATCCGGTTGCTTCATATAATTTTGCAAATGTTTATCTCTTACGTACACACCAATTTAAAGAATTTATTTAGTTTAAAATTTCAAAAGATGATTCATTTTGACTTACAATGTTCAAGTTGATATACGATATAGGTGACGTAGGCAATAATCAACCGTTAAATTGTCGCAGGCAGTACAGTGAGTTGAAAATTTGAAGATTATTTTAGTTCCGGTAGAGTTAGATTTACGATCGACGTATAATCTAAATTTTATAATTTTATTTGATAATTTATATGATAAAAATTTATTAGTAAAAAAAAATGAAAGAAGTTACATCTCTAATTGGATTTTATCACGTAAATTACTACATTAAGTTATAAAATTTTGATTATATGTGAGTTATGAGTTTAGCATCAGCATTACTGTTTTTGTTATACTTTAAATTAAAAATCTTTTTTGAAAACATTTTTTAATTAGAATTAATAAATATGAGTTTATTTTCTAGGAAAGAAGCAAGAATTAACAACGCGGAAATTAAATGAATTGGTGTTAATTTCTGGCCGCAAGGAAGACTTCAGAAACTGACAGCGGTTTTAGATTGAATGTTTGAGCAAGAAAACAAGAAAGCAGCAAAACAATTAATAAAAAAATTGGGGACAAAGAGTTTGATTTGCGAAATCCTGGAGAAAGATTCCGATGTTGCAATATAAGTTTGAAAATGGAGTGAAATACGAAATGGTCGGTCGATAATATACTCCACTTTACGTGGAGAGGAGTAGAGAAGAAATGGTCATCACACGAAAAATCTAAAACTAAAAGGTAGAAGCTTCTTCAATTTAATTATTAATTACTCTGAAGATATAAATATAGTGAAAGGAGGACCATTAACAAAGAGCAAGACAACCCACGGAGAAACCAAAGATTACTAAAGTTGCCCACTATACAACTTGTGACACCACCCATAGGCCCCACGTAGGATTAATTTACCCAACCGAATTGTATGAAATAAGTTTGTGAACCAACTCTCAATTGCTAAACTTGACTTGTAATTAATACCATTTAATAAATTAAAAATTTTTGATGACTAATCATTTGTAATATTGAATATGTCTACCAAATTTATTAATTTATGAAGACCATTACATTTTGGACAAAAGAAATTAAAGTACAACTTTATTGTTAAATTAATCAATTGATTATTAATTATCCATGATGAACAACTGCATATCAATAATTTGTTTAGTCCGTGAGAGAGCCCCGTTGGGTGAACAGATGGGAAAGCAAACAATAAAAGCTTCTTTTCCAAGCAATCCTCGTGTTTAACGTGAAGAATAAGAATCAGTTTGGTACAATCTTCGTGTCTCAGTAATTTTGTCCGCAATTTTTGACCCAGGCATGCCATTAAAGCAAACGAATTCTATGAGAAATTCCCCGCTTCCACATAATACAGATATTACGTTAAAAGAAGAGAAAGTACAGAGGCGACAGTTTCAGAATCCAATACGACGTTTGTGGAAGAAAAATTAAAACATTGGAAAAGCAGCTTCTCATCCTCTAGAAATCAAGAAATCAATAGAATATTGCCGCTTGCTTCGTTACACGGCAAATTCAGAATCTCTTGGCCCACAAAAAGGCAAAGAGAATAATTAGTACTAGTACTACTTGTGTTCGCTTATTTGCATGATGGGCCATGTACTCGCTTTCACGGCGCATTCACTGATAAAATTGATGCCTCCCGCTGCGGCGCCATTAATTAATCGGACATTACAGAAGAAATAATTCGGTCCAGCATAAAAGACTACAAGCAACTCTTTGATGTAGCTCTCAGGGAGATAGCTATCCAAATATGGAGATGGCATTTATATATGTTCTCATCAAAGCAACATTCAAAGCGGAAAATAATGATGAACCCATATTCATAATGTTTCAAGATATTCCCAAAACCATAATTACAATAAGCATATACTAAAAATAGAAAAATTACTACAACATAGAAAGAAAAACAGCTCCATTCAATAACGTATTTGTGCCTCAATCCTTTCTCCCGACATTCAAGAAGCAAAAAGTCAAACGATACTTGACAAGGGCTTTGACCCAAAGTTTGATTACCCTAGGCGATCTGCCAATAGCTTTTCATTTGCTGAGCTCTCCATAAGCATCGCTTGAAGTTCAGCAGAATGGCCAAGTAGGGGGCTGGAAGTAGTGACTAGTGAGCCATTTGTTTAACTGGGTCAAAATTGGCCATTTAATTCGTACTGAGAATCTAAGGCCCTTTCTGATGCTATTTGCATCCCGCTTCCACATAGACTGTCCAATCTCGGCTTTTATCTTACTGAATTCGTAGACAAAATGTTGTAACTTGTAAGGTAGAAATAAAATTCTACAAACAAAAAACTAATATCCTGAATTAAGTTTCCACTTTGATTCGTTTCATCTCAGTTCTTTGGTGAGTTGTGGGGATACATCAAAATTTGGACTTTCATAGTCTGATTCATCCTTAACCTTTCTTTGCCATTTGCCAGCTTTCCTCACCTGCCTAATAGAGAAATGAGTTGTAAACTAAATTATATTAGCTTGTGCTTGAACGAACCACTCCTATACAAATAACTATCTTAGTAAGACTAGAGTAACACAGAAAAGAATTGGCTTCATTCCTATTTCCCATCTCCCCTATCCATTCTTCTTATCAGTTTTGCCTATGCGGAATCTTTGTAGAATAATGAGAATGAAGTCCTCTTTGTATCCAGTTTGTGATCTCCATCATGTAAGGTGAGAGGGATAGACGTAATATTAATATGCCTTGAGTCTAGTTTGAACTCTTCGTCACATTAAAACTATGCCTATTAAATTGTGTTGGATGAAAAATTAGGATAACCAATGAAATTAATTTTTCACACCAAGGCATACAATTTTTCCTTGTACTTTAATTAGAATACAATTTATCATGTATGGTGGCATAACTCCTGAGATGGTGGATCCTCCATTATTGGTTTAGTCGATAAAGACTTCGTCATTGCTTTTATTATTGAGAATTTCTGGTTAACCAGATAACTACATAACAAACGTCTTGTTTGGTCGACGAAGGATATGACTTCCAATTTCACCTGAAAAGATATTGCATAGCACAAGTTATTAAATCATAGCCGTCAATGTCAGAAAAAATATTTAATAAGAATTGTTCCCCCTGAGTTCAATGATTATTTGTGAAGTTTAATAAAATTTTATAAAATATTAGAGGCAGAAGGCTTTAAAGAAACTTCACTCCAAGTGTCTCTCGAATGAGATCCTTGTCCTCCAAGTGTCTCCATGGCTCCAGGTGTCGTCACCAGTTTTTTTGCATTCAATGAGTTGTCACTCCTCCACCATACATGGCGACACCTGTACAAGAGTTACTCCTATAAATAGCTTTCTTTGCTTTAAGCCAAGGTGGGAAAAAAACAATTTCTCTCTCTCGAAACCCCCTCTCTCTATCTCATCTCTCCCTAGTCGACAAAAAATTTTCACTTCATAGTTAATCTTTGACTTGAGCGTCGGAAGATTATCGCCAACAACACCACCAACGCCTCTGCTTTATTTTCTATTCGTGTGCATATTGTATGAACCATTGGAGTCTCAGTTGATCAGAATATAGTGACGATGTTGACAAACACGTGACTCAAAAATTTTTACTTTCCCATCCTTCTCCGCACACTCTACTGTTGCCTTATAGCTGAGTTAGATTCTCCTCAATAAATACAAATTTTACTAATGAGCTAGAGGTCGACCGATTTTCAGTATCAATGAATTGGAAAGTTGATGATCATATTATTTACAATGCAAATACTACTGATTGATGAAGAAAGGGGAATTATTTTTTGCAAAATTAACATTAAGTAGGATCTCCATAATTATAAAAGGAAGCATGAATGTTAATGTTATATATTTTAGTTCCCCCCTGAATCAGGAGGTGGGGGCTATTTTGCCTAGAAGTGGGGCTGAAATAGCACCACTCTAAATTATAGTAGACATAGCACATAGGCTTTACCAAACCCACTAATGGATTAGCTTTAAGATGGGATACAGAGATGGCTTCACGCTAGAGGAGATGTTCCATTTTTTTATTTTCAAGCTTATCCGCACACGCATACTTGCTTTCATTCTTCACCATCCTCACCTAGCAAAAGCCAAAATTCTTTTCCAGCTTTGAGATAACTGCAATCGATAATGTATAAATAATTATACCGAAAAAATCAACAGATCAACTATCACTATTCTAGAAGCGGTACAAGCCAAAATCATTACTGTACAATCCCTACTAATCAGCATTAATAATCATGAATATTATATTAGTTCAGGAATAAGGGAAAAATGGGCTATATATATCTCCAAACAAATAAACTGCATCCTCCCGAATATCCATGTACGGGCCTATTTTTCCTCTTCCAAGACTGGTTTGGCATTAACCACATCAAAACCTTCAAAGGAGTTCACCTTCTGATGCTCTTCAGGTTTCTTTATAACTTTTTCTTCATCAATTTCAACAGCAACAAATTCAGGGTCCTCCAATGGAGGATCACACTCAATGGAATATGAAGCATCAAGGGTGAAAGAAGGTGAAGTGTCCACGGACACTGAAGTGTCAAGTGAGGCATCAACTGAGGGTCTTGCAGGATAATTAGTCTTCAAGTTTTTCTTTGCTCTGCGTCGCCAACTATTGAGACCTTGAACCACACTTTCTGTGAAAACCGCTTTCTTCATTGATGATCCCATCTGATTCAGATTGCAAATTATGTAGGAGATCATAATCAAGAATATCATGATTAATTTAATAAAATATAAAATGATTTATTTAGACAAATGTGAAATGGCTATGCATACCTGCGTGACCAAGGCATAAAGAGGCAGCGTTACGTAGCCGCAAAGGATTTGTACCAACACTCCAAATACCAGCCTTATGACAATATCTTCGGTTTCTCGATGGAAGCAAGATCTCAAACCAAATTTGTACTGCAATTGGAATTCAAGTTAATTGGCAATCGATCATACTTATAATTTTCAGTTAAGACTAGAAAGAACTTCGAACAAGATGCGTACCCAAGTCCATGTGAAAAATGCGAGCTGGAAAGAATTCTGCAAAACCAAGAATTTTTGTTTAAAACAAATTTAAATGGTTTGCTGCCCTCAATTGCTAATTCAGATAAGATTTGATTTAAAGAATTTCATGGTCGGTATATAAAACAAGACTGCTTCTAAACTACAGGAGTTACCTGAAACAATATCAAGTGTATCAGGTGTAGAAGCAACTTGGGCCATTTAAACCAGAATAAGTGGTCACTAGGCCTAACAAGCAAGGTCCCTATAACAACATTGGACTTGTTATGGCTATCTAAGCACATGTTAGTTATAATGGCTTGCAGCTTAGTTCCCACCAGCAATAGCATCTGCATAAGACAATATATTTTTACTTGTAAAACTTTCGCTGCAATCTTCTTCATTCAGCAAACTTCTGCTAATGTTGATTTTTCTTACCACTAATGGAATGAAGGGAAGCCAAAAGTAATTGTAAAACCCTGGAGAAGTTCAATTTAATATAAGTTCAGTTAGAACAGCCAAGCTACCCAGCTTTATCAATAATATGTAATCCATCTTATGGAGATATTGGTTGGGTCCGGTATTACCATGTGCATTGAAGAATATGAATAGCACTGAGAATATCCAAATCCAGGAGCTGCCAAAAAGAATTTCCAATGAAGAATTAATTTCTATATATATGTTAAATTTGTCTATTATGAAGTACCATTTGTGTGTGTGTGTGTGTGTGTGTGTGTGTAAATGGATACCTCATTCCAGCTACCTCTCCAAAGTCTTTTTCCAAAGCTCTTTTTATGTATTTTTGAAAGTCAAAGTTTCTTGCTTCTGCAAAATGAGCCTTCAAGGACACAAGAACCATGAAGATCAGTTTAAAACAATTCTTCCTTACTTCAAATGTCAAAAACTTTATTTTACTCCGATTAACATAAAGTACTAATACCATAATGAATCCATGTCGAAGGGTTAAGTAATCTGCTCTGGAGACAGATTTGTAAAACTGTCTCAGAAAACATGCCTGCAAAAAGGAAAAATTAGAAGAACAAAATTAAGCTATCTGTTATTAGCAGATTATAAATAGTTAATATGGGCTTTGGTTACTGGTGATGACTTATTTTTAATTAATGCACTGACCGGCCAACGAAGTAATCTGTGCTCACTCCAAAACTTGAGGTGTCGCCTCCCAAATGATGTTTGATGAAAAAGCTGGAACCTCCGTGGATCTTGACAATATGATGCAGTCCAGTCAGTGACAGAACAAATGTCACAATAATATATACTAGTAGGAAATGATAATGCAACTATGCAAAATAGTTGTATCTCAACTTTGAAAGTGTTTCCTGTTTTGCTTTCTGAAAGTGTGCTTTGAAGGAGTGTAAAATATGATATTATATATCATATTTACGATTACGAAGTCTCTATTTAATCACATATTCTCATCACAGGACTATAGAGCATCCCAGTATTTTATTTTTAAGAAGATTACGATTTGTAATTGCGCCGACATTTGGGAAAGATTGAACAGGATAATCAATTAATTTTAATTAATAAATAAAATTAAAGGGTTCCCATAATGACTTGCACAACAAATAAAATGGAGAGCCGTGAAAACTTACCATTTGTATATTGATATTCTAATGTTCTTGTTTCTGCTTGCCAAGATTCCCACCTCCTCATCTACAAACATTTACAACAGAAAATCAATTTTCAAACAGCAAGGCCGACTTTCCCACTTGCTGGGAATGTTCAATGACGCTATTTAGATTTAGAATTGGTCTCTTCATATTCTTGAAAAGTCAAAACTTAAAGAACTATAAAACACTCCACCCAATTGGGCCCAAATCCAAGAAGCAAAATATGGAAACTTTAAATATGTATTCAAGAGAGTGGAATACTCGTCTAACAATAAACCACGAAATAGAGACACAGTAAAGGCCAGCTATTGTAATTTTGAACTTACCTTCGCCATGCCTAGACTGAATGTGAGGACGCAGGATAAAGAATGGAAAAAGGCCAGAACGAAGATCAAAAACTGAAGCTCCCTTATTCCCTTCCTGGACAACATTGAGACCTTTCCCTGTTCAAGCATAACATCACCACGACAAACACTATAAGCTACCTTTTGCAAATGATTGTCACATTGCTCTACAACGCAGGAGATTGTTCTCATCATTTAATTAAGAATAATATTGCACCTACAGTCCATGTAAAACCAACTCTCTCTACAATCTGAGTTGACAAAATCTTACTGAAAATATAATTACCAAATCATGTATTGTAACTTTCCCTCGTTCTTTTTTATTTTTTAGTCTCCAATGAATTTTTGTTCACTCAAGTTCTGAGGAATTGATTGTAGACGTAACATTGTTTTTTGATTAAAATGAGGATAGATCCCATAAAAAAGATGTTTGTACCATATGTAGAAGCTTTTCCTGATGTTATAAAATGATTATAAACAACCCCTTTAAAATTCACAAGTTTTACTTGTCATTAATTTTCTGAAACGTGGAGCTACCTGTTTCTGACATTTGAGTTCTTCCTCGCTATAATCATCTTCGCTCATGCTGCCACAAGGCAGAAAAGTTTCAGCTGCACTCTTTGGTATACATATTTTTGCGATTAGCCTTTCACCCCCAGTCAGCAACAATGACATGAAACCCAACAGCATCAAATCTAGAGAAACAAAGAGAAAAATATAGCAAACAGCTAATTATTAAATGAACAAATTAAGAAACTAACATATTCGTAAAGTATGGAAAGCATCATTCTTAGACTAATTTCTCACCTAGTTTGATCTTCTCAAGAGCCTGAATAACGGCCGTCTTCCTCTTCTTGTTGAAATACTAACAAACAAAGAAAAAAAAAATCAGAAACTTTGCTTTATGACAACATATATGCTTGTGTGGCGTTGCATGCAATGTTTCAATGTACTTTGCATGTGAACTAGTTTTGAGCTTCGTAACCTTACCTTAGCTACAAGATGAATCAAGTATTCGATAAGAATGGAAGTTGATATCAAGAAGAAGCAAACTGTTGCCACAGCCCATGTTGGCGTCGCTTCTAGTGATCTTTCTTCAGTGGTTGTCTCTTCTGCCATACCTGAGATGATCTCTCTTCCTCTTGCTGTTAAGACTTAATACTAACAATACAAGGTTCGTAGGAATATTAATATTATATTGTAGTACCTTTGATTGTTCTTGGTTTTATTTTAGGCGTAGCCTTTCAGGTTACACGTAAGTCAACACTAGCAAATTTTCCTAATATGGCGCCCAAGAGGCTGACCCAACCGGGTATCCCACGGAATCAATGACGTGGGCTCAAGCCAAAACGACACCGAATTAATGGAAGCCGGAGGTCTTTTCCATCTGTGGTGCTGGAGGTACCACCAAACACCAACATCAATCAGACCCTCAGCCCGCCACGGAGACCTCTAACCTAAAACTGTATTACTCTTGTTTAATTGTTTCCGTTCCAAGTTTTACGCAGACAAAAATCAACTCTTGGTTTTCATTTTTTTTTTATATATGATTATACAGCTCATTAAGATTTATAAGAATATGTTAGAAACAAGTAACAAGTCATCGATTAACAAATCCATCTCTGTGTATAAATTATTAATAAATAGAAGAGATTAGAGAGGCAGAAGATAAGAATTACGTGGGTGAGTTTCTGGATAGTCATAAATGATCTAAACTGTATTAATAAGTTTACGTTAATAGATTTGTGTTGTACCCATGAAGTCTTCATTTAGATAATTCTCATTTGGAGTCTCACATTGATTGGTTAATGAAAGGTTAGGATTATATATAGGAGAAGTTCCTCCACCTAATAGACTAATAAAATTGATTGATTAAGGAAATGTCTACTTACTCCATATATGCATAACAAGAACATTTTACTAGACTTGTCACTGAAGTTTTTGAAATGAAGAAAAAATAACTAAGTTGATGTAATAAAAAGTTTGCTTGAATATGGTAAAAAATAAAAAAATAAAATTGCACCCACGTCATCACATCCCAGAATGATTAATTCACACGAGGTAAAAATTTAGAAAAATTGCTATAGAAAACTTTACGCAAGACTATCATTTCTTCTCTTTATTATTGTTTTAGTTACTGGGGATAAAAGCGAAAATACATTACAGGTTTGTATATAAGATTACAAAGAGAAATTTGACATCGTCTTGGATTTCAACGTCAAAAAGTTGAAAGGCTGACTCTGTTAATTAACTCGCAGTCACCTCTAATTGAAAAAAGGGCAAGAAAACACGTAAACTAGATAGGAAATTTCAAAGTCAGGACCCACAAACTGATGAAAGCTATATAGATATACAGAGATTACACCACGGCTACAGCGCTCTGTTCTAACGTGGAGAAGAGACAAGTTAGCGACTGACGAGGGACCTCTCTGTTTCTCGGTTTTACATTTCTAACACACACTAAGGACTCTTTAATATTAGACACGTTATTTGTTATTCATTGGTTTAATTTAATTTAATAAATATACATTTAATGAAAGTGTATTTTCCGATGTGCGTTTTGAGTCTTTTGACTATCCGTGTTTTAATTAATTATGCATCCACCGAGAGGTTGACACTCGCCACCCAACTCACCGCCTTCCGGACCGACTGCTTCAAGCTCGCTAGCTGCTTTATCTATTCAAGGCAGGTGCTGCCAACTTCTCCAATGTTAGATAAGGAATAATAATTACCAACTGCTAGAATTTTACCGGGAGAACATGCCTTAAATTATGAATAATTGATTACTAACTTGTAGAATTTTACCTGGAGAAAATGCCTTAAATTATGCTAAAGAAGGCATTTTTCCACATTATTCTGAGATTGACATATTTGATTCTTTCACATCATCCCTAACCTCTATTAGTTCATTGCTTTCATGTGGGGATTGGCTAGTCCCGGGTCCAGTCAATTGGGGTCATTAGCACATTGAATTTCAATTGCTTAATAAATAATTGACGTTAAATATGAAGCTTTTCCGAAATTTCTTTGAGATCTTGAAATTCAGGCCCCATTGGATTGACACGTCCTAATCATCAATACATTATTATAATAATTATTGATTGCAATTCCATGTGTAGTTCTCTGTATTTGATTGGTTCCATTTCTTGACTTGTTAACACTCAAATTACAAGGCTATATTCTATAATGACTGGAGAATCCCCATGCCAGGATTTGGTGAATGACTTCTTGTAGGCTGTACCTCCAAACCACGTCATCCGATCTTTGAGACCGTTCTTGCTCATGACTTGTAGGCTTAAATTTTTTAGAAAAGTGAAGAGTGTTTACGTAATACAATATTATAATCAAATTGATTCTAAAGTTGCAAACTTGAATCCCCTTAATAAAACAAATTAAAGGGATAAATATTAGAGTTAAATTCACACGTGCAAATTCAGACTTTTAGAAAAATGGTGCCGGACACATGCATGAATGCTCAGTGGCATTGCAGCAGGCCAATCTTTGAAAAAATTGAAGACAATGAAGCATAGAATGTACACAAGTGACGTGATGATACAAGCTTCAAGACTGGTCCTTGTGGACCTTATACTATTTCTCTAGCAGGACCATATGACACGCAATTGGAAAGGACAGTGGATACGCGTAATTGTGAACGTCTAACAATGAAAAGGTCCAGGAGCCAGTTTGCGATTGTGACTAGTTGGCTGACATCTTAGATGCAAAAGATAAAGAAGATGTTTCTGCCATGGCATTCTATCATAGAAGGCTAGACAAAATATTAGCTGAAGTTTTAAAGGCTAAGAACTACAGAAGATCTAACAAAAACACGTGCACAACCTTTTTTACTTGAAATGCACTGTCAGTACAAAAGGAGTATATAGCTTGAAAACTTACAAGGTTAATACAAATTGTTATAGCCAAAGAAGTTAAGCATCAAGAAGTTAACTTCAGAAGAATAGTTACAATTTCTTTCTCACAAAGCTTTGATTGAATCAGTTACAACACATGTATAATTGAAGCAACTAGAGCAATTTTCTTCTGCAACTTCAGGTGCTATTACTGCCATCAGTATATATCATAATTTCCAAGACTATGTTGCATAATACCCTGAAAAACAATTCAACAACTTTAATGAGACAAAAACTAGGAGTTGAAATGCATGAGAATAAGCTCATTGTAAATGAGATTGTATAAAAACAACCGATTTCTTTTGATCACTGTATTTATGAATGTGCATCTGCGGTAGCCCTCCAATTAGACCATGAACAAATGAGTAAATCTCGGTTCAAGATTGTATTTTATAACATCATGGCATCCTTGGCCCCACCAATCATCTCCAACAAACTATGTGCTATCCTTACCATTCTTGCAAACAACTTTTAATCATTTCCTCAAACCTTAAAAGGCCCTTTCAGATCATGTACAGGCATGAACACGTCGGTCACATTATATGCCTATCTATATTTTTAAGATATCAAGAGACTCTCTACAACACTCCTTTCTTTGCACCTGCAATTTCCTATCTTACAACCGCAGTACACTACAATGCAATATCAAAAAGCATATATCCTGCAGCATAGAGGTGGCTTACATTAGTACAGTTGCTTCCAACTGCCTTGGGCATTGCTGGAGGCTTTGGATGGAACTGCTCTCCTGCCTGAGACAGAAGAGAAGCCCTAGGATTCAAAGGAGATGCAACTGGAGCAGTATTGTTCTCAATATTAGCAACATTTCTCTCTTCAATCAAAGAAAAGCCAAACAGTCTGCAGCTACTTTTACACGAGGATACTAAATCTTGACTGCCCCTACATGCTGCCTGAGGTACAAGAGGTCTTGATATACCTAGCTGAATATCCTCATTCGATTGGCCTAAAGAATGCAACAGTCCCTGATCATCCCCACTGAAGCGATATTCATAAGATGATGACAATGTGTGCTTTCCCCCATACGTTTCAGAAGTATGAAACAAGCTGTGATTGCTAGTTCGTTGCCCCTTCTCCCGATCATTCAAGCTGTATTGATGATTATAGTTTGGAACTGGATTGCTTGCCAGCTGGAACATTAAGACAGAAGATGGTGATGACACTTGTGCAGAAGGAGCAGAAGGACTTATATGAGTAGTATAACCCATTGCAGAACACCATCCATTTCTTGACCCTACAACCTGACCACCATTTGAGATTCCAACATTGCCACTACCATGAGCCTCATTAGTAGTTACTGCTCTTCCATATGGAGACCTTGGAAATATTTCTTGACCTTGCAAGACCTTATGGAATCGGAAGGATTCACCAAAGCCTATGCCTTTATAGGAAATATCAGAATTTGCATGAAGGTTTCTGATACCATCTCCTGCTGCAGCAATCCCAGATCCATTTGAACCAGAATGGCACCTTCTGATTTCAGATGAATGCAGATTCTGACTATCAACGCCATCATAAATAGTACTAAAACCCAAAATTTCTTGACCTTGCAAGACCTTATGGAACCGCAAAGGTTCCCCAAAGTCTGGTACTCCAATCCCATCTGTTAGAATAATGCAGTGATTAGTGAAACGATGTTATGAGGAGAACGAGACAAATGGCTATGATGAAATTATCTTGACAGAGAAAGACCTACCAGGAACTGGAAAATCTGGTTTCCCTGAAGGCATTCCCATCCTGGTCCTCTTTAAACCAGGTGTGATCAAGCTATTGGAATTAGAAACAGGACCAGATTGTTCAATTTCCCAGGGAGATACCCTTGTGTGCCTTTTAGCCTCAGCATCATCCCACCTTACCTGAAAAATTAAAACCAAAATGGTGGACATTATTAAATCTAGTATTATATTTATGAACATCAAATGTTAAAAGTCAGTATCCTCAGGATGCTGAAAGCTGAGAAAATATGATGCAAGAGCACCCAAAATTATGCAAAACAAGCAAACATAATTGACAAAGCAGAGAAACAGTTTTTAGACAAACAAGTATCCAAATCAGCCAATTCATAACCGTGGTACTTTGGAATGATAGCAATCATGTTGCTTAAAATATAAAGGTGGAACAATAATAATGAAGGCATCAATTTCTTGTAGGTAGATATAAAGTGCTATCCAGAATGATTCTTGACAGGATTCATAGCTAAATGTTTGCACATGACATTTGCTACTATTGAAGTTATCAGTTAGTTTTTGTAGCATGTACAGACATTATTTGGGTGGAACAAAGACAAAAATCCTCATGATTGCAAAATATACACTTCTAATTATCCTTTCAAAAGATTGTACAGCTTGATCTTTCCATCAGCAAATATCGAACTGAGGTTTTATAACATAACCATATAACATTTTGCATGGCATACATATAAAATAAAATGTCTGTACATAACCTAAATAAAAATGAACTCATGGTTAAAGAAAACAAAAGTACAATGAGACAGACCATATCCACAAAATATCACGGCCAAAGGCTCATTGTATATCCACATTCTCTACTTTGCGTCTGAGTTTCTGTATTATATAGGTAAAACACCAGCTCAACTTTTTTTACCATGGATTATGAAACAAATTTTGAACCACTCTATTAGTACACTTTTAACAATTGAGATTATATCTGACTTGCATGATAAATGTACATTCAAAATTATAGATATATTAGATGTATTCTCAACAAATGATGCATTAATTGTTTCATACGCATAAGACCTAAAAACAACACAAAACATAAAACCTAAAGAATTTGTCGAGAATTCATTATAGAAGTCATGTTTAGTGAAACCCGAATTTTCCATTGAAGCATGAAGTGTTGACCTCAGACAGCTTATCAGACAGAGGTTTTGGCAAAGAATCCTACAATCTATAGGCTCAACAAAACAAGAAAAAACTCTGGCAGAAGAAGATAACATTAAAACCTAACCTTTGACAAGCAGGACATCAGAGGGAATGCGAGAATGAAACAAATGAATAAGACAACCATCGGCACACTCATGTCTATCAAGCACATGAAAACCCAAAAAGTCTAAGGCCAAAGAATAGGTCTTATTCACTATAAAAACTATTATAGATTCTTATAAACTCACAAACTCATGCAGATATAATTGAGTTATAAACAAGATCTATAACAGATTCATACCAATAGGCATCTCCATTTTGAACCAGGCCATCTACTAGGATCCAGGTCACTGATTCCAGTAATTAGTCCAGTGAATCTGCACAAAGAAATTACATAAGATCTTGATAGTGTAACTTAAATGAACTGCTGCAAGACCAAGCATGCCAAACCTTCGCTCTGCTGCATCTTCTGTTTCAAATCGCATTTTGAACCTCATTCCAATAGAAAAAGGATGATCAAGGCTCTTCAAGAATTTATGGACAGGGATTATGAACTCCGAAGCGCTAGCCCTACATTATGCACTTGGATAATTTGAGTAATAAAGATATGGCTTGGAAAGAATAGCAAAAACAAATCACTATGAAAGGTAACATACATTTGCTGAACATATCTATAACAAGAAAAGTGTAGGTCACAGGGTTTTGCATTGAGTAGTTTGGTGACAGTGAATACGGTGAAAATGACAAGTAATAATATAATGGTGATATAATGACAGTATTTAATCAGATATCATTGAACGTTGGTTGTATAGAAATTATGATGAGGGCAAAGTACTATGAAAATCAATAAATAGTGTAATAAATTGTTTGTGTATGACATGATAAAATCCGTAACTTCAGGACTTTTCTCTGAAATCTAGCTGTGTTAGAATGTTTTAACTTTCAATATAAAAAATATATGCTTTGTAAAGTACTAAAGTGTACTAATATAGGTATAAATATAAGCACTGTGATTCAGCAACAGAATTTAAAGAAGAAATACATCTTATGTGAGATATATGAATGCAACACCTATCCAAAGGCCCTCTGTAGAACACTAAAAACAAATATGTTTGTGTAGCATCTACATTCTATATGCCAATATGATAGATTAACAAATTAACATATAAATATATAATGGCACCAATGGATCGTTACATTAAAATAATAATAATAACAACAACAACAACAACAACAACAACAACAACAACAACAACAACAACAACAACAACAACAACAATGATATACAAAAGTACTAAACAGAGGAAGCAGCACAATACCTTGGATTGTAGTAAATGCTGAAAGGACGTCTCATAGATATAGCATTAACCACATCTGTGATATTGCTGTGACTCAACTGCTGGTTACACAAAGGTGGAAAAGTGGCACCACTTTTTACCTGAGCTGCTCTTCTAATTCCCAGCCTCAATTCACCATCTTCACCCCTGCCATTGCCATAGTTAACATATTAGAATAAAAATAAACTGTTAAGAGTTTATATAGTACAAGGTTTCTGTACCTAAGGAAAAGCACAGCATCTCCAGAGACAAGTTTCTTCTTATTAACAAAAGCACTCCATCCAGTCGTTAGCAAGTGCCTCCGGGGTTGCCCTGCTCAAACCAAGAAAAATCTAAACTGAAAACCTCGACAGGGAACAAACATTCGATCAAAGCTGCAGTTGGAATCTATTGTTTTATGATGTAAAAGACCCCTAAATATATATTAATGTTACATAAAATATATTCCAATACTCTCTGCATACCCCTGTAGATGTGTCGAAATCTCCATTCAAGGCCATGAAGATCTTTTGCCACGAGCTCCTGTGATGGCCTCTGCTGAATATAATCCTACAGGAACAACCTATTTAATCTCAGCACACAATCAATGAAGTAAACAAAAAGCATAATCAAACACGTTGAAAGCGGTAGATGGTTGATGTCTTAAAGTTAAATAAACAGTTTACACTGAACTGCAGCAAGGCCAAAGAACACTGGCGGAGAAAAGTGCACAATAATTACCAGGGGAGGGAAGCAGTCCTCAGCAGCTCGACGAGGTACAGAAAATCCTCCATGAGTACTAGTATCAGAAGCAGTGAGGGTCTTGCAGAACATGTGGGGTGTGGAAGACTTTGCAGCCACCTCAATATCCTCCTCCTCACCTTCCCCCTCAACTTTCCCTTCCAGCATCTTCTGGTTGGTTTGCTATGAACAACAAAATTCAAACAAAATTAACCTCATCCTAAGAATCTAATGTCCAATACCAAGAAACAAAACATCATAAAAGAAGAGGAAATAGAGGAATATAAAGAATGACAACACGAATTCCAAAGAACATAAAGAAGTCTCAGTTTAACAACTAGCCAATTCATTACATAGAAATCTAAGTATGAGAAAATGGGGAACTGAAGCTTGAATCTTATATTGTTTGGTTTTTAGAAAAATGATACAATCCGCTCAACTTAGTTAAATCTTCAAGACAAATGAAGAAGAAAATATGCCTCTTAGGTGCCAAAATATTAAGAGGAAAATTTAGTTCAAATAAGCAACCAAAAAAAACCAAAATCAGAACAAAGCTCACCTCAGTTTCAGGAATCAGTGAGACCTGAGCATATACCTCGTCGCTTGCCGCCTCCGCCTACCTCAAAGAACACAAATTTATGAGAAAGACCAAACCTTGACACCCCATTTTGACAGTAAATTAAACACAAAAAATGTCGAAACTTTGAGCAGCCACCATGCTTTATGACCAAATAAAACACATAATATACAAAAATATAACTTCACACATTAACTTTGCAGACATGGTTCAATCATCGACTCAACTAAAGTTATGAACTTGAAAACAAATGTATCAGAAACAAAAGTAAAACAACAAACAATGTTTCATTTGCTCACAAAAACTCGACAAAACAAAATCTTAAAACTCACAATAAACTCATGTAGATATGGACTAGCACAACCCGTTAGTCATGTAATGGTACACTTACATGGAGCTTGACATCAGCAACCCGACAAAACACATGTGGGGGGAGATCATAAGCAGCTGAAGAAGCGGCGGAATAGTCGTAGACATGTTCTAAGTGACCTTGAGGGAAGTACACGACCACACTCCCTTTCTTGGGCAGAGATATGAGTGGCCCTGCACAAGCGTGCCACAGTTCCAAAGACACACCAGAAGCAGAAGCGGAAGCAGTTAAGGCAGCAGAAGCTGAAGCAGAAGCAGATGAAGAAGAGGGAGATGGAGATAAAGAAGCAGAAGAAGGAGTCTCATCATCTTCCGTTACGTTGAGATCGATTAAACCCACCATTTTGGAATGAGTTCAGAACAGAATAACGGTGAAGAAATGAAGAGAGGAGAGCGAAGAGGGAGAGAGTTTCATTTCATGAATTTTTTTTTTTTTTATTTAAGAGGGGTTTAAGTGCATAAATGGGGTGGTGGGAGATATCAAATCAAGCTTTTAATGGCGGTTTAATTTAAAGAAAAAAAGAAAATTTTAAATATTTATGTGAAAAAAAATTATATATATATATATATATTATATAAACAGAAGTAGTGTGTATGTAATATATTCATGTGCTTTTTCTCATCTGCAGGGCTGAAGAGCAGTTGCAGTGCTGCAACCGCTGCTGGGTGCAGTGCTGCTGCGACTGCTGCTGGGCGGGTGGGTGTGGTGTGTGGCAGAAAGAAAGAGAGAGAACTCAGAAGCAGTAGCGCTAGCTTTCTTTTCTCTTTAGTGCTTTTGACCTTTTTTCATGAGGCGTTTGTTTTGTTTCGTTTTGCATTGATAGTTTTTTTTTTAATTTATTTAGATAAAGAGAATAGTTTCTGTACGGCTCCCTGTATTTCCGGGAGGATGTCTATTCTGTCCCCTTCTACTTCCTCTAATCTCACACATGTCCCCTTCTCTCAATACCAACTATTTTAATATTGTTAATATTGTATTTTTTCATTATTTTATATTTATACATGCTAATTTCTTATAATTATTATTAATTATTCATCATTTCTTGTAGGGGTTACGTAGAAAAAATGAATTATTATTTATTTATGTTTACAAAAGTTTTTTTACCTACTTTTCAAAATATGATGTATAAATCAAGTTAGAATTAAATAAAAAAAACTTATACACAGTAATATTTTAAGTTCGTTAATGGGTTACTTTAGAGTAGCGAATCAATGCAAGGAGCCATATAGTTAGCAAACCTTTCATGATTGGGCATAGCTTTTTCTAACACAAATCTAACTTATATTCTCTGGATGCATCCAATTGTAGATTCATAGTTGGTAGAATATGAAGTTGATTTACCAGAAAAAAAAAAACATTAAGCTCCAAAAGTTATAAGTTATAAACAATATGGTCCAAGTCGTTTCCAAGATACATCAACTCTGAAACATCCATCTTTTTCCTTGCCTTGAGTTTTGACTTTCCCATAGAGTCTTGTAGGACATTATTAGTTGTTTTCTTAGGCAAAAAGCAATGACACATACTCCTCATTATGACTAACCAATCACCCAACATTTATATCATTTTACCCAACAACTTGTTTCTAACAAACCCTAATTTCTAAAATTCCCACGTTATTTCCAATATTTATAATGTATTTATTATTGTTTACATATATAACATTAAACCTTCAGGTCATTTATTTATTGGATTTCTTATAATATTTTATTAAACTAAATGCATATCCATTTCATTTCAAAATAATATAAACTCTTTATTTACTATATGATTATCACATCATTTGTTTAATTTATTTTAATATTTTTATTATTTTTCAATGACATATACATAAATAAATGTTTCCATCTCCTTTAAAATAAAGTCAAGTAATCGAAACATGTACTTTATTGGTTAATGATTAGAATTCGACATGCCTAAAAATGGAGTTGATAAAAAAGGGTGACAACCTAATATATTCGTTTATCGTTATTCGACCACAACTAGTATTCTCCTCTTCCAAATTTTATCTTCCATTGGATTTTTCTCATCTTTCACATTTACCTATCTTACAAGTTATTCATTAAATCTCCTCATAGGTGCTCTAACAAGGATCAATAAATGAAGATATTTATTGAATCTATTAAATTAAAGTGTTGTTCAAACAATCTGCTATCTTAATTCAGTTGGTAAAAGATATATCTCAAATTTCAAGAAGATTGGATTGAAAACTCTTAAACAAGACCTTTATTCATTAAATTCTATTATTATTATTATTACTACTACTACTATGTAATTTATATACTTTTCCTCTACTTAAAAAAAAAAATTATGAAGAATAGAAAGGCGAGGGTGGGGTGGGGGGTAAAAAAGTAAACTGAAAAAGAAGGAAATGTGGGAAGAGTGACAAAAATGAAAAGGGGAAGGTCTTTATCAGAGCCATCAATAGCAAAGAACCCGAGCCAGGCGTAGGCTAGGCTTTATAGGTCAGTTGTCAGAGAGCTAGCCAGATAACCCGGACAAAACGGGTTACAACTCGATGCCCAATTGGCCTTTGCTTTCATCTTTTCTTGGAAACCATCTTCTCCCACGCGCCTTCTCTCTCTCTTTTTTTTTTTCTTTCCGTGCCATAGTTGTATACATCTTTTCCAATATATAACACATTTTATTATATACAGTATTATTATGAATTGTGTATGCAAATTTATTTTTAAAATTGATGTAAAATTATTTATTTATTTATATTATTAGTTTTTATTAAATAAGTTAATTTGCATATTTATTGTACATAAAATTTGTAATATTAACTTTATTCATAGAATATTAGATCTACATTTGATATTTATTTAGAAAAATTGATAAGTTTGGTAGGTAAATAAGAATTTATTTAAGTCATCCCATTTTAGAAGCCACTAATATTTTTTTAAAAAGTTAAAAAAATTATTCTTTTCAATTTAAATATTTTAATTTGTTAAAATTAATATTACGTTTATGACCACTTTTAGGTTATTATGATTCAACCTAATACAAATAATTAATATATTTTAAAATATTTAATTATATATATTTATTAAATAATTTAAATTTATTTACCTAAAAAATATATTAAAAAATTGTATAAAAATGACGTGTATCCAATAGCTATTATATTAAAGCAATCCTTAGGAAAGGGGAAGGGTAAGGAACGCGCCTTATTGTGAGTGTGGGATAGCATGTTCATTTCAATCCCATTTGCCTCACTTTAGCCTTTTGCATCAGTCCCACCCACCGCACTAAGATTGTTTCATTATTAGCCGGTCAGTTATTTGGGCACTCTCCACCCTTTACTTTTTCCACACCCCTCTCTTTTGTTTACATATAATTAAAAACACTCCTATAACGTGACTTTTTCTCATAATTAAATTCATAATAAAACGAAATTCTATAACTTTATTTTTTTCAAATTTAAATTATTTATGCCTTATAAAAATAATACTATTTTTAAAGTTTTATATTTTATTAAGAAAATGAAACAGACACCAAACTTATTTCAATAGTAAGAAACGCAGTAAAAGTAATATTATTTTTATAAATTATGTATATAAATTAATCTTTTATAGTTTGATTAAATATGTAAAATTTTAATTATCATCGTATTTATTAGTATAAATGATGTGATAATTATTTAATAATATTTTATAAATTTATATATAAAATTTTATATAAATAATTTATAAGGGGAGCATCGATAAACAAATTTATATGATAAAAGAGGAGCATCGTAAAAGTTTGTTTATTCAATTTTCTTTCGGTTGGGATAGTCAAATTCTTTGTTGGCTGGTTGCCTTGTTGGGAACCCATAAAAATTAAAATAATTTCTTACATAAGATAAAGAGCGCTTGTTTAGATATTTTCTTTTATTTAAGAGAATAAGATTATGTTCTTTTATGAATGCAGTATTTTTATTTTCAATTGAATTTAGAAATATGTGATTGATTTTAAATTATTTTAAATTTTAAAAAATATATATGATTAAGATTGAGTGTAAATTATATTAAAAAATATGTAACACATAAAATATGATTTATATTTATAAAATAACAGAGCATAAATGTTTCGTGGAAGCTAATTGGCCCCTTGTAAACAAATCATTCATTAACAAGCCGTTAACACGTGGGTATGATTAAACTTTTATAACAATGTTTTTAATTTAACTTTATATAAACCGAATTCTTTTGTTTCTTTTATAAAGGTTAGGTTTCTATAACTAAAATGCAATAAATAGGCAAACATTGTGAAGAAGTGCTTTCATGAAAAACTGCTTCCAATTATGAAAATTAATTAGTTGAATCTTTGTCACATTTTCCTCTAATTTAAGCAAAATTTTAGGTTCGGATGTGAAATAAACAAATCAAAAGCATAATTAACCAACCAAATGCGGAGACATATCTAATTTGCAAATGGGCCAATTTGAAGACGCAAATCTTCAAAAAGAAATGATAAAAGCAAAAAGGTTTTTGGCAGCCGCAAGGGACGAATGAAATGATGATGCAAGTCTCACGTGCACCCAATTCGGGTTAAAAGTAACGAAAAGCTAAAAACATGGATGAAATTGAAATTGATAATGGCATAATGCGAGCGTTATCATATTGTTTAATTAATCATGATTAAATGTAATTCTCATCTTAACCCACATTATAAAAATAATGATAATGTCTTTTGACCAATTGTTGAAACGGCAATGGATTCGTTTGTCGCATGTGGTAATAAGTGGTTGGTATGGTAAGTTTTTTGCAATTATTACTAGCGCACGAAGTTGAAAGCCAATTAATGAATAAATTATTGATCTAGAGATTACAAATAGCAAGAAAAGTACCTTAAAGTTATTTTATAGATTATCATAATTTACAAAAAGATCGAGCAAACCAACCAATCAATGTACTTGCCTTTGTTAAAATTAACCAAAAGTAGAAGGGCAAGGGCCACCAACAAAGAGAGTTGTGTTGTCTTGTCCCAAGTATAATTTTTCTTGCAATTAATCGATTATGTCAAGTGGGAAGTGAGAAAAGTGACAATTACCAAAAATTAAGGGGATAAAAAAGTAAAAGTTGAATAGCCCTTTTTGTTTGTCGATTCTGTTAAACTATTTACAACAAAACAAAACCAAACATTGGCTAGATTTAACTTTGTCTTTGCCTAATCCCGGATCCTAATCATACCGAAGTTGACAGACAATTACTTTTCTATTGGCAACAAACAAATATTTCAAACCGACACAGAATATATGAACATTCCGTCAAAGTCTAAAGTCTAAAGCAATTTTATGCTTGCTTCATTCTCGATAATTAGGGTTTTTTTTATTGAAGATTATATATGTAATCTAGATTCTTAATTATGTATTAATTTATGTTTCTTCCCAATAGTTTGTTTGTATTTTTTTTTGTAATCGAGGTGTCCGAATCAGCTTACGTGTACCACAATTAACCCTCGGGAGAGACTAGCGCGACTACAATCCACTATCACGATCTCCCGTATACCTCCCAGGACTTCACCATTGGTCTTACCACTTGAATCAATCCATTGTAGGTGTTTGCTTGTACATAACTAGGCATCATACACGAGACATATTTAAAAATATTAAAATACAAATTATAAATCAATAGCTGTAGAATTTGGCACAATGTAGAATATTGACATAAAAGAAAAATGATAAAGTTTTTTTTAATTTTTTAGCTTTTTTGGTTTGTTTGCTCCGTTCAAATATAATAAAGTAGATTAGAAAGCGAAATGGTTTTTAGCGGTTGATTATTTAAAAATGTTAATGGGGCAAATCAGAAAGTTCCACGCTTAAATAAAGCCATGTACCAACATTGCAGACAAAATGTATCTACTTTTTGGTTAGTGGATTTTATTGTGTCTTGATTAACGCCCACGCAATCGTCCATTGCACACTGTATATCATATTAATAATAATTATTATAGTTATTTATAACAGAGCTCAAGGTGGGAAACACTCCCAATCAAACCATTTTGTTCTTGTCTGTTTTTATTTTCATTCTACGACTACTGCAATCTTTCTTTATTTAATGCTTTTTTGTTGTAAACAATTGCTTTTCGGTGTTTCATGCCAACGGCCTATCACTCCCAATACCCACATGAAAGGACTAAAGCAAAGAAAATGCATTTCTATTTCATCCAATCTTATGATAAAAGTATATGTTAACAATAAAAACTATAATTATTTTTAATGAAATATAATTTTTACAATATTAATATCATATTTGTTATTATTCACTATTTAATTAAGCATCACATAGTTGAGATGCCCATTAATTAGATAACATATAAAAGTTTATTATCAAGCATTAGTAAGAGAATTTAAATAGAAGCACGCAATACATAACAATAAAATCTGCTATCTTAATAGTGTATCTACGATGCAAAAAGTTAATAATTGCACTCTCAAAGTAATCTTATTGCATTGATAACATTAAGTTACTGCTAAAAAGAGGTTATGACGTAAGAGAAATGTTAATAATACTAGTTTGGAAACTCTCTTATTCATGATGTACCTCATAAGTTGAGATATGTAGATACAGCTTTAACTAATTTATAATAATAATAGGTCATTTATTAATTTCATTATTCACAATTAAAATTTTGTAAATGGTGTTAACAATAACAAAAAAAATGATAAAAAACAATCAATGAGAATATTGCTTGCATTTCTTATTATCAATAAGCTAAGAAGGTTAAACATTTTAGTTAATTAATAATGTTATGGACATGATATTAAAGGTTTTGCTATAATGTACCTGAAATTTGTTGTATCGTCCCGTTCTCGAACTTTTTGGCCTCCTATCCCGAGTTTTTTGAATTTTATCTTGAATTTTTTTGAGGGTATTGGATTCACTGCATGTAATGTAACTAGACCTATTATCAAAAGAATGATAAGTTTAGTAATATTAATGTTAGACTTATAATATTTATATAACATAAACTCTACAACGTGATGTTACTGTTTAAGTGATATAATCCTATTGAAGATATAATTTCTCTCGTTTATTTTTATTTTATCATTTTCTAATAAATTTTTATAATATAGATTATCAAATTATGTTATAAAATTTAAATTATATGAATATTATAAACCTAACGTTATCCTCTTGATAATGACTTGATTAATCACCAATAATCGCCCTCTAATGACAATAATACAGTCTTATGTCTAACGTATTTAGGAGGAAGAAAGGCGAAGCGTTACACAGAATCGTCTGATCTTATCTCTATGTGTGTATGTGTATACATATAAGGCCATGCATGAGAATGATGAAGCACAAACAAAGAATCTATTCTGACATCCATCACCGTTACCCTCCTCAAAGAGCGTGAAAGACACCTCAGCGACCTCTGCCACAGCGGACAGTACCCGCCTTAAGACAGTGCGCGTGGGATATCAATTGTCACAGATGCAAAGAAAAAGGGTCATCATCAAAAAGCAGACCAATGACTAAAGTTACAGGCTTTTGCAGAGACCCCTCGACTTTTACGCGGGTGCTCTGCTCCCTCTGCTCCGCTCAGCCTTTCATCGTACTTTAGTCATGTCAATGTCTCCCCTCACTCACTTCATTTACACGCGCCCGAACGCCCCTCCCGTAAATCCTAATCGTAATCGCTATTTCCGCTGTGTGAATTCACGTACGCTCTTTCACGGGCAGTGGGTGTGCACGTTTCGGCTTCACGAGCTCTTTCGTGGAGGGGGTGTAGTGTTTGGTCATTTGGAAAATGTGATGTGTTTTTATTGGCTTTGTAGCAGGTCTCGAAAATCCCACTACAGCTTGCTCTAAGTGTAGAGGGGGGAAACGTGGCAGAAACTGGTATGTAGGTCCCACATGAGACTTGCCAAAAGGAACTAGACAGGTCGTTGTCTCGTCAGAAACTGTTGGCCTACTTATAAGGTTTCAATACAGTCGGCTTGATCGTACGGCCAGGAACCGCCAAAACGCTATCAGCCTTCAATACACACATTTACGATATTTTATGATTTAGATAATTAATATTTGGATATGTGATGTTAATTTAAAAAAAAAAAAAAAAAAGAGAAGGAAACTATCGCCTGACGTGCTCCTCCGACATCTGTGGTTGACTGGCTGGTCGATGCTAAGTTGCTAACAGTGATTTGGTGATTTCATAATATTTTATAATTATTTGATATTTTATTCACTCAATGATGAGACACAAATTTTGAAAAGCAAACTATTAATTTGATTTTAAGATTTTTTTTAACTCTTAATATGCTTTTAAGATATAATATAAAGATTTGAATTAGGTTATTTAATAACCAGTGAATCACTTTCAGTTTGTTGGAGAATTCAATTGGTTTAAAAAAAAATGTAAAAAGAAATTAATCTGATGCATTAAATCAGGCATTAATTATGAGGCCTGTTAGGGGCCCAATCTTAATCGGATTGCTATTTACTTTGCGAGGCCATTAATTCACGGCCTATATGTCCAGCCTGACAACTGCGTGGGCCAGTTCCCCATCCCGGTCGTTAGATTTAAACATAGATAACAAAATATAATGCGTCGAAAGATTTGTTGAGGAAAAAAAAAAAAAAATTCAGTGTTACAATTGTATGTTCGTATAGATAGTGTTCACATATATTTACTGACACATATTAAAACTTTAGATATTCTTTAATTTTTCTTAAATTTTTTAAGCAACTATTTATCTTTTTGACAAATTTCGAATCATTGTTGTAAATTTCAGAAGAAATTATAATGCATTTAAAGCGATAATATGTGCCTTTAGTATACGAGTTAAGACTATATCATTCATGTATATATATATATATATATAATATATACCTTTATTTTAGATCTACTAAACCATGATTCTAGTCGTCCAGAGTATTGAAAAGTTGCAGAAGAATAAAATTACTTAAAAGAGTTTATGTAGTTCTATAATAGTATATTTTAGGGTATATTCTTATTTTGTCAGACTGTCAAAGAATATATAGACTAATATAAACAATTAAATATACGTCTTTTCTAACTTGAAGAAATCTACTTCTTGTAAATTAAGAGAACTGAGTTCTATATTGAAGTTTAATTTCTATAATTAATATTTGTCAGTCAACCATGCGTGGCTGAGAAGATAAACAAAAGGTCTAGTGGCAAATTCAATAATGGCCTAGGGAATTTCCAGTTGAAGATTTTAGCAGTGTTGGTGGACAGCCCAGGAAGCACGTTGGCAACAAGGCAACACAATCAACAAAGAAGATAAGAGACATCGTTGAAAATGATCAAGAAGAATGTTTACATATAAATTATCTTGGCTGCTGAAGATCAATGAAAGTAGGGGTCCTGGATAACCTTTCATCGGCCCCTTTTGGCGGCCGGCTCACCGGAGACGAATAATTGTGCAGTTGAGTTGTATTGTAATCAAGGTGGTGGAGGATGGTTACCAGAACAAGTGAGGAAACAAACATAGGAATGGGGCCAAAAAACCATAAAAGAAAATTAAGAGCAAAATATAGTGCTCCAAGTCCAAGTGACCAAAACTCACCTCCCCTTATAAGTGCAATCTCAATAAATTTGACAGGTACGTTACTATCTGGCATGCTAATAAGATAGTTTGCATGGACAAAATGCGTAATTGATTGCACAAAACAGGAAAAGGCTAGTAGAAAACAGG
The DNA here is from genome assembly GCA_013180625.2 of Boswellia sacra. Taxonomy (NCBI): domain Eukaryota; kingdom Viridiplantae; phylum Streptophyta; class Magnoliopsida; order Sapindales; family Burseraceae; genus Boswellia; species Boswellia sacra. The sequence goes on along the minus strand of SNVD02008118.1, from coordinate 246,218 downwards.
TGAGAAGGGTTATATACTTGATTGAAATGGTGTCCGCCCTGGTGTCCCCATAAATTAAAGTACTCTCAAAGACGTTGTTGGAAGAACTTCCTAGCCAAGCTCCAATGAGAGAGCTGAGGGTTAGGCAGACGGTTGACAAGAAAGTTGCTGCTGATATGTTGGATGAAATCACAGATACAGCTGTGTTGACATAGTTCTTCTCACCCTGAACCTGTAAACACCAATATGCAATAATTAGTTGAGAAGATTTCATCAAATTTTGGCTCAAGTTAATGAAGAGGAAGATCAGATGTCTTGCCTTCATAATTCTTTCAACCCAAGCTCTCTTGTTATGGTTCTCGAAGCCTAGCGTCGTGGTTTGAGGAAGATTAAGATATCTGTAGAGCAGGAAGATATGGTAAGCAAACATGATCACCAACCCACTTGGCACCAACAGCAAATCGAGGTACTCTTTATGGAAAGACATTTCTCTTGACTACCTACGTTGTGCTCTGTGGAGGAGTTAATTGGTCCCTGTATATACATAAATACAATATGATTTAATTAATGTATTGGATATATTTAAGTGACCCTCTTCGATTACGCTACTAATCAAGCCAGCCTGCAATCTGTAGAAAATAATTAAGATCAAGTCAACTCGGTATTATATATAAAATCAAAGCCAATGAGGAGCGTATTTAATTAAGGTTCTCTGAGGCCAATGATGTGTACGCTAGCACCTTAAAACTTTTGGCGGATCCCGAATATGAAAATAGAGTTTTTTCATTTATTTATTCATTCCAAATTAAAATACACTAAAGCAGAAACAAGGCTCAAGATATATATAATATAAGCTGTCCAGCAGTCATAACGATGGATCGAGCTTGCAAGTGCAACGCTCAATTGTTCATTCAATTGTTATCTTGGACTGTAGTGATTAAAACCAGCCTCCACGCAGTAATGGAGTCAAAAATTATATTGAGTGGGGGGCAAAGCAAAGTGAGCGAGATTGAAGAGTCAAAGTTTTAGAAAGTAATAAGAAAATAACTCTTATATGCATTCACAATTTATATACAATTACATCGGAACAAACTTCTTTTAAGATGTGCTTTAAAGTAAAAATCTAATGAAAAGCATAATTAATAATTTGAGCGAGCAATTTAATTATATATAATAAATGATATTTTAAAATATTAATGCTTGTACACACATGAAAAGTCTGATAAATCTGATTTTGAAAGATATACTAAAGAGAGTCTAGTGATGGCACTAGGAGCGGAATGCAGGACATTGAACTCAAAGCCTTGTTTTGCTTGTATTGTATGCACAATGTTTAGATTGATCAAGAAACTTAAGCTTAAAGAAGAGAGAAGATGTGAATAACAACCACCATTCTTGAGCTACTATATATTCCGAATTATATGGCTCCTTTATATTTGTGTTTTGTTTAGATTTATGCTTGGTAGCAACTCTGTTACACTTGGCTAACAAGAAAAAATTTAAAAAAATGGTGTCAATGAATCTCTATCCAATACTTTAACATTTTGCCGAAGTACTACATATTTCATTTATATACCAGAATTGATATATATTTAGGAGGAACTGGAACTTTCATTTAAGTTTCTCAGAAACGTTGTTTACATATAATTTATCTTTGCTGCTGATGTTCAATGAATGCAGAGTTCCCGGACTTCCTGCTCGGCTGGCTCACCGCACATGAATAATTGTGCAGCGGAGTTGTATTAGAATCAAGGCGATGGAGGACGGTTACTAGAACAAGTGAGGAAATAAACATAGGAATTGGCCCAGAAAACCCTAAAAGAAAATTAAGAGCAAAATATAGAGCTCTATGTCCAAGTGACCAAAAGTCACATCCCTATATAATTGCAATCTCAACATATTTCAAAGGTATGTTACCATCTGCAGGCATGCTAATTAGGTAGTTTGCGTGGACAAAATGCCTAGTTGATTGCACAAAACAGTAAAAGGCTAGTAGAAAGCATGTGAGAAGGCTTATGTACTTGATTGAAATGGTGGTTGCACTGCTGTCCCCATAAACTAATCTACTCTCAAAGATGTTATTGGAAGAACTTCCTTGCCAAGCTCCTATATGCAATTAGTTAATAAAAATGTCAGCTCAACTTGCTGAAAATTTGATGAAATTAAGTTCAGGAAGAGATATGCCCTGCCTCCATAATTCTTTCCACCCAAGCTCTCTTGTTATGGTTCTCCAAGCCTAGTGATGTGGTTTGAGGAAGATAAAGGTATCTGTAGAGGAGGAAGATATGGTAAGCAAACATGATCAGCAACCCACTTGGTACCAGCAACAAATCGAGGTACTCTTGATGAAAAGACATTTTCTCTTTCGTTTTTGTTGTGTGGAAGAGTTAACGGGTTCATATTAGGGGTGACAATTTTTGACACGACACGCGAACACGATTTGACACGACATGGATTTAAGTGGATTTGGGTTTTGACATATTCGTGTTCTTGTCGAAGATGTCAACCCGTTTAATAATCGTGTCGTGTTCGGGTTGAGAGTCTTCAACACGCTAACATGATTATGACACGACACGATTATGACACGAACACGATTATGACACGAGTAACACGAATACATATTATATATGATTGACACGAATATTGACATGATTATATATTAAATTTAAAAATACTAAACTTTTTAGACATTTTAGTCCCTACATGTATCCAAATTTTAAAATGAAAATAAAATTTTAAAACTTAGGATATTTTTGTCATTTCACAAAAGTTGGAAATCTAATTCTGTAACGTGTCATAATCGTGTTAACGGGTCATAATCGTATCAATCGGATCGTGTTAATAATGTAAACGTGTCTTAATCGTGTTAAATGGGTCGTATTTGTGTTAATCGTATTCGTGTCTAACACGATTATGACCCGTTTATTATTCGTGTTAGCGTGTAGTGTCGTGTTACCTGTCTAATAATCGTATCGTGTTTGTATCGTGTCATAGTGACACGAATAATAAACGGATCGTGTTCGTGTTGGGTCAGTCTTTATCGTGTCACAGTCGACATGACACGAAAATAACCTGCGAACACGAATTGCCACCCCTAGTCTATATATATACACATATATTAAACTTCGGCTTATAAATTGCTACTAGCAAAAGCGATATGGGTTTTGATGTCTTGGATATGTTTTAAGTGCCCGGTTGACCCTTTTTGATTACGATACAAAGCCAAACTGCAATCCTTCGTTTATTTCCCATTGGCCACATGGGATCCGGAGCATGTGGAAGAGAATTAAGATCGATATGATACGAATTCTATTGACATTCTTGTTCATTATCTTGGACAAAAAGCTTAATATATAATTTATATTGCGAGCTGGTCATGAGCTTGCTGGAATGCATATGAATCATCTAATGTAAGACTTCTTGTTCAAAGTTTGACTGTTGATAACGAGGACTACTCCTACACAATCCTTTTGAGCGACTAAAATTTGTCATTTGACTTTACATTGTGATTATAAATTATCATTTCTGATATTGATCATATATGTACGACGAACTGTAACTTCAGCATTAATTTTGTTACATCAAGTTAATATGATATACTCTGAAGTTCCGGTCATTGCACCATTGGAACGTATCATATTTGACTACAAACTAACTGGCATTCTAAGTTTCTTATAAGAAAAGTCCAATTCTCAAACCTTATCAGTAACGTGGGACTCAAATTGGATCAATGGATCTATTATATACATTAGTGCAACTTACTTTTCAATTTAAACCTTAGCAAAGAAAAAGTAAAACATTATAGGAAAAATTACATCAATTGGGAAAACCGAAATCAATTAGGATTCAGTTTTCTTCAATTGTTGATTACCTCTCCATTGCCTTCTTGAGTCTCCAAAGAATGATTGTCTAAACCTGGACACCATTCTATAATGTCCAATATATATGCTACATCAGTTGGGAAAACCAAAATGAATCAGGATTCAGAGTTATTTATTTATTTCCTAATTCGAACTTGCGTAGGCTCGCAAGTAGACATGCATGGGAGCGCAATGCTTAGTGTTTTGAACTCCAAATTCTTGCTTGAAATACGCTCGGCAGCACGTTAAACCCTGCGTGGCCACACAAACTCCATTTCTGATATGCTTAGCGCCAAACTTGCATGATTTATGCACGAACTCCAATTTTCTCCAAAATTCATCCAAATTGACTCAAATTCCTTTCTAACTTCAACAAAAAAAAAAAAAAACACTCCTAAAAGTACGAAAAAAATACTTAAAAATTAACAAAATGTCAAGCTTAAAGGTACTAATTATGAATAAAAATCCACTTATCAATCAACTGACATAAGATTTCTCATTCAAAGTTTGACTATTCATAACAAGGACCCTTATACAGTGTCGTTTTAATGACTAGAATTTGTCATTTCGATCACTTTCATATGTTACTATTAAATCATCAGTTTTGATATTCATATATGATAAACTATAACTTCAGCATCAATTTTGTTTCATCAAGTTAATCTATATGTTTTAAAGTTTCGGTAATAGCAGAGTATTGGTACATACCATATTTGACTGCAAACTAACTGGCATTCTGAGTTCTAACCAATGTTTTCACTCCGATTATAGATGTGCCCAGCGTAGCAATGATTAACGAGTTCTTAGATATCAATTATTGCCCTGTATCAATTAAAATGAGGTATAGATTTTGGGCTGAGGTCGGCCTACAAGACTATAGCTGGAAGAAATTATAGTGTCTAAATATTTATAAGCCCAATTGTCCCGTCGTAATTTAACACGTGGCACTCAATTGGATGCTTAGAAATTCTTAAGTCCGAGCAAAGTTTTAGAGGTTTCTCTGCTGACTCTAAACACATTTTTGGTTCAGTTTTCTTCAAGGCTAAAATTCAATGCTGTTACAAGTACGAAAACATACGAAATATTATTGCTCCTACTAATATCACCATTATGGTATTGCATCAACCTTATTGTACATTATTATTCGCTTCACATCCAAATGAAGCTTACAAAACAAAGAGACATATCTAATCCTTAAGGATAAACCTCTATGATAGACTTTAACTCACATGTAGGTGTAATTTTGTAGTGACTAAAACCAGAATCCAAGAACAGCTTTTCCCAGTCTTTCTCCGTTCTCTCTTTTCCATTGAGCATAATCATCATTGTCATGTCCATAAAGGGCTTTGTTTTGGTTACATCATTCTCATCTTTTTGTCATTGATCACCATGTCCATGATAATCACCTTTCCTCCCTTATCTTTACTAGCAATAGCTTCTCTTAACACGGACTTTATAGGACTTTTTCTACACTTATTTTAAAAATTTAGATCACATGTTTGTTTTGAAATTTTCAAATAATTAGTAAGTGGACTAATTAACTTTGATGTGACATGTTCACCCTTAGTATTAACATTTAATATGATATATACCTTAAAAATTAAATACTTAACAAAATTAAATTAAGATAAAAATGACAATAATAATCAATAATTATAATAAAATTACCTATTATAAAAATACATATCTTTTTTAATTTGGTAAATATATTATGATGAATTAAATAAATACCTAACAAATTAAATTAAGGTATTAATAACAATAATAATCGATTATTAATAATAAAAGTACCTATTATAAAAATAAGTATCTTCTTTTATATGGTAAATATATTATGATTAATTAGCTAGATATTTTTATAAAAAATCTTTTATTTATTTACTTTTCATGAAATTTAAAAATTAAAAAAAATTTGAACAACCGTTAGAACCTGTGACATTGTATGGCTGACCTTCACCCATCATAGGCTATGTCACACATCTGGTGACAATGAGTATTTTTAATATAAAATACTAAAATAAAATTTTTCTAAAAAAATTGAAAATAAAAAATTTCAAGTTAAATTAAAATTATATCACTAGAAATGAATAAATTATTTTTTATATTTAAAATTATAATATTTAAATACTTAATATTTATTAATTTATTTTTAAAAAAAGAAAAAAGAAAAAGGTGCTGCCGGACAACCTTCGTCGCCATTGCTGGACGCCAGTGGTATGGTGCCGTTGCTGGATGCTAGTGGTATAGTGCATCCAAAGACATCGCCCAAGTTGTCGTGATCATCGTCAGCCATTAGTCTAATATCCGTTAACTTTATCGACGATTAAGCCGCATATTGATGGGGTCAGATGATTAAAATTTTGATATTGAAACTTTAAACGTCCGATCCCGTCGATCACTGGCTTAATCGTTGATGAAGTTAATGGATCTTGACAAGCAGCTGACGACGATCGCGACAACATGGGAGATGTCGTTGGACACAAGATACCACCAACGGCCGGCTACGACAACGGTAGACTCTAATGGCTAATTCTGCAAATAAATAAAATTTAATTTAACTCAAAATATAAATCTAAAATTATTTTAATAAAGCTTATATAATTTTTAAATGTTACATTAATTTGTGTAATAAGAAATATATGGTTATTTTGATAATAAAACACAATTAAGATATTTGAAAAAAAGAAGATGATAAATTTTCACTTTTACACAAACAAAAAAAATCAAACACTTAAATCTGAATATAATAAGATTTAAGTGAAAAGTGCAAAAGACTGAGGCCCTAAGTTTCTAACAATGTTTCCAATACCATCAAGAGTATCCATTATTAATGTGTCCTTAGATATCAATTTTTGCCTTATATCAACTAAAATGACGTAGATATAGGCTGATGTCAGTTTAAAATAACAAGACTATAGGTTAAAGAAACTATGTTTGATTGTATATTAAACCAACTCCAGAGAAGAATTATTTAACAACACAATTAGAAATGACTCACCCTTTAAAACCGGTTTGATACCCTAGTAAGAAAAGTTCAATTGTCAAACCTTATCTAATAATATGAAACTCAATTGGATCGCTAGATCTAATATATATATTAGGTACAACTTACTTTTCAATTTAATCATAAGCAAAGAAAAAGTAAAACATTATAAGAAAAACTAGGGAAGAAGAAAAAAAGGTGAAAAAGAAAGCGTGGGAAAAAAATTGAAAAAGAAGAATGCATTTGGCAAATAATCTTGATTATAATTTTTATAATTATTTTGATAATGATGACAAGTTATCGATACTTGATGATACAAGATACCGCAAATGTTTGATGGAGAATTTACTTTTGAAGGTCTAATTGAAAAGCAACATTATTGTTTCGGTATAGATGTTAATACTACAAAAGAAATTCGGTTTTTTTTTTTTTAAATTGAGTTTGATGAAGATTAACATGATTGTCACTATATAATTAATGTATAATTCATTAATATTTGAATATTTGATATTAATTTAATTTTTTAGAAAAAGCAAGGAAATTATTGCCTGACGTGCTCGACATCTGTGGTTGACTGGCTGGTAGATGCCAACACTGAATTGATATATGTTTTATGTTGCAAGAATATTTGATAATTTATTCACTCATATTGAGAGACAAATTTTGAAAAGCCAACTATTACTTTGATTTTAAGATTTAACTCCTAATATGCTTTCAATATATAATATATAAAAATTCGAACTAAATTATTTTATAATCAATTAATCAGTTCCATTGTTTTTAATGAAACGCATAATTTAATGGATAATTTAATTGAACTAAAAATGTCAAAAGAGCATAAATACTGATGCATCTAATCAGGTTGGGCCCCAAACTTAATCGGGTTGCATTTCATTAGCCAATGAGTCAGTTGCCCCCCCTCAGGCCTTAAATTTTAAAATAAATAATACAATATTAAATAATTTATATAAACTGAGACACTTTGATACGTTTAAAAAAAATAATAGTAAACGATTAAATATATATCTTTACTAACCCAGAAGAAAACGAATTCTTGTAAGTAATCGAACTTAGTTGAAGTGTGAGAGGGTGAGTTCGAATTCAATCATGCACCCAGCAAAATTGCCAATTGAAGATTTTAATAGTGTTGCTGGGCAGCCCACGAAGGAAGTTAGCAACAACGCAACAAAATCAACAAAGAATAGTACACACATTTTGCCCAAGTACTTAAAAAATTTCATCCACAAACTACACGTTGAATTTACTTGCAGAATTGATATATATTTACATGGAAATGGAACTTTGGTTTAAATTTCTCAAAGAAGATGTTTACATATAATTTATTTTAGCTGCTGACGCTCGATGATGGTAGTTGTGCAGAGGTCCCGGATTCTTTTTCGCCGGCCGTGTGGCCCGGCTGGCTCACCGGAGATGAATAATTGTGCAGCGGAGTTGTATTGAAATCCAGGCGATGGAGGATAATTACCAGAACAAGTGAGGAAACAAACATAGGTATTGGGCCAAAAAACCATAGGAGAAAATTAAGAGCAAAATATAGAGCTCTATGTCCAAGTGCCCAGAAGTCACCTCCTTTTATCAATGCAATCTCAACATATTTCAAAGGTATCGTACTATTTGCATTTGGCATGCTGATTAGGTAGTTTGCATGGACAAACTGCGTAACTGATTGCACAAAACAGTAAAAGGCTAGTAGAAAACATGTGAGGAGGCTTATGTACTTGATTGAAATGGTGGTAGCCCTGGTGTTACCATAAATTAATGCACTCTCAAAGATGTTACGGGAAGAACTTCCCAGCCAAGCTCCAATGAGAGAGCCGAGGGTCAAGCAGACTGAAGCGAAGAAAGTTGCTGTTGATATGTTGGATGAAATCACAGATAAAGCTGTATTAGTATTACTACCGTTCTTCTCAATTACCTGTAAAGACCAACATATATGCAATTAGTTGAGAAAATTTCAGCTCAACGTGTTCAACAAGTTGATGAAATTAAGAGGAAGAGATATCTTGCCTTGATCATTCTGTCAACCCAAGCTTTCTTGTTATGGTTCTCGAAGCCCAGCGATGTTGTTTGAGGAAGATTGAGGTACCTGTGGAGGAGGAAGATATGATAAGTGAACATGATCAGAAATCCGCTAGGTACCAGAAAATAATCGAGGTACTCCTTATGGAAAGACATTTTCTCATTCGTACGTTGTGTTACGTGGAAGAATTATCGGGTTCATATATATATATATATCTTTGGCTTATAAATTTGCTATTAGCAGAAGCAATATGATTTGATATTTTGGGCATGTTTTAAGTGTTGTTTGACCCTTTTCGATTACGCTACAAAGCCAACCTGAAAATCTTTTGTTTATTTTGCGTTGATCACCAGAGAATGTAGAAAACAATTAGAACCAAGACCACTCAGTATTACAAAGTATCCTTGCATACCAATGGTGCGTACTCCTTCCTTGTAGCTTGGCATTCTATTACGACCCGCCCAATTTACTTGCTAGAATGGCCCAAGGATGTTAGAGGCTTGGCCCAGCTTCTAGAAAGCCCAGGCCCAAGCCCATCTTCTAGAATTCTCTAACAAGATAAACTCCTATAATTATCTCTTGTATTTATCTAGATTATTTAGTAGATAATATCCTATTGTATATATCTAGATAATGTAGTAGATAAGAATGAATTAGGAGCCTTAGATGCATTAGATCTAGGCCATTCATTTGAGAGGTGGTTCACTATATAAACCCCTCCAAGCTCATTTGTAAAGCATCCACAAATATTCATAAAGCATCCAAGCATTGTAAAGCTTTCTCATATAATACAAAGCTCTTTTGCTTAGCATTTCTTGTCTCCATCTCTTCTCTTCTTTGCCTACAGGCTCTTTGGCTCAACGGTCCTTTCTTCTCCTTGAAGCGAGAAGACTAGCATCAAGGCTTACTTAGCAACTTTCGGAGTCAAGTTGCCTAAGTGCCGCACGAGCAGCTGCGCAAACCTCTAAGCTCGTGACAGTTGGTATCAGAGCACAGTTCGAGCACAAGAGCATGGCATCCGATCTTGAAGTGACCATGGAGGAGCAAGTTCGTGGACGAGAGGAGCAACCTCAACCACGCCCACAGAGAAAACGAGGTAAGTCCAAAGCTCCACCCTCGGAGTCTTTATAGCCTCGCGTTGCTAGCTTAGAGCAAGTGATCTCGGGGATGGATAATGCAATTGAGGGCCTCTCCGACCGTCTCAAAGGCCTAGAGACGGATTATGGAGAGATCACCCAAGCAACAAAGTCCAACATCCTTGAGTTTAGTAACGCCTATGAAAAGGAGTTACACAACCTCACACGAGAGCTCATCGGCTTACGGACCTTTGTGGAGAATGAGTTGCGAGCAATTCGTACGGATGTGGAGGAATCTCGCACGGAATGGGAGAAGCATCAATGTGATCGTGTTAACCCATCTTACCCAAGTGGGCTAAGCACCATGCACGTGCTACTCTCGCCACATACAATGGCACTCGCAACGCCACGGAAGTTGAAAACTTCTTATTTGGCTTGGAGCAATACTTCGAAGTCAAACGTGTCAATGATGATGCTTCGAGGATCGGCATTGCGCCCACATTCCTTCGAGATGCAGCCCAATTGTGGTGGCGTCGCAAGCATGGCGACGTGGGCAGAGGCATCTTATCCCTTCGCACATGGAGGATTTCAAGAGAGAACTTGGGAAGCACTTCTCTCCTAGCAATGCCGAGAAGGAGGCAAGGGGTCGCCTCTGCCGTTTGAAGCAAAGCGGCACGATTCGTGAGTATATCAAGGATTTCACCACCATCATCCTTGAAATTGAAGGTATGTCTGAAAATGATTCTCTCTTCTACTTCCTCGACGGGTTAAAAGATTGGGCGAGGGTTGAGCTCGAAAGGCGTAGCGTGCAAAATCTTGATGACGCTATAGCCGTGGTCGAATCCCTCATAGACTACACATTCCAATCCAAGGAGAGGAAGACCAACCAAGGAAAAGGTGGGGGAGAGCGGAATTCCAAGAAGGATAATAACCGAAAGGAAGGTGGTGCACGGAAACCAACCGGGGGAGACAAGCGCAACACACCTAACAAAGGTAAGTCCGATACCCCCAAACCTAAAAGTCCTTGCTTTATTTGTGATGGTCCTCATTGGGTGCGGGATTGCCCAAAGAGGAAAGCTCTCAACGCCCTAGCCGCTCAGCAAGAGGGCGTACAAAATAAGGAGCCTCAAGCGGGGATGGGTTCTCTCCGCACAATTGGCGCACTCAAGAGACCCACACATATGCAAAATGGTCTTATGTATGTGAGTGCCACCATCAACGGCAAGGATGTGCGTGCGATGCTTGATACGGGAGCCACGCACAACTTCATTTTCGAAGACGAGGCCAAACGGTTAGGCCTCAAATATGTCAATGGAGGAGACACCATCAAGGCGGTAAACTCACCCGCCAAGGCAATATTGGGAGTATCCAAGGCAACATCAGTTCAACTTGGCACATGGAATGGTAAGCTCGATTTCTCTATAGTTCCCATGGATGATTTTCAAGTAGTGCTTAGCATGGAATTCTTCGACCAAGTTCATGCTTTCCCCATACCATTTTCTAACTCCCTCAACATCCTCGATGGGAGTCATTCATGCACGGTGATGGCAGAGCGGGTAGCAAAGGTCGAAAGCAAGATGCTAACTGCACTACAATTCAAACAGGGGATAAAGATAGATCCAAGTTTCCTTGCCACCGTTCGAGAACTAAGCGGTGGGGAGGACTCTACCATTTCCATGGACCCATTGCCAAGGCAAGTTCAAGCCATCCTTGAGAATTATAAGGATGTGATGCCTCAAGAACTTCCAAAGAAGTTGCCCCCACGACGAGAAGTGCATCATGAAATTGAGTTAGAGCTCGGTGCCAAGCCTCTAGCCATGGCGCCTTATCGCATGGCACCACCCGAACTTGTAGAGTTGAGGAAACAACTCCAAGACTTGCTTGATGTAGGCTACTTCCAGCCCTCAAAAGCTTCATACGGTGCACCCGTCCTCTTTCAAAAGAAGAAGGATGGATCCCTCCGCATGTGTATCGACTATCGGGCACTTAACAAGATCACTGTTAAGAACAAATACCCAATTCCACTCATTGCGGATTTGTTCGACCAACTCGGGACAGCTCGATACTTCACCAAGCTTGATTTGAGATCGGGGTACTATCAAGTGCGCATTGCCAAGGGTGACGAGCCAAAGACCGCGTGTGTGACAAGGTATGGTGCTTATGAATTTCTTGTTATGCCATTTGGTCTCACCAATGCACCCGCCACATTCTGTACCCTTATGAACAAGCTCTTCCATCCCTACCTTGATCGGTTCGTGGTAGTCTACTTAGATGACATTGTCATCTATAGCACAACTCTTGAAGAGCATGTGCAACATCTCCAACAAGTCTTCCAAGTGCTCCGCGACAACGAACTCTACGTCAAAAAGGAGAAATGTTCATTTGCCCAACAAGAGGTAAAGTTCCTTGGCCACCGAATTCGGGATGGGAAGCTCATGATGGATCAAGCCAAGGTGAAGGCCATTCAGGAATGGGAGCCTCCTACCAAGGTACCGGAGCTACGTTCTTTCCTTGGGCTGGTTAACTATTATCGGTGGTTTATCAAGGGCAACTCAGCCAAAGCCGTCCCACTCACGGATTTTCTCAAGAAGAACCGGATATGGCATTGGTCCGAAGAGTGCCAACATGCCTTCGAGGGGTTGAAGAAGGCAATATGTGAAGAACCGGTATTGGTGTTACCCGACCACACCAAACCATTCGAGATGCACACGGATGCATCCGACTTTGCCATTGGGGGAGTTCTCATGCAAGAAGGGCACCCCATTGCCTATGAGAGCCGCAAGCTCAATGACACAGAGTGGCGATACACGGTCGAAGAAAAGGAGATGACCGCCATCATCCATTGATTACGGGTTTGGCGACATTACTTGCTTGGTTCCTACTTTGTCATCAAAACCGATAATGTGGCCACAAGCTACTTCCAAACACAAAAGAAGCTGAGCTCCAAGCAAGCACGATGGCAAGATTTCTTGGCCGAGTTCGACTATAGGCTCGAGTACAAAGCGGGCAAGGCAAATGTTGTGGCCGATGCCCTAAGTCGCAAGGCGAAACTTGCCACATTGAGTGCAAGTTGTCCACAAAGTGTACTCATCGACCGCATCAAACAAGGCCTAGAGCACGATTCCTTAGCCAAGAGCCTCTTGAAATTGGCAAGTGAGGGAAAGACACGACGCTTTTGGCTTGATGAAGGCCTACTCCTCACAACCGGGAATCGCTTTTATGTGCCAAGACATGGAAACTTGCGGAAAGAGATCATCAGGGAGTGCCACGATTCCAAGTGAGCTGGTCACCCAGGTATGGCACGAACCCTTGCACTCTTGCAAGATTCTTATTATTGGCCTCAAATGCGGGAAGACGTGGAAGGCTATGTGAGGACTTGTCTTGTGTGTCAACAAGACAAGGTTGAGCACTAATGTCCAGTGGGGTTGCTTGAACCCCTACCTATTGTAGAAAGGCCATGGCAAAGCGTCTCGATGGATTTCATCATGGCCTTGCCAAAATCTGAAGGGTATGGAAGCATAATGGTGGTAGTTGATCGGTTAAGCAAATATGCCACCTTCATACCCGTCTCTACGGATTGCACCGTAGACGAAGCCGCTCGAGCATTCCTCAAACACATAGTGAAGCTATGGGGTGTACCACAAAACATTGTAAGTGATCGTGACCCTCGCTTCACGGGACGCTTTTGGGGAGAGGTCTTCAAAATGTTGGGGACCGACTTGAGCTTTTCAACAAGCTTTCATCCCCAAACTGATGGGCAAACCGAGCGCATTAATCCCTTGCTTGAACTATACTTGAGGCATTATGTGAGCGTCCATCAACATGATTGGACAAAGTTACTAGACATTGCTCAATTCTCACATAATCTCCAAAGGAGCGAGGCAACGGGCAAGAGTCCCTTCGAGATTGTGATGGGACAACAACCAATGACTCCACATGCCATAGCCTCGACATATGGAGGAAAAAGCCCAGCGGCCTACAAGCTTGCAAAGGAATGGCATGAGCAAGTCGATATTACAAGAGCATGCTTGGACAAGGCCGCCAAACGGATGAAGAAGTGGGCGGATACAAAGAGACGACACCTCGCATTTCAAGAGGGGGACTTGGTACTTGTCAAGCTCCTACCCCAACAATTCAAATCACTTCGCAAAGTGCACAAGGGGTTGGTGCCAAAATATGAAGGTCCCTTCCCAATTCTCAAATGAGTGGGTAAAGTCATTTACAAGGTTCGGTTACCACCCAACCTCAAGATTCATCCGGTCTTCCATGTCAGTCTCCTCAAGCCCTATCATGAGGACAAGGAAGATCCTAGTCGAAGCGAGTCCAAGAGAGCACCCACAGCCGTAGTCACAGCATTTGACAAGGACGTGGAATACATCCTTGCGGATCGGGTAATACGAAGGAGGGGAGTTCCACCATATACGGAATACTTGGTAAGGTAGAAAAACCTTCCGGATAGTGAGGCGAATTGGGAACGCAAAGACACCTTGTGGCAATTTAGCAAGCACATCCAACGCTACAAGGATGAGAGCGCGCCAGGGACGTCGCAAAATTAGGTGAGGGAGGATGTTACGACCCGCCCAATTTACTTGCTAGAATGGCCCAAGGATGTTAAAGGCTTGACCCAGCTTCTAGAAAGCCCAGGCCCAAGCCCATCTTCTAGAATTCTCTAGCAAGATAAACTCCTATAATTATCTCTTGTATTTATCTAGATTATTTAGTAGATAATATCCTCTTGTACATATCTAGATAATGTAGTAGATAAGAATGAATTAGGACCCTTAGATGCATTAGATCTAGGCCATTCATTTGAGAGGTGGTTCACTATATAAACCCCTCCAAGCTCATTTGTAAAGCATCCACAAATATTCACAAAGCATCCAAGCATTGTAAAGCTTTCTCATATAATACAAAGCTTTTTTGCTTAGCATTTCTTGTCTCCATCTCTTCTCTTTTTTGCCTACAGGCTCTTCGGCTCAACGGTCCTTTCTTCTCCTTGAAGCGAGAAGACTAGCATCAAGCCTTACTTAGCAACTTTCGGAGTCAAGTTGTCTAAGTGCCGCACGAGCAGCTGCGCAAACCTCAAAGCTCGTGACAATACGCTAGCATCTTAAACTTTTGGCGGATTCTCAAGATAGAATTCGTTGACATGAATTTTGGTGAACTTCTTGTTCCTTTTCTTTTTTTTTTTTTTTTTGGGAACAAAAATCTTATATAATATAAATTATATTGGGAGCTAGTCTTGAGATTGCTGGAACACATATGCATCATCTGACATAAGATGATGTGTTCACATTTTGATTGTTTATTTTGATGACTAGAATTTGTCATTTGACTTCATATGTTATTATTAAATTATCAGTTCTGATATTCATATATGATAAACTATAACTTCAACATGAATTTTGTTTCATCAAGTAATCTGATATACTTTGATCATAGCAGAGCATTGGAAGAAATCGTTTTTGACTACGAAAAAACTAGCATGCTAAGTTCTAACCAATGTCTCCAATCCAATTGTAGATGTGCCGAGAATTTCAATGATTAAGTGGTTCTCAGATATCAATTAGTGCCAACAATTAATTGAAAGGAGGTATAGATTTTGGGCTAAGGTCAGTCTATAAGACTATAGCTTGAGGAAAATCATAAGGGTGTCCAAATGTTTATCATTCCAATTGTTCAGTCTTAATTCATAAGGAGGTATAGATTTTGGATGCTTAAGCCTTGTTTTTTATTTTTTTGTTTTCAGAATCCCGTTTTTTGAAAACCTACATTTACCAATACATAGTAAATCAATATCAACCACGTATAACTTTTCAAATTGAAAAAATTTAAAATTAATCACGTATTTTTATGAAATTTTGAAAACAAAAATACAAAGTGCAAAAACGAACATATCCTAAGAAATTCTTAAGAAGTTTTTCGGGCTGACCCAAAACACATTTTTGGTTAAAATTCAATGTTGTTACAACGTACGAAGTGTTGCTCCGAGTAGTATCACCACTATGGTATTCCATCAACCTTAGTGTACATTATTATTCACTTCACATCCAAATGAAGCTTACAAAACAAAGAGACAGATCTAATCTTTAAGGATAAACCTCTATGATAGACTTTAACTCACATGTAGGTGTAATTTTGTAGTGACTAAAACCAGAATCCAAGAACAGCTTTTCCCAATCTTTCTCGGTTCTCTCTTTTCCATTGAGCATAATCATCATTATCATGTCCATAAAGAGCTTCGTTTTGGTCACATCATTCTCATCTTTTTTGTCATTGATCACCATGTCTATGATAATCACCTTTCCTCCCTTATCTTTACTAGCAATAGCTTCTCTGCTGCGCTTCAAAATCTTTACACATTCCTCGTCGCTCCAATTATGCAAAACTGACTGCAAAGTTGTTAATTACTAGCATCAATAACTTAAACCACTTCTGCAAAATAAATTTGGTAAAATAGGATCTAAGCAGTATGAAGCTATAATTTTAATGTTAAAAAACGATGTCACATGCTGAATCTAGCTGTGGGAGAATAATTAAGGAATCAAAAAATTAATCTATCGAAGTTATTGTTGGGGTTGAATTAGGTACGATTAATCCTACGTAGGTTGCTGTAACGGAGGAGCATCACCTCTCCCTATGAGCCCTTTTATAGATAAAACCATGTGAGGTACAACTAATTAAAGCGGAAAATACTTGATAGAACATAAACTTTAGATTAAATTTCAACAAGAAAAGAATAGAATTATGAAAGAAGAAGGAGAGAATGCATACCTTGATGACAATTGCATCTGCAGAAGGGATGGATCGGAACATGTCTCCACCAACAAATTTTAAGTTTTGGCTCTCAGGCAAGTTAGAGACAACCTGCGGGAGATCCAAGACTCTGCATTTCAAGTCAGGCAATGCCTCAGAAATGGTCCTAGCAAGAGTTCCTGTGCCTCCTCCTACATCAGTTAATGAATTTAGTCCCTCAAAAATTTGTTTATGATCGCTAACAACCAAGCTTGTAATTCGAGAATCTCTGGCCATTAATTCATTCAAGTTGTTCATGAATTCAAGGTTTTGCTTCCCATATTCCCAAAAGCTCATTCCATGAGCTGTCTCAAATGGTGTGAGCTGATTTCCTTGAAACCAGTCCACCAAGGAATGCCAAGGATTGACTAGCACTGGATCTAGAAATGCTAGAACAACTGGTGATAAGCCAATGACATTATCTTTGGCCAGAAGCTTGGAAAAGGGGGTGAGTACATAGCCTTTTTCTTGTTCTTGGATTCCATCAATCTTGCTTGTGGCGAAGAAACCTGACTGCACCAATATGTGCATGAGGCGCTGCAAACAACTTGTTTTTGTTGGGGAAATTCGAAGTGATGAAGCCAACTCGGAAAGTTTGATGGGTTTATTATGATTCTGGATTACATCAGGAATGCCTAACTGTACAGCACACTTCAGTGCCATAGAATCTACAAAATGACATATGTGTTTGTATATGTGAGACTGAGCTTCAAACAACTCACTGGATGCATGGCCTTGATATGAATCCATGTTGTGAGGTCTTGCTTATTGTGATGATAATCTTTCCTCCCACTTTCTGCTTATATAGGTCAATACTGAAAATGAGAATTTGTTTACGGAAGAAATTGTTTTGCGTCATCAAACGTGGCTCTTAAACCGGACATTTAAAAGTCAGATAAGAGATAGAGAGAAAAGTATTCAATGCAAAGGTGACTATATTGACTAAACATAAACAAGTGCCTTTCAAATTCAACCACTGCCTCTGCATCTGTCCATAAAATGTGGCACTTGCAGGTAATGGTAAAGAAACAACCTGGGCAGCCCACAGATTTCACTTAAGGGTTTATAAAATTCCAATTTGGAGGATTTATTGTCATACTTTTTTAAATAACAAGAACCTTGACTTTTCTCGGATATGACCTATAAAAACAGCAAGATTTTATTCTTGTTTTTGCTTGGCTTGCAAGTTTCAAGTTTTTATTAAGGAACAATACAATATGAGTGATGCTACACTTATAAGGCCTGTACATGAAGTTGATGCGACACCATTAATTCAATGTCACATGACTCATCAGTATTTATTACATTGACAATTTATATTAACCTTTTCATTCACTTGATGCTATATCAATTTTGTATACAAACAATTTGTATACAGAATTTAGAAGTGTAGATTCATGTGATATTGTAAACATCCTAAAAAACCAGTTGACCATATTCTGTGTAATTCGTAATTTTGTCTTGTATAACAACGAAAATTAGGCAATATATGATTTTTTCGCGTGGGGAATAAAACAAATTGGGGATATATATTAAACTAGAAATACAAGTTTAATTGTAATTTTTTTCACATTATGAAAAGATTTGATGATACAACTAGACTAGGAAAATAAGAATTAAGGCTTGTATAAAAGTCCTTGAACGTGCGAGTTGAAAAGGCTGCTGGAGGTTCAAGTTTTTGGCTTATCGTTGAATAATATACCGTAGGATAGTGAATGAGATGGAAAACGTGCGAGGCCCGTCTTGGAAGAACAATTCTTGGAAGAACAGTCATTGTAATTGCTGCTTGTATTCTTTGTATTTGTTCATAGTTGATTGAATATAAGTTGCTATAGAGATCTCGAAAGTAGACGACGTAGGCTTGAGTAGCTCAACTACTATAAACTTGGCGTCTTTGTGTTGTTTGTTTTGCTTTGACTTTATTATCTTGTTCATTGTTTCTATTTTATAACTAGTTAATTTCTTAGATAAGAACCGTTACTTGGGAGTAGTTTAATTAACATTCGGTATTAGAGAGATCTTCTATGCAATAGAGCAAGAGCCCAAGCGTCAGGTACTTTCAAGAAAGATAGCCAATTCTGCTCTTGCAGTGATGCAGTCATAATAATGCCTCAAGCATAGAGCACCTGCTATATTAAGTAGCCAAATCAATCATACATAGAAGTAACGCGCGCGCGCGCGCACACGCATACATACATGTTTTGCCTTGTGTTTCTGAGCATTAGACCTTCAAAGGGACTGTAGACCAAGATCTTGTGCCCTCGTAATTTAGGATTATTTTCATTAACCTCCTTTGAGGTTTAGCCTAATTTTAGGAAAACACACGAGTCTTCTGGAAACTATAGCACTATAGCACCCTAAAGATCAGGATATTTGAGAACAAGTATATCCTGAGAAAGACCTTTATTCATTTATTCGAAATTAAAACACACTATAGCAAAAACAGGGCTCAAGATATAACCATCGAGTTGCAACACTCAATTGTTCTTTCAATTCTATGGATAGGCTTCAATGAGGGACCTCAAACCGAATAAGGGTGTTCTCTTGTAGTGACTAAAACCACCCTCCAAGAATAATCTTTCCCATTCTTTCTCAGTTCTCTCCCTTCCAGTGACAACAACCATCATCAACATGTCAAAAAAGAGCTTTGCTTCGGTCAATCCATGTTCATCTTTCTTTTCATCCATCACAATATCTATTATAATGACCTTCCCTCCCTCAGCTTTGCTTGTGATTGCTTCTCTGCATCTCTTCAGTATCTTCACGCAATCCTCATCACCAAAAGCATGAAAAACCAACTGCCACTCCCTTGTTAGAAAACTAAGGCAGAATATAATGTCTATTTATTACGTAAGCTGAAATATATATAATACAGGATGTGATCCATACAGATTTTAGCCTAGTTCAAAGCTAAAATAATATGTAAAAATGACCAAAGAAACTATCCCAATTTTACAATGAAAAGATTTATCATTCTCTGAATAAGGAGAAAAGCATACCTTAAATAAAAAGCGTCTGCGGGAGGGATGGACTGAAACATATCGCCTCCTACAAACTTTAAGTTCTTACTCTCTGGCAAGTTACTAACGATGTGTGGGAGGTCAAATACTGTGCAATTCATGTGGGGGAATGCCTCAGCTATGATCCTGGAAAATGATCCGTTACCTCCTCCTACATCAACCAATGATTCCAACTTTTCAAAAATCGGCTTACAATCTTCTACAACCAAATTTGCCATTTGAGAATCACAGGCCATTGCTTGACCAAAAAGGGTGTTGAATTCAGAGTTTTGTTCCCCATAATCCCAAAAGTTCATTCCATGCGCACTTTCGAATGGTGTGCCTTCATTCCTTCGAAACCAACTTCCCAAAAACTGCCATGGAGTTACAAGAGCTGGATCAAGCATGGACAGGACAAAGGGTGACAAGCAGTTGGAGCCATCTTTAAGGAGTACCCTGGAAGAGGATGTGAGAGCATATGCTTCTTCTTCTTGTTCACCATGAAGTACTTTAGTCACGGAAAAGAATCCTGAGTGAACCAACATGCGCATTAGCCGGTATATGCTGCTAGTTTTGGTTGGATGAATCTCAAGTGCTGAGACTAACTCAGGAAGAGGCACAGGTTGCCCTTGCCCGTGTTTGTGAATTATGTCTGGTATGCCAAGCTGAACGGCACACTTGAGTGACATCGAACTTATGAAGTTAAATATATGCTTGTACAGATGAGATTGAGCTTGAAACAACTCATGACTTCCTCCTCCATGACTTTGCCTGGACTCCATACTTCTGCAGATTCGGCTTCCTCTTCCTCGTAATGGCCTTATCTCTTTAATTTAAACAACAACAACCCTGCTTGACTGCTTAAATGCTGGAGCTACGTACTGACGAAAAGTATGCACTTTGTCCCTACCTACTTTTTCAGAGACGAGGACCAGTAACCAGCTACTTGGATAGGTTGAAAAATAACACAAACTGTTATTTTGATTGTGAAACTTAAGCTCCATCTGAGAGCACTGATGTGATCACAGCCAATGGATTAAGTATCCGTACTTGGTATGCGTCAGCCACATGTTCAAGGTTCAATAATTATAAGTTCTCCTCTCAATTAAATAATTAATAAGTTCCTCAAAAGTCCAGCGTTTGTACAGTCCACCTTTAAAGGGGTTATGATGAGATTTTTAAAATCAACATCAAATATAAATAATAAATTAAAAATTAAAAAAAATGGGAAGGCGATGAAAATTGAGTCCATGTGATCAGACTTCGAACCTAAAATTCACGGACTAACCATCAAAGAAATTTCTGCCACTAAAATAAAAATATAATACAACTTTTACCCTTTTGCCAACCCCATAGGCTATAACCTCCCCTTAGGATAAACAACCTTTATACTTTTTACAACACTGTACCTGTCGCTAACCTTTTAACCACAAGCTGTATTCAATTTTTCTATATATCTATACCTTGCATTGACTTTGTAAGTTAGGTTCCATTCTAGTTTCCCAATTTTCTAATAACCATCGACCCATGGTTGGAAATCAAGTTATGTTAGGAATCCAACACCTTCCCATTTGTGCATATGTGTGGACCAAGGATAAGGAAAGATGAGCTCCATAGTAGTCAATAATATACAGCAAGTGGAAGGCCAAAAGAGAGAGACACACCAATTATTGTATTTGATTTATATCAAATGTTAGCTGTAGCAACTAGGAAGAGTGTGATGCTGGTTTCTAGGAGTTGTGCTCTTAATGTTCATTTTACTCGTAATCACATTGACACCATCCTATTTCTTAAGCACGTCAATCTCCTTTCAAGGTCTTCTTCCTAAATCATCAATAGCAGCAAACCCATTAATTCTGAAATAAATTTTTAATAATTTATAAAGATCTTTTAAAAGTAAATTTCAATAATTTGAAACAAATAAAGTCCATCTTTGAAATTTAGATCATGTTTAGTTAGAAGTGGAGCCATATTTATTTATCCTATTATAGGTGAAATATTCAGCTCTTTCAAACCCCACATTTTTATTAAAACTTTCAACAGTAAACATCCAATTGGACGAGAGTCAACACGTCCGCACCAATTCAACCAATCATCATACGGCTACAATCCACGTCATCGTACTGCCAATTCAACCAACTCTTCACCTTCCCAGTTCCCACGTATCTTCAACAAAATAGAAAATTCAATATCACAGCAGGCTCTTCATTCGTCTTGCTCATCACGAAACTAATCTAATCAACTCAACAAACAGTTTTTCAACTATAAAGTTTGTTAAGTGGTTCACAGAGATAAAAGATCGAACACCTGGTGATCAATTCTTCATTGTTAGAATTTTAAGAGGAGTTAGGAATGGTTTTGCCATTATTAAAGCTAGGAACTTTAGCCTTAAAAACTCTCAGTAAACCTTTGGCTTCCAGGCTCAAGCAACAGGCCAAAATCCACCCTAGGTTCCGCCAATTCATCGTCAGTATCGCCCAGGTAACGCCGCCGCATTTTAGTTCTTTCTGGCTGCAATCTTGGTATGACATTGTTGGATTGGATTTTGAAATATCTTTCAACTAGATGTATATGTTATGGTTTGGATCGTGTTGAGTCTAGTTATGCTATCAGTTATTTGGAAGAAGGTTTGTACAATGATTTGTTGAGAATTTAAAATTCTTATTAATGTTATACTTTTATCTCTATTTTGGAGATTTGTTGAGATTTTATATGTTATTTTGCTTAGAGGTTGTTAGAATCTGTAGGGAAAGGCATTTTGGTCGAAGGAGCAAAGAAGTAGCAAACTTGATCATTGTTTAATACTACGTGTAAATTTCTGCAATCAATTTAGGGATGGGTTTTTAGCTGTTTCAGTTTAAAGTGAAGTGTGTTATTGTTAGAAATTGTTTCCTGCATTCTTATTCATAAATTGTGTATACTATATGGAGCATGATGTATTGTATGATGTGTAAGAATGTAATTTAATAGCTTGCTTACTGACTGTTGAAACCAGGCAAATCATCGAATCACAACTAGAATGCAAAGACGAATCTATAGTCATGCTACTGATGTTGAGATACGTCCTTTGAATGAGGAGAAAGCTGTTCAGTCTGCTGTTGACCTTATTGGGGAAGTCTTTGTCTTCTCGGTAGGGTTATTTTCGTTCTCTGTTGATCTTCTAGTCTTCTTGGTCTTTGCAGGGGTTTTTAAGAGCTACTTAATTTGCTTCTTTTTGTATAACTGCTTTGATTATATACACCAAAAACAAGAAGAAAGGATAGTAATAATGGAAACAAATGCTAGACAAATATATCTGTAGGTTTGTGTGTAATTTTGCATCTTGTTTGACATCTATGCTCTTATTATCCATATCATTCTTTAGACTTGTGCAGGATTGGGGATGGGAGGTGGTCAAGGTTAGGGTGTCTATACTCATAGTAGGACATAGAGATGTTTTGACGGATAATTGCTTTGATGATACACAACCTCTCCCAAAAAAAAAATGAAGAGAGAAGAAAAAAGAGAAAAAGTAATAATGGAAACACAACCTAGACAAGTATGTCTATACGTTTGTGTGTGATTGAATTGCACCTTATTTAACACCAGAGTTCTTAGTCTCCGTATCATTCTGTAGACTTGCGGTCAAATTTGGCATGGGAAGGTGGTCAAGATGAGCTTTTTTGTACTCATTCTAGGATACAGAGATGTTTCGACCAATCTAGGGAAGTGTTCGGATACCTAAAGTCACAAAGGGTTTCTTAGTTTTATGGTGTACAATGTCTCTTTCTCGTGTCTAAATATTCGAAAATGTGATGGAAACACTTTATTTAGCTGCTCTTATTTGTGTAATTATAACTAGAAAATGCTGTATCAGTATAATTATTTTCTTCATTTTTATGATTCTATTAATTATGCATAAGGCAGTGATGAAAATCTTGATTACTTGGAAGGGAGTTAATATAAGAAGAAAGTCTTAACCGTAGGAGATTATTTTCTTTGTGTTTGAAGTTGAGATTCCCCAATTTCTGTGGTTCCTTTTTTTTTTTTCTGAATTGTCTAAGGGGTTCATTGATGTTAGATCTCTTTTTCCTGTGTAAATCTTGGGTAGAAGAATTGTGGTCTGACTTTTTTTTTAAAAAAAGGGATAAGCCCCCTTCAATTGATTACCAGATGACTTATTGTATGTTTATTCTACCAAAAACCAATTGAGCATGGATTTTTTTTTTTTTTTTTGTTTTTAATTCTCAGACACCCAGTATCCTGTTTATAGGTTGCTGGCGCTGCTGTGATCTTTGAGGTGCAAAGAAGTGCTAGATCAGAGGCTAGAAAGGAGGAAATCCGTAAGAAAGAGCTGGAGGTAAGCTATAGATATATTCTATATATGTAACTGTTTTTGTATTATTATTGCAGAAACCTTGAAGGCTATTTGTTTCCTTCAGTCTTACAATACTAACACAAAGGACTTTGACAAAATTCTTGAATATTGTGTCATCATTTGTGTCTGGTTGGTCAAGTGCTTACGTTCTTATCTTATATAAATACCTTGTAACTGTTGCTTTATGTGAAGGCCACTTGCAGTTTCTCTTGTTTTGGGTACTCTTTTATTTACTTTTGCTATTAGAGCTACATAAGAACTGGACATGTTTGTGTAACTTTTCTAAATTATTAAAATAATTTATTAAAATTCTCTTTTGATCACATGTAGTTCCTTGCTTAAAGATGGGATTCTAGGCATTATAAATGCAGCCTGTTTCTACTTCAGACAAATCCATCAAATTAAACCAAAGGGACTTAACTTTATGTTCCTGAATGGTTTTGGATTCTCAATGGATGGTTGTTGAATTAAGTTGCTAGCAAGAAAAATTGATACCATTTACAAAGTAACTTTATTATCTAATGTCTATCATATGGGCTGGCACTCTGCTTGATAGCACTGTGCCGATGGGGAAACACTGTTTAGAATTTACTAAACATTTTGTTGCCTCTCTTTATGGCCAGATGACAGTGGATACCTCCATATGCAGTGGTACTGTTGTGTATTACCTGCTAAACCTAATAACCTTTTCATGAAGCATTGGTATTGAGGTTAAGATAATTTAATGTATATAGCACTGTTTGATTGGAGAAATAAGGCTGTTTTAATTATCATAAAAAAGTATTCCTTAGATGCCTAACCAAAAAGTAAGATTCTTCCGATAAGACCGGTTGGATTTTTCAGTTTTAGAACAGAATAAATTCTTGTGCTTCCCACTACTTCCATCTCTACTTTCTTTTCGGGGTGCAGCCAGGAAAGACTACCCTGGATTGCATTTCTACTGTACAAAGAGAGTGCAGTGTTTTCAGATGTCAAATTCTCATTCTAAAGGTGTACAATGCGAAGTGCTTCTGATCTGTTTGAAGAAAATTTGTGCTTTCTTCAAAATGAGATGGAACTAAATTAATTTCAACAATCTTATCTGGTGAAGATTGATATGTAATTCCACATCTTACTAGTCATCAGCATCCTGTTTCCAACAAAATATACATTACAATGTGATTGTTTGATAAAGACGGCTATTTGCAATTTAACATGATCTTGGTGGTGGAAAATATGTGGTTACTTTTTTGTGTTATTAGTTCAACATGTAGCCAGTGCGTATAGTTTGAGCTTTCTTATGAAGGCATTTCTCTATTTTTCAAGCTTGCCAATTTATGAGCCAAAATATTCTTTATTCTTTAGGCATTGAGGCAAAGAGATGAAGACTTGGCGAGAGAAGTGGAACTTCTAAGTCAAAAACTCAGAGAATTGGAGCAGCTTGCTAAGGGACGAGGTCTCAGTGGTGTATTCAGCATTAAACATGCAAATGTAGAGGATAGAAATTTGGCAAAATCAGCTTGATTAAATCAGAGGATTTGGCAAATAAATTAAGATCTAGCAATTCACTTTCAAATTTATTGATGTATTCCCTTAAGCAAGGGATTCTTAGCATTCTTTTGACTATTTGGTCATCTTTGTGATCCTTTTCGTGCTTCACCTGTTCCATTCGTATGTAAACGCATAATCAAAATTGAGGTTTTGCTCACATTGCTGGAAAGTAAAATGTAGAGAAGGGATAAATATTTTTAAATGATTCACATATAATTATTTATGGCCTTGATGACATGCTAGTATTTCTTTTTCAAATGATGCCATCCAAAGTCTATTTTGAAAAGGAAATCTGCGAATCATGCACCCATACAAACGCGCACACATCCCAGAGTGCGCCAAGGGTGGAAGGCTATTATAGTTTCATTCATGTCAAAGGAAACTTCAGCCACTAACCTAGTAAGGGCCACTTGCAAAAAGTTTTGTAGATAACGGTAGTCATTTTGGTTAAGATTTGTGTGGATAAGTATTGAACTTGCTTTGTTCAACCGTGTGGAATTTTTTGGCTCGTATGGCGCTGGTCCTTTCCATGTATGTTTGGTCTCAGAGTGGGGAAAGGGGGTGGGGGTTGAGAATAGTTTACTTTTTCACCGCAATCTATTATCATTTTCCTGATAAGAGTCATAGAGATCAATATCAAAATGAAGTGACTCAAGTCTCCAATCACTGTATTGACTCATTGCCACAAATCAGGATACATAAGAACAGGTGATATACTCACTCCACCCATCCTTATCAATAGACTTATATTTTGACTTTATGTTTGAGTTAGAAAATTTGAGAATGCTGCTCTGGATGTCCAATCTGATTAACAAATCCTGGTTAAGCCATATATCAGTAAAGATATTGGAAGAAGTAGGGAGCCTTCCTCCTTCCTGGAATATATGAGAATAGATATAAAGTTATCTTTGTTTTTTCATTTATTGGAAAACGAACAAAATCTTGGATGATTTCATATTGGTGATCCCGAACCTGACAGGTGATTATCAGCAAATATCCCTCTTGATCTCTAAATAATAAAATTAGTTTAGGCCGATGTTTTGACCGGCTTAGATTTTAGAGAAAAGATGCTAGTTACCTTGAACAGTGATCATTCTGGGCATAAACACTCTTCCCTCTAAAGCTCTTTGGTATCAAAGAGGCATCAAGTAGGAATCTTGTGGATGGTAGTGGAACTCCCCTTTATACCTTTCTTGCCAAACTTGTCTTTCACTTTCTCACCCCACAAAAGGCTCTCTCATTTTATTTTTCTTTTTAAATAAGATAAAAAAGAGCATTTTTCTCTTTTGTTATTGGGTTTTGGCTTTTATCCAATTATTTGTTCACCTTGTTGTTTAAGGAACCAATTATTATTCACCATGACAACATCCAATAACCAATTCGAAACTTCTTAATGTTGCCAACAAAATAATAAAATAAAAAATATTGACCAAGGTTACTAAAGCAAAGTCCAATAATAAACAAACGAGTCAAACAAGAGAACTTCTTAAACAAGGGACCTGCAAGACAAGGCTCAGTTTCGTTTCATGAGTGGTGGAATTCGACTATCAATCCAAAATCTATCTTCAATTAGGATTTTATTTTGCTACAGTTTTACTGTGTTATTCTGTCAACTTACACATCGCCACATCCTTTTATTCATCATTACGACTATGCTGAGATGGTTGATAAAAGAGTTTTACAGCTCATAAAGCTAACAATAAAAAAATAAAATGTAATGATAATCTTTTTATTGTTAAGTCTCATACTATATACTTAACTCACGCTTATATATTCCTTTTATAAATAAAAATAGAGATATATATATTTAATAAGCCAGTCTTTGAGATAGGACTAAAATGCAACATTAATTGGTTTATTTTTCCCCTATTGTAAAGCGTACGAACAACTCAATGAATT
This sequence comes from Boswellia sacra, assembly GCA_013180625.2. NCBI lineage: Eukaryota > Viridiplantae > Streptophyta > Magnoliopsida > Sapindales > Burseraceae > Boswellia > Boswellia sacra. Next base: position 218,699 of record SNVD02008118.1, on the reverse strand, counting down.
TAAAAGACTTTTTGGCAAATTCTAAAGAAGATGTTAATAACGAAAATATTTAAAAAGATATTCTCAAATAAAACTTCTTTTAGAAAAGAAAAAAATGAAATTAATCTATAATAATAAGTACGCTTCCAATAAGGGTATAAGTGGAATGTAGGTACGTTAACAAGTTATTTTTTTAAAATATGATATAAAATATGAATTTTTATTATATAAAAACGTTTTATTTTTATTTTAAGAAAAAAGAGTAATTAGGCGAAATTTGGGAATAATTAAGAGGTAGAATTTAAAACATTAATAAGATTGTCGGAAGGTGGCATGGTGTCGTGCCCAGTTCACAACTTTTTCGAGAGAGTGAGTAAAATAAAGCGCCAATTAGGATTTGCCGCGTGGACCGTAGTCTATACTCGTAGACTTGTTGCTTTACTTGCTTTCCTTCTATTCATTCGTGAGAGGGGGAGCCAAATAAAAAAAAAAAAAAAAGAAGGCGAAACCCTCTGGCTCTGTCGTCCTTTTTTCTCTCTCTCATTCCCATACTGCGTCCACTCCTTATAGTGAGTCCTTCGCTTTATTTCATCATCCACTCTTAAAAAAGAAAAACAAAAAAAAAGAAAAAAGAAAGAAAGTTTGTAAGAAAGAAGCATCTCTTCTTTTTTCTTCTTTGTCGAATATTTATTTACTTTTTCTTCTCTTGCAATTTCTTACCCCTTTCTTCTGCCTGCCTCTCAATTTCTCTTCCTTCAACTAACGCTGTGAGTTCTCTTCTCTCCCAAATTTTTGCGCTGCTAACTCCTCTTGATTTTAACTTCGATTACATTTGATTACATCATGTCTGCTTGATCTGGTTTTCTGATTTTTGTATTTCGTTTTTGTAAGGTATTTTCGACAACTGGGTTACTTTTTTATCATTTTAAATATGTATGTATACTGATGCATGCATATGTTAGTAGTTGTCGCTTCACGCAGATGTGGTTTGTGTTGTGTTAGATTCTAAAATCTGGGTTGGTTTCAATGTTTTATTTTCATGATTCGATTTTTATTGATTTCTTTGTTTATTTTTGGATTCAAACTAATGCCAAAGGGTCAAATTTTGGTGGATGTGTCAATCTCAGTTTTTATTCTTTTTTGCATGTCTCTGCAACTCCTATTAAAACTCAATTAATTTGAGGAGTTACTTTTTTTTTTAATTTTTGGGTTATTTATTTATTTATTGTTCTTATTATTTACTTTATTTTGTCTGGGACTGGGATGATCTCAAGTTTTCTATTTTTGGCTGTAAATTGTAGGATAATTGCTAGAGACTTGGACAAGAGGAGTCTGTGATGATGGGCAAGGGCTCCAAGACTAACTGCAAGTCAGCATCTCACAAACTCTTCAAGGACAAGGCAAAAAACCGAGTGGATGATCTGCAAGGGATGTTCTTGGATCTGCAGTATGCGAGGAAGGAGAGCCGTGGTGTTGATGTGGCCGTACTTGAAGAACAAGTTCACCAGATGCTCCGTGAATGGAAAGCTGAGCTCAATGAGCCCTCGCCTGCATCTTCTTTGCAACAAGTACGTTTATTTAACTCATTTTCATAGGTAATAGCTCATCAAATGTGATTATAGATTAAATGTGTGTATTTTAGTATTTGAATGAATATGATGGCAGCCTCTATTTATTCCCCTTTGTTGGCCACTTACAGTTGTCTCATGTTGTCATGGATTTAAGTTAACCGTGTATTTTGTATGTGTAAGCATGTGTGTAACTGAAAGATGGGTATTCAGTAACAAGGGTGGTATTTTAGTATAAAAGATGTTATCTGTGAGGTTTGTGTTATGGGAGATTATAGGGCAGTAGTATTGGCTCTTTTTGGTTGGTCTTATGTCCTGTTTCGTTTTGTTGCATATGGGGAAATATAAATTCTCCTAAGTACATATGTAAATATGCATGTGTGGTGTAATACTATGATTAGAACATCAGTTAATGAATTCTGATCGTTATGGTTGGTTACAGGATGGTAGTCTCGGGTCATTTTCCTCTGACATTTATCGGCTGCTACAACTTTGTGAGGAGGAAGATGATGCTACTAGCACATTAGCTGCACCAAAAGTGGAGCCCAATGATCAAATCCTTCAGGTTGAAGATGACACTGTCTATCATGAGGTGGTATTTTATATCTATTTGTGAGTTTTATGGAAGTTTGTTTGCTATACTCTAAACTGGAAATTCATATCCTATAATGATTTTCATGCCATTACATGGTCACATTCTAAGTCATAGGGTATTGGAGTTTCCAATGCACTGCTTGGTGATTGTAGACAGATGACCGGGGTTGTGACAAGCTCAAAATCTGCTTTATTGATTCATGTGAATTGTTTGATCTAGTTTTAGGGTGCCCATAAGATTGCTTGAGTAAACTTGATAATGTGTTAGGGAATTGGAAATGGATGCTGATGGGATCTTCTCAATATGTTTGGGGAGGCAAAAGGTCTGAGTTCTGATTATTAAAGTTTAAGTCAAGTATTGGTGTTGAAACCTTATATTTGTGTCTATAACAGCATCACATGGCAAAAACTTTACATGCTTTTCATGCTAGAGCCTCTTGGGGCATCTTGGTGTCAAATGTAAAGGCATTGCACGCCAAGTCCTTGAGGAGACCGTGAACAAGGGCAATCACATTGCAATATTTGGAAACAGTCCTTCTATCACTCCAAATGAGATCTTTGAGAAGAATCACTAAGGACTGATGAATGCCTTGATGATCTAATTGAAACAGGGAAAGGATTAGGATGCCTTCTACCTTTTGCTTGATATTAAGTGTTTGTAAAGCCAGATAGATCTTGACTAGGGTAACATATGTAACAGGACTGACTTATATATTAAGCTGTCTTGCCAGATATGGAATGGTCTGAGGGCTTGGGCTTGGCTGTTGGATGAGGGTTGAATTAACTGGTTGTGTTCTAAAGACAGTGCCAAATTCCTTGATCATCTCGAGGGAAATGGGTTTAATTTCTTTTTAACATGTCTCTTTTGGCTGTAGCCAGTGCCCTTATGAACATATTAACTTGGTATGCCGTGTACCTGATCTGAGTGTATTGTTGGTAAGGACAACACCAGATCTCTATAAATACAACACAAGCTCCCCTTTGTGAACGTGACTGTAGATTGCAGTGCAGTACGCTTTTCCTGTCCTATTTCTCACCACTTCTTTTTTCTTACTCAGGATCAATAACCATGTCATCCCTAATTATGTAATGAAAGGAAATCTGTAACCAAAATTATTCATATTCTTGGTATTCCAAATACATCCTTTACAGTTTTAATCATTTTGAATTATCGGTTTTTAGGTTTCAAGATGCCATAAGTTTAGTTTTGTGAAATTTAATGGTCACTGAACCTTGTTTATGAATGTTTCTTTGTAGAAAAGAAAGGGAAGTCACTAGAATGGTGTGGCGGAAAATATCTATATATAAAATTAAAAAAAAAAAAAAAGAGAATATCATGAAGACTACTCTTGTAATAGTGTGCTTGCAGTAGTTTGGCAGCAGGGTTAACATTTTAGGTTACTTTGTATAATCTCCTAGTGCCGGTCTGAATTTTTAATTTGCTTGGCAAAGACAGTGTGTTTAAGTAGTGCGGGTGCTTCTATGCAATTTTGGCCCCATCATACAGTTCTGTGCTGGAATGCAAATTGACCTATTGTATCTTTTCGAAATCTACAGATCAGAAATATTAAGTAAACTTGTTGCACATTCATTCCATCTAGCAGGCCTTTAATTACTGTGCTGGCATGGTGAGCTGAGCCTGAATTGCTTACCTGATTCTTTGTTGATGTCTTTGTAGTCTTGCATGTAGATAGTGCATTCTGAATAAACATTCTATTCTTGGTATTCCATCCTTTTTATTTATATATTTAATTTAGAGGAAAAGTGAGAAAGAAAATCTCTTATTTAATTTTAGGGAGAAAGTCTACTCTTTTTAGCTCAAGAGTAAAATCTGAATGCTTTGGTTTTCTAAATTAGATCTTTTATTTTCCACAAAGACATGGATTAATTATTTATTTTTGGGGATTGGATTCATCTTTCATTTCACATTTGAAAATCATTAGGTTGAACAGGGCATTGCGGTGAATGTTTGTGATTGATGTGTTTCAGGGATATGCCGTGAATCAGGGTCAACAGCAACATGGCTTCTCGTTAGTCGACCAATGCAAAAACTCTCCTTCAGGAGTCCGTAGCTTGGCAATTAACAACTTGGAAGGGGCTACTCAGTTGGACTATCATCATTTTGATTTGCACCAAGACTTTGAACAAAATTTCTATACTAGTTTTAATGGCACAAATTTCTGTGGGGAGGATGCTCTGCATCAGATTTCTGGTTATGTGCCAAGTATATGCCCTCCACCTTCTGCTTTCTTGGGCCCAAAATGTGCACTTTGGGATTGCCCAAGGCCGGCGCAAGGATTAGACTGGTGGCAGGACTATTGCAGCATTTTTCATGCAGGTCTAGCCTTGAATGAAGGCCCGCCTGGAATGGGTCCGGTTTTACGGCCTGGGGGCATAGGCCTGAAAGATGGTCTGCTTTTTGCTGCTCTTGGTGCAAAGGCACAAGGAAAAGATGTTGGCATCCCGGAATGCGAGGGAGCTGCAACTTCAAAGTCTCCATGGAATGCTCCTGGTAAGCAGATTGCCATTTTTATACATATTTGGTTTATAGTGCTAATTTCTTTAGTTTGAAGAATGTATTGCTGTAATCATGATTATGTGTTTTGTTGCTTTGATCTGAGCGAATGATTTTTCTGTGATTGCAGAGCTCTTTGATCTTTCAGTTATTGAGGGTGAAACAATTAGGGAATGGCTCTTTTTTGATAAGCCTCGAAGAGCATTTGAGAGCGGAAACAGGAAGCAGAGGTCATTGCCAGATTACAGTGGACGTGGTTGGCATGAGTCAAGAAAGCAAGTGATGAATGAATTTGGAGGCTTGAAGAGATCCTATTACATGGATCCACAACCACTGAACCATTTTGAGTGGCACCTATATGAGTATGAGATCAATAAGTGTGATGCTTGTGCTTTATATAGATTGGAACTGAAGCTTGTTGATGGGAAGAAGAGTGCGAAGGGGAAATTAAATAATGATTCAGTTGCTGATCTTCAGAAGCAGATGGGAAGGCTATCTGCTGAGTTCCCTTCGGATAACAAGCGCTCTGTTAAAGGAAGGGCTAAAATTAATGCAAAGGTTGGTGTTGGTGGAAATGCGTATTCTGCTTCAAATGTTGTGGCACCAGCTAATGATAAGTTTGATTATGGGGTGAATGGACAGTATGATTACTTTGTTGAAAATTTGAGCGAGTATTACATAACATAATTGAAGAAACTTCAGTGGATGGAAGCAATCTACATTTTGTTAGTCTAGCTACTTCAGTTGAAGCATATCATCACAGTAGTGTTGGGGGTTATGTGTTTCACTTGTTAGTTCTGCAGTTTCTATCATGAATAACATGAGGTCAAGCTCTCTTTTTGGCCGCATGGAGTTGTCTATAGTTCATTACACGAGTGCTGTATTAGACTGTCCTAGATGCTGGAGCATATTCTAACATACGTTTTACTGGCAAGGCAGCGAAAATGGCTGTTTTTTCTCAGTCCATTTTGTAGCTGATCAAGATGTGGTGAATGCTCAAACAAACCAATTCACCAGAATAGGATAGGGTGGATGCCGACTTTTGCCGCATTTCTATTTTACTGACGTTTTTTCTGGGTTTGAATACTTCATGCTATTAGCCGTATGCTGCTCATGAAAAAAAAAAATTACGAATATATGTACCTTTTTGCTGCAGGGGTATTATATCATCTATTTAGGTGATCAATATACAATTATTGAGTCAATTATTGCCTCAAAATTTGTACATGAATGTTACTATAATTTAACAGGATCTTGGTTACAGTGTTGAGGATCTATTACTCTTTTCTCGTCTATAAGAGGACATGATTAGATTGTGTTTGGATACATGAACTTACAATTATGCTACAAATTTTTATCTTCTGCAGATTTACGACTGATCAGGTTTTAAGAGATGAATATTCAATGGGCCTCTTGCCCAAATCTTTATATCAGCGTTGCACTCTGGTTTTCTTTATATCAGCGTTGCACTCTGGTTTTCGAAGTATCGTTGCAGGCCACATTTCTTGTCAAAATATATGATCTCGTATAGATATTCGGATCTTCATGAGTTATATCTACTACTTATGGGTAATAAATAATAAGAAAGAATAATAAAAGGATGATGGTAAATTTAAATGATTAGTAGTATGTTACACCTTATAATGAGATTTAAAAAAAGGATAGGTTCACATTTGGAAAGATTTAACTATGAAGAATATATATGTGACTTATATCTCGTTGGAAAATTGGAGCTCGGTCATTATCTACACGTGCTCCCTGACATTTTCATATATCAACGTCCCTTAAATTGGTTCTGCTGCAAGGCAAGGCTCCTATGTTCCTGACAAAGGATTCTAATACGAAAATTTATGAGGGACCTAGAAAGAGCGGCCTGAATAAGAATCCAAATCCAGTTTCAAGACTAAATTAAAATCTGTCTAGTTGGTAAATGTTGAAATCAATCTATCAAAATACACCCAACAATTTTATCATATTTTAGACTATTTTTAGATTAGAAGAAGAGTTAGAGAAAGGTATTTTCAAATATTTTTGTTTCCGGTTTTGTTAGTGAAAAATATAGATTTGTCCAAACAAGTAAGAGACTGACTTCCAACGCGTATTACGCAGTAGCCAGGGTTTGAGCCGTTTATTTTGTATGTCAAATAAGAGTAGAAGTACACAAGGATTCTCCAATAAGTGAACATGATTCATTACTTACAATACGGAGTGATTATTGCCAAATCCATTACTAACATTCAATTACACAACTTATCAGTCTGCCACATAAACTGATACTGATACTGATACTGTATTACATAACCAGGCACCCACATACATATACGTTCTAGGGTTCCCCACCAACTATCATAGTAAGTAACATGCTCCGGAATGCGCTATATCATTCCATCAAAGAAATTGGTTTTGTAGAAATCACGTTTTTCCCTATGCACCATCATCTTCAAGATTGTTGACCCGCTCGCATTCATCAATCCATTCACTGTATCTGCAGTTACAAACTCTACATAAGTAAGGGAAGAAAAGCATATACACATACACAGATGGAGAGTGCTAACGAAGAGATAGATTGTTTCAGATTAGTTTAACTTACATGTCTATTGGTTCAGTTAAAGCTGCGAAAAAAAGGGGGGAAAATATAAATCAGATATCAACATTAACAAACTTGGAAATAAACAAAAAAAACATGAAATCTACACAATATTCAGGATAAGCCCGGCTACACCAATCATTGGCTCCACATGAATATATGATCAAAAGACTTAAAAGTTTCTTCTCAATCCCCATAAGAAAAACCCAAAATCATGAGCTTAAGCCTTTAACTATGATTCAGTTATAGTTCTATTTGCCCCACAACCTTAAATTAAATTAAAAAATAGGCCTACATATAAACATGTACAGGATTAATCGTATTATTTTATTATTCAATCAAATATATCCACACTACCATTTAAATGGCTCCTTCATTTAATAATAAAATTCCCTTTATTTAAAGAGTATTTTAAAATACCTGTGATAGTAGTGCTGAAACTCTCTTGGCAGATAGTGCATATAGCTTCGCCGATTAAGTTCTTCATATCGCTGAAACCACACAAATTCTGAAGTCAGTACAAAATTTTTCACAACTAAAACCCCAGGCATGTGGGAAGACAACAACAAAGAGATATACTGATAATCTCATTGAGAAATTTTCAACATCATATCAATTAAATTAAATCCTCCACTAGATTAATCCATATTATCAAAAAGCAGGTCATATACTCCCGGAAAAAAAATTACTCATAATGCGAAGCTAAAGAGTAGAGTAAATTCTTACATGCGGCACTCAACACTGGTGCCATGGTTACAAAAAGGACAACTAAAGACAGTATCTAGCTTGTCCATCCGCTTCTTGGGTGGTGGCTTTGCCCTTGACTTCCTCTTTCCCATTGCTCAAAACCTTCAATATTCAAAGTTTCAAGATGCAAACAAGTCAAAATGCAAATCCAAAAGGAGTGATTTACCAAAAACACATAGAACAAATAAATAAATATTTTTCATGATGACCAAATAATAAATGCTCAACACTAAACACCGACCCAAACCCTAATATTCGCATGTATTTGAAACAATGAAACCCCCCAAAAAGGTGAAGTTCAATCGCATTAACAGTAATTCCCCTAGTTTAGGTATAAAATATCAAATTTTTATAAAATTACTTCTAATTTGCACTTCAATTTTCGTCTTATCAGAGAAAAAAAAGATATTAACCTCAATTTCTTTTCCTGGAATTTCTCGGCACCAAACATCGATAAAATAATCCAAAAAGGAAAAAAAAGGGTCTACAAACGTCTCAACCAGGCAAGAACAACGTACCGAAAGATCAACCAAATTCGATTCTTGATTGGCGGTCAAATTCGATGGTGTTTTAATCTGCGCAAATATCATCAATAGAATCAGAAAATTAATCAATACAAAAGCGGAATTCAACAAATACAAGAGCAAAATAAAAAGAAAATAAGAATAATAACTACGATGAGCAACAGACCTGCAAGAGATTCCGGTTCGCGTGCGAAGCTGAAACCCTAGAGCTGTTGATGAGAGGAAATGGGGAAGCTGAAACCCTAGCGTTAATGATAATGAGAGAGGGAGGGACAATGACTGGTATCTTCTATTTATAGTCAGCCGAATACGGGTTCGAACCGAGTAATCCTTAACCTGCTCTGTTTTATTTGCACCTTGTAACTTAGAAAAAAAAATCTATTTAATTGATAATCCTTTTCTTTTGTCATGTAAATATAATGAAGTTGTATTGATAAGAAAAAAGTGTGAAGAAATGGAAAATATAATGAAGTTTTGATGCTATAAAAGATTGGAAATGTGGCTAGTAGGGGGTTATTTACGAGGAAAAATTGAGAAAATAATTTAAATTAAGGATTTATTTTTATAAATGACCTTTTCAAAAATTTACGGTTATAAACTTGTTAGACTTTCATATAATATTTAATGGTGTTTGATGGATGCATCTCACAATATTTAACAAGTATTTTATAGTGTTTGATAGTATTTAGTATTCGAAAGAAGATTATAATATGTAAATTTTAAGAATATAATTATTTTTATAATTCAGATTTAAATTTAAAACATTTTTTTAATTTTTTTATTTATAAATATCATTGGCCCAAATTTTGAAACCAGTAGGCCCGGTAGAATTTAGCAAAATCCAGGCCCATTCAAAATCGATTACGCTAACATACGCCTAGTGCTCTCAACGTCCATAATAAACCTCGATAAAACCCTAAGCTTTGCCTTTCATGTAATGCAAATGCAATGGCACTCACTCACTTTCTGACTTCCCTCAGCCCTGCGTTCTTCTTTCATTTGCCCAAATTGCCCTCCAGAAAGTCTCCAAATCTCTTCCATGTCCCCCTTTGCACACCTCCAAAATCCACCACGCCATCCCTATCGACAGAACAGGAAGTTTTAAAGGCCGTCTTGGAGTCGGATGGAAAGGCGCTTCCATGCGTCAGAACCTACGAGAACGACTTGGCTCGTCTTAGCCTTGTCGGAGCTGTCGGCTTCGATCAGGCTCTTACTGCAGCTGCGGCCGATGGAGGTGAAGCCGCCACCGAGCACTCCATTTCTGGCTTGCCAGTGATGATCGTTGAAACCGTTTTTCCTGGCCCCACTGGTGACCATGCCACAGTCTCTACCCGATTGGTCAGCATTACATCTTAATCACGAATGTGTTTAGGTTTAAAAATGAATTAATTTTGAATTGATAATTTAATGTAGCGTTAAAAAGAATCATCAGTTTAGTGAATTTTAGTAATATTGAAGTCTCTGTAGCTTGCTGAACATCTCTGCTATGTTTCTTTAGCATTTGATTTAACTATATTTTGATTGTAGAAAGATTATTGCTGTAGTGCTTATTTTATCGGCTTTTCTTGTCATATTCAAAATCTATTTGGTTTTTTATATTAACTTTTGGAAAATTCTGCGATTTTTCATAGTGTTCTTCAACTGGAAAAAAATTTGCTTATTAAGTGCTATAGTGATTGTTTTGTTTTGTTTTTAATAAATGGGAATTCTAAACGCAATTTCGTTTCATAGTTTTTGCCGGCTAAGAAAGTCATAGAAAAGTCAAAGAAACTCAGGAAATCTCTTTTGGAAGATGGTTTGTACGGCACTACTTCCAGAAACATACTTGCTATGACATTTAGACAAGTAGTAGTGCAACAACTTTGGAAGTTTGAACTGGTTTTGTTTAGTCCCGGGACAGAAAGAGATATGTCAGATCTTCAAAACCCAAGAGAGGTTAGACACAATTTCTTGTTTTCAATGCTTTTGTTTTATTTCTGCATCACTCTGTTGTGATACCATATAAATATGTCTGTCCTGCAGGTGCCACTTGATACTGATAGGTTCAGTTCTCTTATTCATTTGGTATCAGCAGGTTCCTGCTTCTTTCACCCTCAGCTCTTCGGATGAATGGGTTATCTCCATGCTTGCTGAAGTCGTTTGCATGACTTCCCTTCAAAGTACTGAAAGAAATTTCCAGGATAACTTATTTGGGAAAACTTCAAGCAATTTCTTCAGTTGGTTTTGGAAGCCCAAAAAGATTGTATCAAAAGATTCTTCTGTTATCATATATAAATTGTTTGAAGATGAGATAGTGGAAAATGCTAAAAGTCTGCTAGAAACTTTTAACTCAATTAAGGAAAGTGTGAAGCCAGTTAAAATGAGGCCAAACTACTGTTGGTGGACGCCATCAACTTACACTAAGTTGGAAAAGATTGGTGGACCGGAGTTTAGTGCCTGGGCAAGTGAGTATGTTCCTGCTTACAGGCTAGAAATAGATGCTAGTAGATTTAAGGATGTAAAGTTTGAAGGTTGGAGAAAATCTGCTGAGAATAGGTGGGAAGTTCTTTTGACTCACTCACAAATGGTATCTTATCTTTCCTTTTCTTCTTTGTTTGCGGATTTTATTGTACCTCATTTTTCTGCTGCTTGATATGGTAATTCAGTCATGATGAAATATCCTTCTAAATCGCAATGTTGGGACATTGGCATAAATCACTTTGAAATAGGATGGTAATATTCATGATGGCAAAATTTCTCCCTACCCCCAAATGCCCTTCATTCCAAAATGGAAGCAGGAAAAAAAAAGTAAAAAGCAGCTTTAGCCATAGTTGCTAGTCTGATAAAGCCAGATCGTTTGGATTGCAATTTGAAAATCGATTATCATGCATGTATTAAGTGCTGTAACTTTTTTGTAGTTTATTCTCTCCCAAATGATTTGAGTTTTATAAATTTCTTGTAGGTGGGATTGGCTGATATGTTAGACATGTATTATGAAGATATTTTCTCACTGCCAAGTAAAGAGTTATCATGTGGTACGGTTGTAAATTACACTGACCTATCCAGTAGAAAGGTATTTAAATTTATATTAATTCTTTCTATTTTTATCTCTTGATTCAATGCTTAAATGTGAAGCAATGAATTGTTGTAATTGCCAACCTAATTTCCTTGGGCTTTGCACTTTTGTTAAAGAAGATTTGAAATATGAGGACAAGTGGTTCTTGAAGTGATAATGTAAATTATTTAGTAAATTTGACATAGGCTATAAGCTTTTGAGAAGGGGAAGATGTGGCAAATATGATGCTGATGCCTTGCAGAAAAATTTGATTCTGAATTCAAGCGGGAGAAAAGTGGTTCCATTGTATTAATTTTATTTAAGAGGAATTTGGTTTTTGATATCTTCATGAGTACTCCTTTTTCTTTCTTTCTTTTTAAACTTAAAAGGAATTCAGTGTCATTTTTCAGTTTTACTGCTTGGAATGCTTGTTTTTATGTTCATCTTTCCCATAATGTTTGGAATTTATCGGGGAGGCAGGTGTTTTGTCAAGATGGAAGAATTATTAGTTCTGAGAAGTTTACTTTGGGATAAATGCTTTGTTTAGTTGAGCTATTTGAAAGCGGGCTAATTGGTTCTATTTCTTACAGAGGAACTATTCTTTCATGAGCATTCTATCCGTCACTTTTGCAAGTGGAATTTTTCTTATTGCTGTCAGCGCTCTGGGTCAACTTTTTTTGCCTCATTTATGCAAGGGAGTAACATATCCTGGAGAAACTAGGTCTCTACCTTCATCTCAAACTGAGTCTGCAATACATCAGCCTGTGGATGCTGCAAAGGTTTGTGTTCTTTTTGCATGTGAGACTGCCATTATACAAGAAGGGTTCTAGCATACGATTGCAAATGCATAAAGTTTTGTGCTTTCTTTTCTTTTTAATTAACCGCAAGGAACTCTCAGCCCGCCCTTTGTATTGACTTGGAAAAATCCCGGAACCATCCAAGCCAGCATTCCACAAATTCTGGAAGGAATGTAGAATGTTATTTCTAATGTCTTTTCAGGGGGAGCTGGAATGATGTTTTGGGGATACCCTGAAACTGTTAAAGAGGCTGTAATCTCATGGTTGCATGCTTAGGCGGGGGTGAGTCAAAGATGTGCATTGCACAACATCATAATTTCGATTGGCGTTGTCATTTGTTACAAATTAAGTTGCCTTTAATGAGCATTGAAACAAATTTTGGCTTCTAAAATCATCTAATTTTCTCCAATTATAGCAACAACACATACTCTGATATTTTTCAGCAATCTGTTGTTCATATGGCTTTGCTGTCCTGATGTATTAGGATGTTGGCATCAGCACTTGAGTTGCTGTTAAGTTCAGCATGTTGTGGTGCTCCTGTTTAAATAATTTGCCACTGCTCATGCAGTCACTGATTCTTTTAAATATGCCCTGGCAGCTGAGGTTTATGCTTGGAAGCAATCTGTCCTTATCTCTCTTAATAGTTTTTCACTTTTACTTGTTTGTTAATGTTTTACATATTTTTTTGTTTTGATTTTGAAGTAAATAAAACCTGTATGTAATGTGGACAGATGGAAGCATTTTGTGTCTCTATTGTCAAAAAGATTAAGGATGCTTTTGCTTGGCCCGGTGACATAGTGATTGAAACAAGTATTGGTGCCTGGATTGGGGAAATACCAAATTATTTGAAATTAACTCATGAAGATCATTCCAATAGTGAGTGCAATTCAACTGATTCTACTTCTTTAGAGAAAAATGATGCAGACATGAAATCATCTGTGCAGGATATTGCTAGTTATCAGGTAATTTGACTTGTACAAGCTATCTTTATTTCATTCTTCTGTCTTCATTTTGGCATGTAGGCTATGTGGCAAGAAAAGAGAAACTGAAATAATACAGCACGCACAATCATGAAATGCCCTTTAAATGCAACACCTATGTGTGCTGTGTGATTTGGTGACATTATCCTTTACTGTCTCATGAAATCAAACTCCTTGTATTGCCTTTAAATTGGATTGGTCATCTAAAGAGTTTCTCAGCATGCATTTCCTAACCTGAGAAACTCTAATGCCAATTTCTTGTCTCTCTGGTGGACCTAAAGAGCCAGCCTAAACCCATCTTTTGAAGTTTTAGCTGTGCAAAGGAGTGCTCTTTCTTAGGGTGAATGAAATGAAGCAGAAAATGATAATTTTTAGTTGATTCAGTCTACAGTATTGGCCTGCTGTTGTGATTCTACTTGTTTGATATTTGGGATATATTTCTGTAGCTGCAACCCTAGGTTGCTTATCATTCAAGTACGGCACTCTTATGTTTTTCCTCTGCTTGCTTGCATTTGATTGGAATATAGGTGGTTCTTTCAGCTGATGGAAAAATAATTGGGTTCCAGCCAACAAGCCGAGTTGCTGTTAATCATTGGGCTGCCAATCCCTTGGCAAAGGAGCTATATGGTGGAAGAAAGCTATCCCCTGGTAAGATTAGTTCGTGTTGACAGCTTATAAAACCATTGGTGCTGTGTGTTATGAGTTGTTTATAGGTTGATGATTTTGTTCTTGGCTTGTCTCAACCAGGTTTAATTGAACCTAGCCTCAAGATCCCCCTCCCAGATGAAGTAGTTTTAATTGAGCTATTGATGTCTGTAAATCCGGATTCCCTTTTTGCATTGGCTAGGCCAATTCGATGACAATTGTCATATGGAAGACAAGTTTGTGAAGCTTATCACAATTGAGTCTTGCCCTCGAGTAAATTTGGATTCGTGTTTTGCATTTGGTGGGAAAGTTCAATTTTCCTGGGAGACCAGCTGATGAGGTAACGGATGACACTTACAACATGAAATTTAGATCGTTAAGTAGACAAAACCTTTGTTGATTAGCGGCCAAGCAGCTCTTTATGCCACTTCGTTGATAGACAAGTATGTGAATGGGGAGGTAGATACATATTTGGACGACGGAGTAGATAATCTAAGCCGTTAGGATGGGCTTTCGTTCTCTGATGCGCGCGCGGTTGATGTTTGGTCTGATATTTCGATACCGTGAATTCTTTGTTACATGATTTGGCATTCTTTCAATTACTGTATTATATCAACTCTTCCCTTTAATGCCCTTCTAATCGAAAATCGAAATTATTCACGTTATACTAGTGGTTAAGAGCCAAAACTACGGCGTTTCACTCTATTTTCAAATATACGGGCATAGTTGAGTCCAATCGTAGTTCGTAAATTTGATCCAGCCATACTCGGAGGAACTAAAATAAAGATGAGAAACAACTCCTGAATTGAGCGGCTCAAAAACACCTTCGATTTCGAAGGGCAGAAATGCGAGATAAAATTGTTTTCTTAAATCCTGAATCCCAGGCCAACCAAACTTATTATGGAGCCTCATTAATATAAATTTCGTTTTTGAGGAAATGGGATCTATAGAAAGAAGAGTGATACCCAGTTACAGACAGCGGAAGCCGTCTTGTCCCTTGTAAAAATATTTCTTTCAGATTAAGTACTCAAAAGTTTGGAGAAGTGATCCCGTGGTAAGGGCATGTTTGATATGCGATATTGTATAGTATAATATAGTATTATATTGTATTATATAGTATTGTATTGTATAATAATAAAAATAATGTTATGTCAAAATTATAAATTATTTGGTATACTCATGTATTGTATTAATTTGGACAAAAAAGTAATAATTTTTTTTTTAAAAAAAGATATATAAAATATAAATATATTTTTAGTTTATTTATAATATTAGTTATTTAATAATTTATCGAATAGTTGCTAATTATTGAAAAAATTACTTGGGGTCTAATGCCCCTACTGGACTTATTAGACAATTCAAGTTTATGGTGCCATGCTAAGTGTCAATTGGTCCAACGAGGGCAGTAGACCTCGAGTGTCACCCAGTGGAGGCGGTGACTCCCTTCATCCTTTCTTTATTTTTAGAAAATAAATTTTAAATAAATTTAATTTTATAAGTTATCTATTAAATACATCTTTATTTATTTTTAAAATAATAAAAATTAAAGGGTATTGTTAGATATATAGAATTTATAGGGATAATTTTGACATTTTTTATTAGTGTTATATAATATAATGCTAATGTCATGGATTATCTTTATATAATTTAATACAATGTTGATGCATCTAAGGGTTGTACTTTATATTAATTAATACTATACTAAATTAGCACCAAACATATGTATTATATTATTTAATATAATATAACAAAATAGTACTATACAATGTCACGCACCAAACATAACCTTAGTTCATTTCTGGAACTGAGTTGATAATTCTCATTACGCACTCAAAATAATGATCTTCTCTACGATTTCGTTAACGATAATCAATATCATGTATGTTCAATCTTTTATAAGTACACTTCTTTGTTCATAATTCTTTATTCCAATATTATCTTTAACCAAATTACAGATGACGCTATGGAGGGAAAAAGTGGGAATGTTGCGTTACCCTCTGTTGTTAATAATGTAAGGGCAATGAATCTAGTTTGTTTTTTTTTTTTTTTTTTTTATTTGAAAAATCTTAAAAAGTAACAACTCCCTACCTAGAGTATCACATGCCAAGCAATCAGGGTTGTTCGATAAAAATGCATGGTCAAAAAAGATACTTAAAGAAGTAGTCAGAAAAAGATTTAAAAGAGGCCAAAATACTTGTGAACTTGTGAGAGTATAATTAAGTGTCCCACCGCCCCTAGCTGAAACTATTAAACTGTTGTTGGTGTTCGTAGAATAGAGAAGCCCAGACAGACAGAAAAAAAAACTCTTCTTATTATTGTTATTATTATTATTATTTATAAAAATTTCTCAGGATGGGGAGAGGTGGGATTAGGTCGAATACATCGGATGAGAAAAGCTTTCACATAGTCATGTATCCATGGTTCGCCATGGGCCATCTGACCTCGTTCCTCCATTTGTCCAACAAGCTTGCGGAGAGAGGCCACAGAATCTCATTTCTACTTCCAAAAAAGACGCAACCGAAGCTTGAGCCTTTCAATCTTCACAAACATCTCATTACCTTCGTTCCAATCACTGTTCCTTTCGTCGATGGTCTTCCTCCAGGAGCCGAAACAACGTCCGATGTTCCTTCTCCGTTGCACGGTCTCCTCATGACTGCTATGGATCTAACCCAGCCAGTCGTCGAAGCCATTCTCGGCGACCTCAAACCCCATTTTGCCTTCTTTGATTTCACTCACTGGTTGCCCGCTTTGGCACATAAGCTAGGCATCAAATCCATTCTTTATTGCACTATCAGTCCTGCGGCTGTTGGTTATCTGCTGAACCCGAAGAGGAACCTCCGTGACAGGATCTTAGCTGAAGCTGATTTGCTGCAGCCTCCGCAAGGTTTCCCTCCTTCCAATATCAAGTTACGTGTCCATGAAGCTCGAGGATTAGTTTCTATAGCTGCTCAACAACATGATAGCGTATCTTTCACAGAAAGAATATTAATCACTTTTTTTGACTGTGACGCAATTGTTTTCAAAACATGCAGAGAGATTGATGGGGCTTATTGTGATTTCGTTGCGAGCCAGTTTAACAAGCCAGTAATTTTGGCTGGGCCTGTACTGCCGGAGCCTCCTTGTGTAGCATTAGAAGAAAAATGGGAAACATTTTTGGGTAGCTTTAAACCTAAAAGTTTGATATTCTGCGCATTTGGGAGTGAGTGTGTCATGGAAAAAGATCGTTTGCAGGAATTGATTTTAGGGCTTGAGCTTACGGGGTTGCCATTTTTCGCTGCACTGAAACCACCACTGGGATGTGATACAATAGAGGCAGCATTGCCTGAAGGTTTTGAAGAAAGAGTGAAAGGAAGAGGAGTCGTTCATGGAGGTTGGATTCAGCAACAGTTGTTCCTGAAACATCCTTCTGTTGGATGTTTCGTGACCCACTGTGGATCAGGTTCATTATCCGAGGCCATGGTGAATGAGTGTCAACTTGTGCTGCTTCCCAATGTCGGGGATCAAATTATCAATGCTAGATTGATGGGAGGAGATCTCAGAGTTGGAGTGGAGGTTGATAAGGGTGAAGAAGACGGGTTGTTTACAAGGGATGATGTGTGCAAGGCTGTGAAGGCTACCATGGATGATGACAGTGAGGTGGGCAAAGAGGTTGAAAGAAATCACACTAAATGGAGAGAGTTCTTATTAAGCCAAGGCCTTGAGAAATCTTATATTGATAGTTTTATTGAGGACTTATCTTGCCTCTTGAAGTGATCATTTCAGCTTGATGATTATCTTTAAAATTACTTAAAAAAATAACAGTCATGGCCGGCTCTATTCACCATTTTATTTCATCGGCTGAATCCTCAGTACCTACCGGCGGCGGCAGATATTTGTGCCGCCATATACTCAGTTTGCACTTCTATATTTGTCATTTGTCCTTCCTATAGGTGCGTATAAGCCCCATCTTTTTCCCCATGGTAAAGACATTAAATCAATGCCTTATACCTACTTCCGTTGACAATTAATCATTTAGTTTGTGTTTTTATAAGGACGTGGGATAAGGCATAATAATAATTTTTATGCTTTCTTATGGATTCATAGTGTTGCATTCTGCAAATAATTTTGATACATATATGCGTGTGTCTATTTGCTTTATTTTATGAGAGACTGAGCTTCAACCATGGATGCGGAAACTAGGTAAGTCAACTATTTCTTAATGGAAATCCAACTTTATCGATAAGACTAATCTCTTTTCCCAAAATCCAAACCATTCCAAAAGGCGTTAAATTTTATATTTTTTAAATTATTCCAAATGAGACATGCAAGAAGTTAAGGGAAGTTAAGGGTGGGGTGTGTTTTTCTTTTCAAAATTAAGTAAAAATATATAATTGGTCTTGATTTTTATTTTAATTTTGAAAATGTTAGTCCTAAGGCTACATGATAATTTTGATGATAACAATACACATTGATTAATTGAGATTTACTAACATGTTTATTTATGTGCAAGAGTAAGATCATTGAAATAATTTTAAAATCAAGAAGAGGCTTATTAAAATGAAGTGTTGAAGCTAAGGAGAAGACTACATGTTAAAGGCACCAAAGTTTAAGAACAAGGATTGACTCAAGGAATGTGACACATGAGCAATGTTCAATCAATTGGTCATATATATCTCTACAAATATCCAAATGACGTGATTCTTGAGCCTTTGGAAAGCTTACTCAATTTATAACATTTCATATGTTTTAATGAAATTCAAATTTCAAGTGCAAGGTTGTCCAAATCATCATGCAAGTTGAAAGACAAATGGAAGCAGCTGACATGAGCACCGAATACTCCTTTGGACATATCTTGAGCTAGAAAAATCAAAATGACTTGATTCTTGCGGCATTGGAAAGATGACTTAATGAAGGAACATTTCATATGTTTTGAAAAAATTCAAATTTCAAACAGAAGGCCGACATAATTGACATGCAATTCGGTGGACTGACACAAAGAAGAAAAATCAACTCACATGAGCACCGAATGGTGTTTTGGCCATATCTTAAGATAGAGATATCCAAATGCTTTGATTCTTAATGTTTTGGAAAGATTATTCAAATATGCAGATCTTTTACGTTTTGAAGAAATTCAAATTTCAAACGGAAGGCTGACAGAATTATTATTCAAGTCGGTGGACTGACACATGGAGGAAAAATCAAGTCACATGAGCACCGAATGGTGTTTTGGCCATATCTTGAGCTACAGATATCCAAATGACTTGATTCTTGATGCGTTGGAAAGCTTATTCAAATGTGCAGATCTTTTATGTTTTGCATATTTTCAAATTTCAAATGAAACATTGACAAAAATGGCAGACAAAATTACGGTTTTTATGGTGGGCAGAAAATTTGGAGTTGGTGTCTTCACTTGACTAAGTTCATCTCATTTGCCTATAAAAGGAGCCCTTCTCCCATTCATTCAAGAACATCCATCAAGCCACAAATAAGGGAAATATAATTTTTAGAGAGCTTTTATATTTTTTATCTACTCTTTGAGGAGAGTTGTATTTTGTTATAAACAATTATCTTTGTTCTTGTATTGTGGTGAGAGTGAGATCTTATTGTAAAGGATAAAAGTTATCCTTGAGAGAAATATTTCCTTGGTGAGGTTGTTCATCAAGAAGAACTCTTGGTGTGGTGTTATCAAGGGTTGAAGGAAGTTGCCTTGGTGAGGTTGTTCATCAAGAAGAACTCTTGGTGTGGTGTTATCAAGAGTTGAAGGAAGTTGCCTTGGTGAGGTTGTTCATCAAGAAGAACTCTTGGTGTGGTGTTATCAAGAGTTGGAAGAAAAAGTCTTGGTGAGGTTGTTCATCAAGCAAGTTGTAAAGATTTCTACAACTTAGTGGAAAGCTTAGCTCGTGGAGCTAGGAGCCCGTGGACGTAGGCAAGGTTTGCCGAACCACGTAAATTGAGTTTGCACTCTCTCTATCCCTTTCCTCTTTACATTTACTTGCACTTGTGATTGTTCATCATTATTATTCTTTTGATTGCATCTTTGATAAATTCTAATTTCATCTTCTTCACCTTTATTCTCAAAGAAAGAGTGAACTAATTTTGATCTTTCAAGAAAAGTTTTCTAAATCCGTTTTGATAAATAAAAACCCAATTCACCCCCCCTCTTGGGTTGCCATACCTGGGTCAACAAGTGGTATCAGAGCAAGGTTGCTCAATTTTTTAAATCTTAACCGATTTTGAGCTATGGCAACTTTTAATTCAACTTCATATGTTGAGGGACTTTCTATCTCTAGACCTCCATTTTTTAATGGAAGTGATTACTCTTATTGGAAAACTAGAATGAGTATTTTCTTGAAATCTTTTGATTATGATTTGTGGTCTATTGTTTTGGAAGGACCTTTTGTTCCTACCAAAATTGAAAATGGGGAATGCATGCTTAAAGAACCTAAAGAGTTTAGTGAAGATGATAAAAAGAAATTGAGTTTGAATGCTAAAGCTATGAATGTGTTATATTGTGCTCTAGATAGAAATGAGTTTAATAGAATATCTACTTGTTCTACGGCACAAGAAATATGGCACACACTTGAAGTAACTCATGAAGGAACTAGTCAAGTTAAAGAATCCAAAATTAGTATGCTAGTTCATAGTTATGAGCTTTTTAAGATGAAATCGGATGAATCAATTTCTGAAATGTTTACTAGATTTACGGATATTATTAATAGTTTGAAATCTCTTGGTAAATCTTATTCTAATGTTGAAATGGTGAGAAAGATTCTTAGGTGTCTACCAAAATCTTGGGAGCCAAAGGTGACGGCAATTCAAGAAGCAAAGGATCTCACCAAATTGCCATTAGAAGAACTTATGGGTTCTCTCATGACTCATGAAATCACCTTGAAGGAGAATGAAGAAGATTTCAAGAAAAAGAAAAATATCGCTTTCAAATCTTCAACGAAAGAAAAAGATGACTCCGATGACGAAGGAGATGATGAAGATCTTGCATTCATCACAAGAAAGCTAAAAAGGATGATTAGAAGAAACCAAGGATTCAAGAAGATTTCTAGAATGGATTGTCCATACTTGAAGAATCAAGACAAGAAATCCAAAGCAATGAAAGCCTCAAATTGGGATGATAGTGAGGCTAGCTCCACCGAAGAAGAAGATTGTGAAATGGCAAATATGTGCTTCATGACTTTAAGAGAAGATGAGGTAAGTATTCTAAACTATGATCCTAAGTTTTCATATGATGAATTACTTGAAGCATTCCAAAATTTACATGTGCAAGTTGATAAACAAAATTCAAAAATCAATGCTTTCAAAAAGAAGTCAAAATCATGTTATCTCAATTAGAAGAGTTGGTGGAAATAAATGAAGCTTTAGAAAATGAAAATGAAATTTTAAAGCAAAAAGATTTTGAAAGTTTGGAAAGTCAAATACATTTATTAAAAACTGAAAATGACATTTTACAACAAAAGGATTTTGATAAATTGGAGAAAGAAAATGTTATTTTGAAAAAGGAAAATAATGACTTGAGAAATATTGTTGATAGTTTTACAAAAAGCACCAAAAATTTGAACTCTATGTTACAAAACCAAAGGTGTGTTTTTGATAAAAGAGGTTTAGGTTATAAAACTCATAAAAATCAAAAGTATTTTAAAAATTATTTTGCCCATGCATCTTCTAGGAATAATCCTAATCATTCATGTACTTATTGTGGAAGTAAAAGACATAAAGTGTATTCTTGCTATATTAGGAAAAATCCTAATCTAAAACAAATATGGGTTCCAAAAAGTACCATAACTAACCCCCAAGGATCCAAGAACATTTGGGTACCAAAAAGTCGCTCTTTTAATGTTGATTGTAGAGACAAAGGAGTGGCAAACACAAGTGGTACTTAGATAGTGGATGCTCAAGGACATATGACCGGAGATGCCTCCAAGTTCTCAAGATTAATCATGAAGAAAGGAGGATATGTGACCTTCGGTGATAATGCCAAAGGAAGGGTAATCGAACATGGTGATATTGGTAACCCTTCTTCACTTATTATTGAAAATATTTTGCTTGGTAATGGTTTAAAACATGATTTGATTAGCATTAGTCAATTGTGTGATAAAGGGTATTTTGTTGCTTTTGAGCCTAATAGATGTGTGATTAAGGATGTTAGTAACAATAAGACATTATTTGTTGGTAATAGATGTGGTAATATTTATACAATTGATATTGATGTTAATGATCATGTAGAAAATTGTTTCATTGTTAATCATGATACTTGGTTATGGCATAGAAGATTAGGTCATGCTAGCATGGACACAATTTCAAAAATTTCTAAAAATGATTTGTTGATGGTCTTCCAAAAATAAAATTTGAAAATAACAAGATTTGTGATGCTTGTCAATTTGAAAAACAAGTGAGAACTTTTTTAAACAAAATTTTTTTTTTCAACAAATAAACCCCTTAGTCAAGATAGATTTTGCATAATTAGAAAAGAATTAGACATATTGGATATGCTTAATTTTGCTTTTATATGATAATCTTTGAATGGTAGCATATGTTAAGGGGGAGAATATATTTAGGGGGAGTAGTTAATTTGATTAAATCTTTTTGATGATAACAAAAAGGGGAGAAATGGTTGGATTGCTTATATTCATAACAAGTGCCATTTTTTGTTTATTCTTGATTTATTTTCATTTTTGATTTTAGATATATTTAAAGCAATCAATGGTTTGTCATCATCAAAAAGGGGGAGATTGTTAGCCCTAAGGCTACATGATAATTTTGATGATAACAATACACATTGATTAATTGAGATTTAATAACATGTTTATTTATGTGCAAGAGTAAGATCATTGAAATAATTGTAAAATCAAGAAGAGGCTTATTAAAATGAAGTGTTGAAGCTAAGGAGAAGACTACATGTTAAAGGCACCAAAGCTTACGAACAAGGTTGACTCAAGGAATGTGACACATGAGCAATGTTCAATCAATTGGTCATATATATCTCTACAAATATCCAAATGACGTGATTCTTGAGCCTTTGGAAAGATTCTCAATTTATAACATTTCATATGTTTTAATGAATTCAAATTTCAAGTGCAAGGTTGTCCAAATCATCATGCAAGTTGAAAGACAAATGGAAGCAGCTGACATGAGCACCGAATACTCCTTTGGACATATCTTGAGCTAGAAAAATCAAAATGACTTGATTCTTGCGGCATTGGAAAGATGACTTAATAAGAACATTTCATATGTTTTGAAAAAATTCAAATTTCAAACAGAAGACTGACATAATTGACATGCAATTCGGTGGACTGACACAGAGAAGAAAAATCAACTCACATGAGCACCGAATGGTTTTTGGCCATATCTTAAGATAGAGATATCCAATTGCTTTGATTCTTAATGTTTTGGAAAGCTTATTCAAATATGAAGATCTTTTATGTTTTGAAGAAATTCAAATTTCAAATGGAAGGCTGACAGAATTATCATTCAAGTCAGTGGACAGACACATGGAAGAAAAATCAAGTCACTTGAGCACCGAATGGTGTTTTGGCCATATCTTGAGCTACAGATATCCAAATGACTTGGTTCTTGATGCGTTGGAAAGCTTATTCAAATGTGCAGATCTTTTATGTTTTACAGATTTTCAAATTTCAAACGGAACATTGACAAAAATGGCAGACAAAATTACAGTTTTTATGGTGGGCAGAAAATTTGGAGTTGGTGTCTTCACTTGACTAAGTTCATCTCATTTGCCTATAAAAGGAGCCCTTCTCCCATTCATTCAAGAACATCCATCAAGCCACAAATAAGGGAAATATCATTTTTAGAGAGCTTTTATATTTTTTATCTACTCTTTGAGGAGAGTTGTATTTTGTTATAAACAATTATCTTTGTTCTTGTATTGTGGTGAGAGTGAGATCTTATTGTAAAGGATAAAAGTTATCCTTGAGAGAAATATTTCCTTGGTGAGGTTTGTTCATCAAGAAGAACTCTTGGTGTGGTGTTATCAAGGGTTGAAGAAAGTTTGCCTTGGTGAGGTTGTTCATCAAGAAGAACTCTTGGTGTGGTGTTATCAAGGGTTGAAGGAAGTTGCCTTGGTGAGGTTGTTCATCAAGAAGAACTCTTGGTGTGGTGTTATCAAGAGTTGGAAGAAAAAGTCTTGGTGAGGTTGTTCATCAAGCAAGTTGTAAAGATTTCTACAACTTAGTGGAAAGCTTAGCTCGTGGAGCTAGGAGCCCGTGGACGTAGGCAAGGTTTGCCGAACCACGTAAATTGAGTTTGCACTCTCTCTATCCCTTTCCTCTTTACATTTACTTGCACTTGTGATTGTTCATCATTATTATTCTTTTGATTGCATCTTTGATAAATTCTAATTTCATCTTCTTCACCTTTATTCTCAAAGAAAGAGTTAACTAATTTTGATCTTTCAAGAAAAGTTTTCTAAATCCGTTTTGATAAATAAAAACCCAATTCACCCCCCCTCTTGGGTTGCCATACCTGGGTCAACAGAAAATGATATGTTATTTACAGGGATATAAGCCAATAAGGGACAAGGCGGGTATTTTAGGAAAAAAATGATACTTAATATCGAAACAGACATAAATATTTCAAAAATTCTCAAATTGACCCATAATTAAACCAAAATCATTCTTACTTCTCTTTCCTTTTTCTTTTATCAAGCAAAAATTCAAAAGCCTAAACTTAATAACTTCTTTTAGTTAATTTTTAATCACTTTAGTTGTGATTCATGAAATTATTATTAAATAATAATATTAGAATTTGATATCTATTGGAAGATTTTATTTATTTATTTATTGGATTTTGTATTGTTAAAAAAGGTCAATCTATACACATTGGAAGCTTTGAGAGATATCTTAATAACAAAGTTTGTGAAAAGTCACTTACAAAATAGGGATTAAATGTTAAATGATGATTAAATTTTACACATGTATTGTACCATACTTGATGACAACAAAAAAATTTTTGTCACATAATGTTTTTAAAATTTAAAATCATTTTGAAAGCAATTTTAATTGTATTAAATAAATTTGAAAATTAAATTTATCATTTTTATTAAAAAATTTAAATTTTATTGTTGATAAAACTTCCTTCTCCTTTAGCAATTTTTTAGATTCGTTTATAGTTGTTAATATTGATTTAAAATTATTAATATTGTATGTTTTTCAATAATGTAATAATATTTTGAGAATTTGAAAATAAAGAAGACCTAAATTAACAATTAACAACGAGTCATATACACTCATAAATATCTTTTCACTATTAGTCGTTGTTATAATACGAAAGGAATGAAACTGGTTAAATTTTGTCAAATGACTTAGAAAGTAACAACTCCCTATAGTGTTATGTTTATCACATCACATGCCGAGATATCTCATTCTTGTTCAATAAAACGTGCAAGGTTTAACAAATATTCAATAAGACACTATTAGGTTTTCAATAACCATAGATCGCATCCTTATAAAAAGGGGGAATTTCGTTTTAAAAAAAAAAACTAAGAGTAGAAAATATGCCAAGAGGCCAAAGTTATGGGAGACAGTAGTGTACCTACTGACTGCTTTTATGAGCTATTTGAATGTGCTTCATTTCTGTTTTCTTTCTAGAGGTACCTATAAGCCCATCTTTTTCCTTTGAGTACAGATATCAAATAAATGTTGTTGGAGATAAAAGGTTTAAAACTTAGTTTTAAATCATGAATTATAAGTTTTAATATGAAATTAATTTTAAGTTACAAATATAATAAAAACATGAGTTACAATTCTTACTATTTCTAACGTATATGTTTTTATTAAGAACATTATTACTTAGGAGTTACAAGCACTACAACATAAATAACTATTTGTGGCGGGTCAAAACTGTCGCAAAAACTCTTTTACGACTGTTATACAGCGGTTCCCAACCGTAATAAAAGCTTTAACGGCGGTTTAGACCCGTCGTAAAAGATCTTATACGGCGGTTTGATTTTTCGACGTAAAAACAGATGACAAAAGAGGATTGACGATCACCACACCTTTTTGAGGCGGTTATAAACCGCCGTATATAGTTAGATTTTTACGACGAACACAAAACCGCCATAAAAGGTTTTCAAACTGTGGTAAATAACTTTTTTGTTAAACCATCGTAAATGGAACAACGAACCGCCGTAAATAGTTCGAAATTTTTGCGACGGTCACGAAACCGTTGTAAAAGGTGTTTTTTTTTTTAAAAGAGAGGCTAGTTTAATGCTATTTACTAAAATTCTTAAATTTAATAAAATTCTTAAAAGTAGTGCTTTTTTATTAATTCTCCTTGAGTAGATTAATTCAACAATTTTTTCTATTTCCTTGAGTAGATCGGTCCAATCCAAAACTTGAGGAAAAAACAATTAAAATTTGTGAAAATTTATTAAGAGACCAACAACACAATAACAAATCAATTTTCAATACTACAATGTTACGATTAAAAATTTCAAGTGGTTTCAAATAAGAAAATTCACGAAGCTGAACAAAAGCATTTATTTCTTTTGAATCTTAAATCTATGCAAGCGCACAAACTACAATGCTTGACAAAGAAGGAAAAGAAACTAACAAGTTTTTTTGTGAGAATAAGTCCAACAGAGATGAAAAAATTGAAGGTCACTGCCACCATCGATCCACAAAATTTTTGTTGTTGGCATGTGGCTCCCTCTGAAGTGCAATGGTCATTGTAAAGTGTTACTTTGATTTTCTCCAGTGCTCTACCTGATAAATAAATCAAAAAAAGATAAAATAAATTCAATAAATAATTATAAATGCTTCATTTTTCACATAAACATTGACACATATGAAGAAATGTTAAGCAACACAATGAATATTATAGATTTCAGATTTCAACCATGTTCCAGAAAAAAATAATAAGATATTTGATCTATTTATTTTTCTACTTGGACCTACAATAAAAACGGGAAGTGAAGAGATCAAAGATGACATTGATAAGAGAGATTGATAGCTAGAGAAAAAATCTGCTTCAAAATGAAAAATTTAAAGACAATTAAGTGAAATGAAATCAAATTATATACCCAAGATAAATGAAATTTTCAAGGACCAATACTAAATTTAGGAAAAAAAATAGCAAATCAATGGGTAATAGAACTATAAAGTAGCTCCATTAAGCAAAAAGAGTAGAATGATATGATTTTGTCTTCAAGTGAATAGGACACATTTAAAAAACATCATTTGCACCAAAAACAAATGACAAGGGGAAGGTCCAAAATGGCACATGGTAGCCAAAAAGGACACAACCAAAGGAGCCATATTTTAATTATATTTGTAAATTTAAATAAATAAATAAAGAAAAAAAAAAGAATGTAGAATATTATTTAAGTTCATGGCTTGACTTTCCACAATTAATTGAGGTTAGATGAGGAAAATGTTAATATTTTTCCAATTTGCATTTATGTGTACTATATTAAGATTCTGCATAGAACTTACCATGCCTAGCATTTTTTTTAATTAAATTTATGAAATAAAAGCAATAGAAAAAGGAAAGAATACTCAATTCTCTGGTCCTAAAGTAAATTCTCCGGTCCTTAAAATTACAGTTAAATAAGTAGTTAGATTCAGCTTTTGGAATCCTAAGGGACAAAAACTAGTTTGCTTTACCTTTAACTATTCGTAAAACAATATTTTGATGTACTCAAACTAGCCTAGTAGAGAAAATATGATTAAAGAACAAGGAGTATCAAATAGGCGAAACAACAAAATCATTAATTGCATAAACCATGTTACTGAATTTAGAAGTTGTAAGAAGTGCATTGGTGGAAGGGATATTATACTTACACCCTGCACAATTGAAATATATCTATATCTAGCTGGTTTCCTCGATTTAGCTTTTCTGCAAGGCAAAGTAGGATGCTTATATCTTAATGTAGAAAATTGTCCAATGACAAAAACTAAAAGTTGATATTTACATTACAGATACCTGGACAGAGATGAATTCCACCCCTCTCAAAGTCAATTTGTAAATGATTGGTAGCCTCATGAGCTTCCATAGAAAGTAATGATTGTTAGTCCTAAGGCTACATGATAATTTTGATGATAACAATACACATTGATTAATTGAGATTTACTAACATGTTTATTTATGTGCAAGAGTAAGATCATTGAAATAATTTTAAAATCAAGAAGAGGCTTATTAAAATGAAGTGTTGAAGCTAAGGAGAAGACTACATGTTAAAGGCACCAAAGCTTAAGAACAAGGATTGACTCAAGGAATGTGACACATGAGCAATGTTCAATCAATTGGTCATATATATCTCTATAAATATCCAAATGATGTGATTCTTGAGCCTTTGGAAAGCTTACTCAATTTATAACATTTCATATGTTTTAATGAAATTCAAATTTCAAGTGCAAGGTTGTCCAAATCATCATGCAAGTTGAAAGACAAATGGAAGCAGCTGACATGAGCACCGAATACTCTTTGGACATATCTTGAGCTAGAAAAATCAAAATGACTTGATTCTTGTGGCATTGGAAAGATGACTTAATGGGCACATTTCATATTTTTTGAAGAAATTCAAATTTCAAATGGAAGGCGACATAATTGACATGCAATTCGGTGGACTGACACAGAGAAGAAAAATCAACTCACATGAGCACCGAATGGTGTTTTGGCCATATCTTAAGATAGAGATATCCAAATTGCTTTGATTCTTAATGTTTTGGAAAGCTTATTCAAATATGAAGATCTTTTATGTTTTGAAGAAATTCAAATTTCAAACGGAAGGCTGACAGAATTATCATTCAAGTCGGTGGACTGACACATGGAGGAAAAATCAAGTCACATGAGCACCGAATGGTGTTTTGGCCATATCTTGAGCTACAGATATCCAAATGACTTGATTCTTGATGCGTTGGAAAGCTTATTCAAATGTTCAGATCTTTTATGTTTTACAGATTTTCAAATTTCAAACGGAACATTGACAAAAATGGCAGACAAGATTACGGTTTTTATGGTGGGCAGAAAATTTGGAGATGGTGTCTTCACTTGATTAAGTTCATCTCATTTGCCTATAAAAGGAGCCATTCTCCCATGCATTCAAAAAGAGCAAGAGAAGCATTTTATCAAGCAAAAAAAGCCAAGAGAAATATCAAGTTTATAGAGCTTTTATATTCTTTATCTACTCTTTGAAGAGAGTTATACTTTTGTTGTAAAAAATTATCTTTGTTCTTGTATTGTGGTGAGAGTGAGATATTATTGTAAAGGATAATAGTTATCCTTGAGAGAACTCTTGTTGTGTGTTATCAAGAGTTGAGGAAAGTTGCCTTGGTGAGGTTGTTCATCAAGAAGAACTCTTGGTGTGGTGTTATCAAGGGTTGAAGGAAGTTGCCTTGGTGAGGTTGTTCATCAAGAAGAACTCTTGGTGTGGTGTTATCAAGAGTTGAAGGAAGTTGCCTTGGTGAGGTTGTTCATCAAGAAGAACTCTTGGTGTGGTGTTATCAAGAGTTGGAAGAAAAAGTCTTGGTGAGGTTGTTCATCAAGCAAGTTGTAAAGATTTCTACAACTTAGTGGAAAGCTTAGCTCGTGGAGCTAGGAGCCCGTGGACGTAGGCAAGGTTTGCCGAACCACGTAAATTGAGTTTGCACTCTCTCTATCCCTTTCCTCTTTACATTTACTTGCACTTGTGATTGTTCATCATTATTATTCTTTTGATTGCATCTTTGATAAATTCTAATTTCATCTTCTTCACCTTCATTCTCAAAGAAAGAGTTATATAATTTTGATCTTTCAAGAAAAGTTTTCTAAATCCGTTTTGATAAATAAAAACCCAATTCACCCCCCCTCTTGGGTTGCCATACCTGGGTCAACAAGTGGTATCAGAGCAAGGTTGCTCAATTTTTTAAATCTTAACCGATTTTGAGCTATGGCAACTTTTAATTCAACTTCATATGTTGAGGGACTTTCTATCTCTAGACCTCCATTTTTTAATGGAAGTGATTACTCTTATTGGAAAACTAGAATGAGTATTTTCTTGAAATCTTTTGATTATGATTTGTGGTCTATTGTTTTGGAAGGACCTTTTGTTCCTACCAAAATTGAAAATGGGAATGCATGCTTAAAGAACCTAAAGAGTTTAGTGAAGATGATAAAAAGAAATTGAGTTTGAATGCTAAAGCTATGAATGTGTTTTATTGTGCTCTAGATAGAAATGAGTTTAATAGAATATCTACTTGTTCTACGGCACAAGAAATATGGCACACACTTGAAGTAACTCATGAAGGAACTAGTCAAGTTAAAGAATCCAAAATTAGTATGCTAGTTCATAGTTATGAGCTTTTTAAGATGAAATCGGATGAATCAATTTCTGAAATGTTTACTAGATTTACGGATATTATTCAATGGTTTGAAATCTCTTGGTAAATCTTATTCTAATGTTGAAATGGTGAGAAAGATTCTTAGGTGTCTACCAAAATCTTGGGAGCCAAAGGTGACGGCAATTCAAGAAGCAAAGGACCTCACCAAACTACCATTAGAAGAACTTATGGGTTCTCTCATTACTCATGAAATCATCTTGAAGGAGAATGAAGAAGAAGATTGCGAAGTGGCAAACATGTGCTTCATGGCTTTAAGAGAAAATGAGATAAGTATTCTAAACCATGATCCTAAGCTTTCATATGATGAATTACTTGAAGCATTCCAAAATTTACATGTGCAAGTTGATAAACAAAATTCAAAAATCAATGCTTTCAAAAAGAAGTCAAAAGTCATGTTATCTCAATTAGAAGAGTTGGTGGAAATAAATGAAGCTTTAGAAAATGAAAATGAAATTTTAAAGCAAAAAGATTTTGAAAGTTTGGAAAGTCAAATACATTTTTTAAAAACTGAAAATGAGATTTTAAAACAAAAGGATTTTGATAAATTAGAGAAAGAAAATGTTATTTTGAAAAAGGAAAATAATGACTTAAGAAATATTGTTGATAGTTTTACAAAAAGCACAAAAAATTTGAATTCTATGTTACAAAACCAAAGGTGTGTTTTTGATAAAAGAGGGTTAGGATATAAAAGTCATAAAAATCAAAAGTATTTTAAAAACTATTTTGTTCATGCATCTTCTAGGAATAATCCTAATCATTCATGTAATTATTGTGAAAGAAAAGGACACAAAATGCATTCTTGTTACATTAAGAGAAATCCTAATTTGAAACAAATATGGGTTCCAAAAAGTACCATAACTAACCCCCAAGGACCCAAGAACTTTTGGGTACCAAAAAGTTACTCCTTGAATGTTGATTGTAGAGACAAAGTGGCAAACACAAGTGGTACTTAGATAGTGGATGCTCAAGGCATATGACCGGAGATGCCTCCAAGTTCTCAAGATTAATCATGAAGAAAGGAGGATATGTGACCTTCGGTGATAATGCCAAAAGGAAGGGTAATCGGACATGGTGATATTGATGATGATATTGTTGAGGTAGAAAGGCAAATCAAGGAATCAAGGCTTGATGAAAAGAGCCAAGATGAATTACAACTTCAACAAGAGGAAGTAAATGATTCTTCCCAAGAATTACCAAAGGAATGGAGGTATGCAAAGCTCACCCTAAAAGATCTCATTATTGGTGAACCATCACAAGGTATGAGAAATAGATCTTCTTTTAGGAACTTTTGTAATCATTTTGCATTTGTCTCTCAATTTGAACCAAAATCTTTTAAAGAAGCCAAAAATGAGAAAAGTTGGATTTTGGCTATGCAAGAAGAATTGAACCAATTTGAGAGAAATCAAGTTTGGGAATTAGTCCTAGACCCAAATATGACTAAACCCCTTAGTCAAGATATATTTTGCATAATTAGAAGAGAATTAGGCATGTTGGATATGTCTTAATTTTGTTTTTATATGATAATCTTTGAATGGTAGCATATGTTAAGGGGAGAATATATTTAGGGGGAGTAGTTAATTTGATTACATCTTTTTGATGATAACAAAAGGGGGAGAAATAGTTGGATTGCTTATATTCATAACAAGTGCCATTCTTTTTGCTTATTGTTGATTTTATTTTCATTCTTGATTTTAGATTATATTTTAAAGCAATCAATGGTTTGTCATCATCAAAAAGGGGGAGATTGTTAGCCCTAAGGCTACATGATAATTTTGATGATAACAATACACATTGATTAATTGAGATTTACTAACATGTTTATTTATGTGCAAGAGTAAGATCATTGAAATAATTTTAAAATCAAGAAGAGGCTTATTAAAATGAAGTGTTGAAGCTAAGGAGAAGACTACATGTTAAAAGCACCAAAGCTTAAGAACAAGGATTGACTCAAGGAATGTGACACATGAGCAATGTTCAATCAATTGGTCATATATATCTCTATAAATATCCAAATGACGTGATTCTTGAGCCTTTGGAAAGCTTACTCAATTTATAACATTTCATATGTTTTAATGAAATTCAAATTTCAAGTGCAAGGTTGTCCAAATCATCATGCAAGTTGAAAGACAAATGGAAGCAGCTGACATGAGCACCGAATACTCCTTTGGACATATCTTTAGCTAGAAAAATCAAAATGACTTGATTCTTGCGGCATTGGAAAGATGACTTAATGGGGCACATTTCATATTTTTTGAAGAAATTCAAATTTCAAATGGAAGGCTGACATAATTGACATGCAATTCGGTGGACTGACACAGAGAAGAAAAATCACTCACATGAGCACCGAATGGTGTTTTGGCCATATCTTAAGATAGAGATATCCAAATTCTTTGAATCTTAATGTTTTGGAAAGCTTATTCAAATATGAAGATCTTTTATGTTTTGAAGAAATTCAAATTTCAAATGGAAGGCTGACAGAATTATCATTCAAGTCAGTGGACAGACACATGGAAGAAAAATCAAGTCACTTGAGCACCGAATGGTGTTTTGGCCATATCTTGAGCAACAGATATCCAAATGACTTGGTTCTTGATGCGTTGGAAAGATTATTCAAATTTACAGATCTTTTATGTTTTACAAATTTTCAAATTTCAAACAGAACATTGACAAAAATGGCAGACAAGAGAAGCATTTTATCAAGCAAAAAAAACCAAGAGAAATATCAAGTTTATAGAGCTTTTATATTCTTTATCTACTCTTTGAAGAGAGTTATACTTTTGTTGTAAAAATTATCTTTGTTCTTGTATTGTGGTGAGAGTGAGATATTATTGTAAAGGATAATAGTTATCCTTGAGAGAACTCTTGTTGTGGTGTTATCAAGAGTTGAAGGAAGTTGCCTTGGTGAGGTTGTTCATCAAGAAGAACTCTTGGTGTGGTGTTATCAAGGGTTGAAGGAAGTTGCCTTGGTGAGGTTGTTCATCAAGAAGAACTCTTGGTGTGGTGTTATCAAGAGTTGAAGGAAATTGCCTTGGTGAGGTTGTTCATCAAGAAGAACTCTTGGTGTGGTGTCTGTCTCTTATACACATCTAGATGTGTATAAGAGACAGGGTGAGGTTGTTCATCAAGCAAGTTGTAAAGATTTCTACAACTTAGTGGAAAGCTTAGCTCGTGGAGCTAGGAGCCCGTGGACGTAGGCAAGGTTTGCCGAACCACGTAAATTGAGTTTGCACTCTCTCTATCCCTTTCCTCTTTACATTTACTTGCACTTGTGATTGTTCATCATTATTATTCTTTGATTGCATCTTTGATAAATTCTAATTTCATCTTCTTCACCTTTATTTTCAAAGAAAGAGTGAACTAATTTTGATCTTTCAAGAAAAGTTTTCTAAATTCGTTTTGATAAATAAAAACCCAATTCACCCCCCCTCTTGGGTTGCCATACCTGGGTCAACAATGATGATCTTTCCTTGCTTTCTTCACGGCATCATATGGAGTATGATTTGTATTAAGACACCGTGTATTCCAACAAAGAAGTATACCAATAAGATTACTAGCAACACCTCTGCAATTCAATGTATAAAAGTATAAG
Organism: Boswellia sacra; assembly: GCA_013180625.2. Lineage (NCBI taxonomy): Eukaryota > Viridiplantae > Streptophyta > Magnoliopsida > Sapindales > Burseraceae > Boswellia > Boswellia sacra. The sequence goes on along the minus strand of SNVD02008118.1, from coordinate 184,815 downwards.
AAAACTATTGAACGATTCAAAGTGCAGCCAACTTATTCATTATTATTCTACAGTATCAGAAATCTCATCCATTGCTTATACAATCTTAGCAGCTGAAGGCATCTCATCTATATAATTTACTTGGTAACTGCTACAACTCAAAACTCAAATATATCCAAAGAAATTCTTGTATATCATATTTTCTACTTCCTAGCACTGCATTCACTTGATTTTCTTCTTATTTGGAGATAAAATTGTTTGTGGCTACTTGGAATTCCCTGAAAGTGAAGCTCCTCAGATTACCAAGACTTATTAGTCCCTCTTCCTATTTGACAAATAGATAATGGTCATATAATTCACAAAATTACCAATTGAATTACAAAGATGTTATAACAAAATCTAAATGGAAATTTTATTCTTTAAAATGATAACACACAATAAGTTGAACTTCATAGCCCTAAACATACATACTTCAACAGTGAGAATGAAAAAACAGGATTCTCACCTTATTTTACTCTATTTTTGATTTATTCAACTCAGTTCCATTATCTCTGTTTCATGGTTTACTTAGCTTGGATGAACCTGTGTAATTGCCAGAGAACATTTGTTGAAAAGAATTAAAAGATTAAAACAAAGATTACCACAAAATATTGTTTATTGGTTTCAAGTTCACATATATATTATATGTACCGTCAACTATTGCATTACATTTTTCAATTTGAAAGTTGAATACAACAACTCTTCTTTCACGTGTGTATAGATTCTAGTTAGGGGTGGCAATTTGCCCCGCCGGGTCCGGGGCCCCGGTTTGCCCCGGACAAATAGGGCGGGGCAAGACCCGCCCCAAAACTGTTTTGGGGCGGGTCTGGGGCAAGAGAAATCTGCCCCGGTAGGGGCGGGTCAGGGTCCGGGTCTAACACTTAGCCCCGTTCGACCCGCCCCGCCCCGTACAGTATAAGGGTATATATGATAAAAAATAAACTATTGGGACTTAAATGATATTATTAGGGGTGATTGTAACATGTTTGAATATATTAGAGGGTTGACAGTAAGTAAAATAATATGATAAAAATTAGAGGTTGTAAATGTTCTAGGGGGTTGATTGTAAAAAATATAAATATTATAGGGGGTTAATTGCAAAAATATAAATGTTTAGGGGCGGGGCGGGACGGGTCCAATTTGTTCAAATTTTTTTTTGCCCCGCCCCGCCCCGCCCCGCAACGGGGCAATGGGGCGGGGCGGGGCAAAAAAAATTTGAACGGGGCGGGGCTGGGTACCGGCCGCCCCGGACCCGCCCCGCCCCGCCCCATTGCCATCCCTAATTCTAGTGTCTATAATGTTGGACTTGAAAGAAATTAAAAATCCAAAAAATCTTAAAATTTAGGAGATGAATGAACTCACTCTTTTACAAGAAAAACAAATCAAGGTGTCACTATATCATTAATTATAGAACAAGCTAATCATTAGGCTTTGAAATTGAATGATTGCTCGTCATGTCATCAATATTAAACAAGAGAGCTTGATTTAGGAATTACACAACGAAAGGAATGGGTAAAATCTATTGTGGTAATTTATCAAACACTTGGTGCACGACAGAACCCAAAGATCACATGACCATAGAGTATTTAAGGAACAAAATAATGCAAGACAAGACCCACTCACATTGTAACAATAGAATTGCAGAAATTAAGATACAAAATAGAAGTAAAAAGCATATTTGATTCAAACATCAAATTTGATATGGTAATTGAAGATTTAACAATATAGACGAGAAATTGAACTATTAGGATTCGTTCTTGCATTTTTTATTCAAAGCGAACCATGAATCACAATCACGCTTGAAAATAAAAGAATTTCTCAGTTATTGAAACGCAAAAATTGAACCAGTAAATAGTTAAAATCTGCAACAAATAGTTTAATACGAAAGGCAAAGTTACCTCAATCTGCAAAAAAGAGAGAGCATAGGGCAAAGGAGAAAGTTAATCTACAGCAAACACAACCTTAGAGCCAGGGAGAGCAGAAAGCAAAGGAGAAATTTTGAATCTGCAACACACATGAACGTACAAGAATTAATCAAATACGAAACAATGATTTTTAGGGTTATCAGTAAGGGAAATTACTGAAATGCAAAAGTAAAAGTGAAAGCGAGCACTACAAGAAAAATGATCATATTTGGCGGTCTTAAAAGCGCCACCAATGGTACCGCCAAATATAGTCAATTTAACTATATTTGGCGGTCGTTAAAGTGCCAAATATGCATCTGACTATACTTGGCGGTCAAAGACCGCCAAGTATAATAGCTTTAACAATTAAAAAAAATATATACTTGACGGTTTTTGACCGCCAAGTATAATAGTTTCAAAAATTAAAAAAAAATATGCTTGGCAGTTTTTAACCGTCAAGTATTTAAAAAAAATGAATATATATATAAAATAGGTATTTTAAAAAATTAATGACAGTACCCATGATTTTGAATTAAGGTTTTGAGCCACAACAATACATCATATAAGCAGTAAAATTGACCATTATATCCCTTAAGTTTTAATAATATTCCAAAATATCATTTACTTCTCAACAAAATTGATATTTTGTGTCACTACATTAGAAATCACATAAACATGGTTAATTGATGAAGACCAACTACAAACAGAAAATACGCACCAACAGAGCTACAAAGATGCCATATAAATAGACATATAGCAGCAGAAAATTCTTTATAGATCATGGAACCAAAAACTTGCGTCTTTTCCATGAAAAAAAAAAAGAAAAGCAACTCTTAAGAAGAATGGAAGGGGCAACAAGTGAGTTTAGGGAAAGAGAGAGAGAGAGAGAGAGAGATGTTCAACATTATAGAAACCTTAATTCATGTACTGTAAAACAGATTCTATGATGACCACATCACATCAAGAAGAAAATTAAACCAATAAGAAAACAGCCACACACACCAACAACACAAGCAATGACAACAAAGAAATCCTAACACCATTAACAAGGAAGTAAAATTAACGTATTGGCTATGAAGTAAAGGAAAATAGAATAAGTGCCATCTAGGATGGAAACAGAAGCACCACATGGATCTCAAGACGTCTCATAAAAACAGCACCTGTGACAAGGAGAGATATGCTCTAACATGATGGACAATCTCTGCCAGTAGACTATAAGCCAATGGTCTTAAAGTCTCAAAACATGCACGGCCAGTTCCAACAAGAACCCTGAAATAGATTATTAAGAAGGAAAAAGTTGTTCATCAAAACATAAATATTTCAGGACCTAAGTGCTGAAAACAAACCTTAAAGATTCACATCAAGCATATCAAAAATCTATGCAAAATAATTCATTTTAACAAAAGAGTAACATTTTTGCTGTGAAATTTACAAGTATCCAAATATAGATAAGCAAATAAAAACAGCAAAGCTAGCATGGAAGGAAGAAACAGATAGCATTACATAAAGTAAAATTTACTGTCACCATGTTAGCAACAAAGTTCACCAGCTTCTTTCGAATAACCTAACCATCTGATGTTTTCTCAAATTTAGCTCAGTAGTATATGAAACTATTTCTAATACAAATTACTAATAAATTATGCTGACTTGATATGAAACTTCGCGGTTTGTGCAGACGAGGCCGATTGCAGAATATCCGACCATTAGCCCTCACAAACGCCGCAAGAACAACACTTATGCCTACCCACATAATTGAGAAGAAGAGGTGCTGAAGATCCTATCGAACTGCAGGTATCAGATTTCTAAGGTTTACAATGTTGGCTATTATGTTGCTCCACTATAGAGGTTATTGTAAAACAAGAAAAACTTAACTCACCTTGCCTCAGCGACAATGTTGCGAAAAATAACCCAGTTAAGACCAATGATAAAGCCAGTGGAAAGGACAGGAAAAGAGAGACGATATGAGGTAAAAACATTACTGTGTTTAATAATTTAAATTAACAAATTCAAACTTGTACTCACAGCTATAGCCTCGAGGCCTCCATTTTGAGATGAAGGGGGGGTCACATCACGATTGACGGAAACAATGTAGTGTCCTTGTAGGAGATTAATTGCATCCTTCACATAAAGTGCCATAGAGAGAGTCAGAATTGATAATAAATATTTCTGATGTTAAGCTCTTCACAAACACATGATTCTTGAAAATATGTATTCAAGAGTCAGAAAAAGTACATTGAATGGTAAAAAAAAAATCCACTTTTTTAGCAAAAGAAAAAGGCAACCTTCCAGTGAAAAAATAAATAAAAGATACATGTACATCAACAATGTCAAGTATCTCACTCCCCTAAGTTTCAACAACAATAAAAGATGAATATAAATGCTGAACTTATCTTCTTTTTAGAATCCAAAAGCAAGATTCAGCTTTAAGTTAAAAGTCTAGCAGTAATGACTTCAACTCATTTCTCCAATTTTCAATGCCTTCACTTGATATCATTTGTTGTGCCATGTTTGACCTTAGCTATCAAAACTTATCCTTATCTAGCTAGTACTAGACTTCTTATTGTTAAAATTCTTTCAGTGGTGAAAGGTTGTCTTCTAAGAAAATAGAGCAAAAAAGCAACATAACAAAAAGATAAAACATGCCTCCAAACCCCTTCCAAAAATAGAAATGATATAATAATATCATTTCTTTTTTTGGAATCTGACAGCATTTTAACAATTAAGTGGCAATAAAATGAGTAAAGTGAAGTGTCCATGTTGCTTCAGCCAATTGGTTGGAACCAAAGCTTTGATTAAGTTGACATTGAATAAAAAATAATCACAATCATAGCAATAATATTGACAAAACAGAAAATAACTAAATCCTCGATATCAAGTTATCATCATATTATTATAACTGCAATAATAATAGCCATCAATGTCATAATTTAATTCTACTTGATCCATTGATAATAACACTACTAAACAACCATTAGAACAAACCTGAAAGTTCCCTCATTTTGAGATGGATGATACTTTGTGAATACATCTCCAAACCTCATGTACGAAAGTCCAATCAGTGCTCTGTAGGTTCCAATAGAGTGGTGGTCAAGATATAACCACATTTAGATTTACTACTTAGGATCTATGAAGAAATACAAATAAATACATATATAAAACAAAACAAACCTTTCTATACAGTTTCTTAAAGCCTGAGAAAGTGCTGTTGCATCTTGTCCTCCTTACTTGGTAATTGATCCGCGGCATCTTGCTCTTCACCTGTCTGCTGTTCCATTAAAAAAGAAAGTTGGTAGCCAATTTCAAAGTAACATCATAAAGCACAAGACCTATAAGGTAAAATATTTCCAATAGAAATGCACTTGGACACTTACCTTTTCTAAAGCCCTAAGAAGTTAATCTTCATCGGTTATTTGCTCACTGACATCATTCCGTCCTACACCCTCTCCCATACCAATTCCACTTGCATCTTGAGATTTATCATCACCAGGGTCATCTTCTTGGTATTTCGCAGAAATGCTGAACCCTTTAGAATATAATGAAGCTAAGATATTTGCTAGAGCATTAGTCAAAATGGATACCTGCAGGCAAATATGTCACAGAAATATACAAATAAGACACTCGATCTATAAATAGGAAAAAATATAAAAGAATAGCAAAATGCCCAAAACCTTATTAATAATTTTTAAAGAAAAAGAGAATCACATTTATCATGTTAAAATGTTTGCTATTATACATAACCATTTGAATATGAGAAGAAAAATATTTGAAAAACTTTTATCTTCACCATCATTCATGTAGGTGCTTTAAATGCTTTCCAAAATCATAAGCAGCATCCCGTTGCATCTGTTGTATGACTATAAGATGGTTGAGAATAGCAAAATGCCCAAAGCCCTCCTCTTTCCTACACTTTTGTTTACATCTTTCTATAGAAAACCATAATCCATCATTGTTCTACATATATTTTCAAGTGTTTGCCACAGATCCTTCCACTCTTCTCGGTATAATTTATTCTCAGACTGGGATGCTAACCATTGCCTAGTACTATTTGCAGCCCCTGTAAAAAAGGAGATAAATTTGCAATGTTTCACTCACTTTTTTCCTAACAAAAGTAAACAAAAAGGAAAAGGGAAGAACCTTTAGCATCAAAGAAGAGCAATTCTGGTGTCCCTTCAAGGGCCAAGTTTTGCAATGTTTCACTCACTTTTTTCCTCATAATAGTTCATAAATTTGTTATACTATAGCTGCATTATATAACCAAAAAATAATATTAACAATAACAATTACAGCTGTTGTACCTCATCCTTGTCTCCAGACAATGCCTTGGCCAGGGCATTTACTTCAACTCTTTTCTGAGCAGCAAAAGCAAGCCAGGACTTGATCTCATTATCCAACTTAGTTTCATTTACTAAATCAACCGCAGTGTGAAGAAGTGAACAGGACGTTCAGACTATAATCTTGTCTGCAGAACCAAATATCTAGAATTATTTAACTTCATAAAGATAAAACAAAGTGGCAATTCTAAAAGGTACCATTATTTATTTATTTGTTTAAGTAGCTTACTTGTAGATAGGCAAAATCTTGTCAATTAGAGAGAGAAGAGAAAATAATTTCTCCACATTCTTTGTTGGCTTAGATAGCAAATAATAGGAAACAGGGCCAATAAGTACAGGAACGGTATCAATGCCCAGCTGTAGTGTAAAAAGTAAAAGAAAAGAAAATTAGTGAATCAAGAAATTCATACAAAAAACACAACTAAAAGAGAATCTTTTAAAATGAGAATCATAGTACTAAAAATGAAAATCTATAGTACTGATAGGATTCCCCAACAGAAGCAACAGGTATTCGACGGACATAATATTAAACCATAATTCCAAACACTAGAAGACCAATCATCTTCAGAATCAAAAGCCAAACAATGCACATTACTTGAATCTAGTAGAAAGGACTGCCATTTCTGCAGAATAGTCTTGCGCATGAAAGGATACTTAAGAGACTATTTCAAGTATAAGAATGCACAATTCACCAAACAGCTTTACAATGGATTCAATTAGTTTATTGGCTTTTGCATAGCTGTCTTCAGAATCCAATAGGAAAACAAGAACTGGTGCACGAGTAGTTTTTCAAGTCTCAGTGTAATAGCATACTCGAGAGTTAAGAGACCCCCTGGCTATAACTACCAGAATTAGACCATGAACAAACAGATCCCCTAGCTAGTAATTTATTCAATTCTGCCTGCTACAAAGTGCATAACTGTATAAGGAAATCCTCCCACAACAAAAGAAAGAAAATAAATCGAGGATTACTTAGAAATCCTTTAATATTGGTGAATATCAGGCCTCCGAGCACTAGTAAAAGTAACATATAGTAGATGAATTTCTGAGAAGTTAGAGCAAAACAAAGAATTAATTTTAGTACACTAATTTTTTATACAGAAGAAAACCAAGAGTCCAAGAAAGAAATTGTACCTCCAAGGCTGAAGAAACATTTGTGAACAATGAACATGTAGTCACATTAAGCTTGCGATACAATTCTCCTGCTTCTCAGCACAGAAGAATTTAACTTTAGAAGTTGATCAGTATTGAAATGCCTGAAAGATGGTCGAAAACCAACAGGGAAAACAACAAATAAATGTCTTATTAATTAACAAAAGGGCTGAGATAAATATAAGGATTTATGAACTATTATTTGTGGTGGACGAATAGATATTTGTTGAAGGGATTATAACCTTTTCGTAAAGTGAGTGGTCATCGCCTGTTGTGCATTTTATTCTATCTCCACAGATATCTTTCTCTCCTCAATTAAACACACAATTATATTCAATGAACAATGAAGCAAAATTTTTTAGAATAACCCAGCTAATATTAACCTCTCCAAAAAATTTAGGCCAAAATTTTAATGCAATAGGATAGTGCAGGAACAAATTCTCCGTACTTAAGACACAAAAAGTTAGTGAAAATAGCAAACAAACCATTAAATCAAAATAGAAGAAACACAAAAAAAATCCAGCCACTTAACAAGGGTGAATTATTATACAAGAGCAAACCTGCAATTCAGTGAACTCTTGGCCATGCTGAAACTGGCCATTCCGAGAAGTCAATCCTTGACAATACATATCCAGCACATGCATACAGCCAATTTGCTGCAAAGATCTAATCAGCCCTTTGTATTAGTTCACCAACAAAATATCTTGACATAATCTGGATGCACAAGGTCAAGCAAATTATATTAGTTAACTGAGAGCAACACTCAGATCAACAATACCATTGTAAACACATGACTTTAACAAATCAATGAAGCATCTGTCCAACTGTAAAATTCCATACCTTAGTATCACATCATCACAGCAGCTAACCAACGAGTACGCAAGCGGACAAATCCATATCTCAAAAGTTTTTTCAGCATTCTCCCATACAGTAGATTTTTTGACAAAACTAAATCAACTGAAAACGAATTAAATCATAAACCAACAAACTAATTACATAATCAAGAGCAAAACCCAACGATGTAAATGAGAAACCCAACGATATTTTTCTATTACACTTTTTAAATTTTAACAAGTATGAAAATAGTTCATATTAAATTGGTTTAGTGCCTAAATCACCAATCATTTAGCAAGGTCAAAAATCACAAATCTGAATTTAAAGAAAAATATGCTTCAGATTCCTCTATTGATTCTGAAAATAAATTGAAGCTTCACTAATAAACATATTACATGTAGTTGGTGTTTTAACGTGTTCTACCTTTCTAGTAGTCTAACAAAAAGAATTTTGTAATCAATCTATTTAATTTGGGAAAAGTTCAAACATTTTCAAAGCAGAAAGGTTTCGAAGGATACCTGAGGTACGAAGTCCTCCCCACGCAGAACATTGGCTCCCTCGATATCTCCTCTGAAAAACCATTTCATTTCTCCTTTGTAGCTGCAATTTGATAGATTTTTATTCATTAAAATGCCAATTTTTTTAATTGACCAAAGACAATAGTTTTTTATATATTAAAGTTAGACCAGAGTTAAAATAAACAAAATAGTTGATAGCTGATAAAAAATTATTGAAGCTTTAATTTCATTAAATAAAAAAGCATCTAAATTTCGTCTTTCTTACAATGTCAATCATTGACTAAAATCTAGAAGGGCTACCCACTGCATCACTTATGAAGATCTACTCCCTGCTCCCAAGCATGTAAAACTATCAGCACAGAGTGAAGACAAGGATTTTCATGGTGACAGTATGATAGTGATTAACAATCAACTATAAAGTGCAGAGAACTTGATCCTTTACTGGAAGAATTTAATCACATCATTTGTCTAAAGTGCTCTAAATTAATGAAGGCTCAACTTAAACTAAAGCGACATGGAAAGTGTACCAAGTGCAAACATTAGAATTAAACATGTATATAAGATTCCTCCAATAATCATAAAAGAGATAAATTCTAAAATCTAAAACTAGTATTGCGACTTGAGTAAGAAATGTAGAGTTCACCTGAAGAAGCAAAAGTCCAATGAAACCAAGAATAAGGCAAGAAGCCCCAACAAATCTATTGGACTTGCCAAACAAGAAGGATGGAACTATGGATTCTGACAATGGTTGTAAGTCAATTAGGACCTGAAGGGATAAAGATACAATAGTTTGAAAAAACTGGTAGTTGAAATGAAATGTCAATCAAGAATTTTAATCAAGGACATGTAAAATGTACTTACACTGCCAAAGCCGGTAAGAGTTGTTTGTAAACCCTGTGCAAAAGATCCAAATAAGTAGTATGAGTAAGTTTTAATTTTTACTTTTGATACTAGATAGTTGGATGAGTCCAATTGAGCTCTCTAGTTGTAAAATAGAAATGCAGGGCCCAGTTTTTTCTTCAAGAAGAACATCATGATAAGTGATAAAGAGTATATACATGTAAGACTAAGACCTGAAAATAGGAAGCATCAACAAGGGTGAAGAGATATATGGAAAGCCAAGCCGTGACTCCAGAGGGAAGCTATCTACCTTAAGAAGCAGCAAAACTAGCCAATGGTAATCCAGTTCGAATGAGACGAAACACAGGCACAAAGAAACTTGAAGGAACCAAGAACTTGGTAAAAAAGAATACCTCAAAAAAATCAATCCATCAAATAAAGCCTTTAATTAACAACATATAAACTTCCAATTCACAAAATCAAAAGCCATTCCAGCTTTGAAATTTTACCTTTTGGTTTTCGATGAAAATCTAAGAAAAATAGTCAAAATTTTCAAGTCTCCCCTTATTCGAATCTCCAATAACCCAAAAACAACCAAATAACTCCGTTTAATTCAATACCCCAAAAACTCATCCTATACTTTCCTTCCCCTCGCTTTATTTTCTCGACAGCCAAACAGACCTAACAACAACCAAAAAAAGGTAAAAATAAAAAAAAATGAAATACCGATCATCGATCTATATAGCTAGGTTAATGATATTAAAGAATAATACCAGATCAATCAATTTTGAAATATCATAGGACAACCATAATGAAATCAATCAGAAAGAAAAAGATCGAATTAGAATTTCAAAAACTAAAAAATAAAAATAAAAAAGAAGAGAGCAAAAGAAGCAATCTAAAAATAGAGAAATTGATGTGATGCGAAGAACAAAGCATCTGAAGTAAAATTAAAAATTTGAGGTTTTGATTTAAGAGTGGGAGAGGAAGAGAAGGTGAAAGAAGGGGGTGGGTGTTGGTGGTGGGTTTGTTTTTGTGTTACCTTGATAACAGATGTTAAAGGGGTCAAACTCAAAGGAATCGGCCATGAAGCACTAGTGTTGTCGATCATTTCGAGCTCAATTGTGATGAATCGGTAACTCAGATGCGGTATCTGAGCAAGTTGACCGTGGAGTCAAAATTAGACTTCGTAACATGCTTAAAAGGAAACGACGACCATAACTACGATGGTGATTGTACTTACCATTGCAGTTGAAGACATGTAAGAGAGAGTAAGGGCTTGAGAGAGTAGGTGTGCTGCTGATGTATCGATGATAGAAGAAGTGAGCAAAAGTGAGGCGCGGCTAGGGCAGGAAAGAAAGTAAAAGTGAAAAACGAAAGTGAGAGAGATGGAGAGGATAGGGTGTAATATTATTATATATTTGTTACTCATTTAAAAGTATGATAAATATGTAATTAAAGTAAAGACAAAATGTGTCAAATATATAGAGAAAGCGCATTTGACTTTTGATTATGTGTTATAACTGGCATTTTTTTAAAAATTCGCCAAATAAAAAAATTCAAGAGTGTCAAATATGAGAGAAATTCTTGTAGTGGAGAAAGTGAAGGTTGAAATGGTTGAACGTATTTGATTTTGTTAACAAACACAGAAGTATTAATCATATTAAGAAAGTGAGATAGATGTGAGAGATTGGGATACGAGAGAAAATGTGAGAGAGATGAGAGCAATTTCGATACAAGAAGCGGCTAGGGTAAAATTGATTTGGGGAGGGGGGGCCTTTTAGGCCATTTAAACTATAGTTCTAAAAACCGCCGCAAACCAATACGCATAGCTTCCGTTTATTGCGGTTTTTAAAAGCCGACGCAAATGGGCGTGTTATAAGCCCCGGTTTCTTGTAGTGAAGAGATTTAATTTGTAACTTACTTGGCTAAGAGACTACTATATAAAGGAGTCTCAAAGGTTCTAATATGAAGATGATATATTTTGAGTAGTTTATAATTTTGAGCAACCATGACACATGAAGACAGGTTATTTTTTTCAGTAATCGTGCTCATCGAGAAGATAGGCTGTGAGCACTAGGTTATATCTTGGAGTCATTGAGTGCTGATATAACCCGTACGAGGGGAGGACTCTTTGGCTTTAGGACAATGCCTTTAACATACCTCCCAAGTGTTCAAGCCTTACATTTTATCATATCTTTTCTACTTTAGATATGTTATTTAATTTTCTATATTATTATTTTTTATGATATTATTGTTGTTTTATTTATTATATTTAAGTTTATTATTAATATTCCCAACAAATGCCTTGTACCAAATAGTTGAGAATTGATTTTTCCTTCGAGTACAGATATCAAATAAATGCCTTGTACGAAATTTGGTTGAGAATTGATTTAATTTGTGTTTTTGTGAGGAGGTGGGATGGAATGAAAGGCATAATATGGTGGATGAACCTAGTCAATTTTGTCAAATATCTTAAAAAGGAGATTAAAAGGGAAGAGACTTTCCTCAACCGCTGTACCGTGTAGCATGCTGGAGCTGGTCAATGGCCAACAACTACAGAGTAACTCTCTACAGTGTTAGGTTTATAACATGCCAAGGCATCAGCTAAAAGCTATGAAATGAAATATTTAAAGCGGCCAAAGCACTTGTGAGAGACAGTACGGGACCTGTTGTCGACTAGAATAGTAAAGTTTAGATAGAAAATAACAGCACCCATTTTAGATTTAGCTTTAGAGAGTGCTAGTCAAAATATATTTATTATTTAAAAAAACTTTTGAAGGGGAAGGGCAACTTGTAAGAGTAAATATAGCTTCAAATCTAACTTCTCACAGTTAGGAGTGGTGGGATTTGGTTAAAGATCATTAACAATGGATGACAAAACCTTTCCCATAGCCATGTTTCCATGGTTTACCATAGGCCATCTTACCGCATTCTTCCATTTGTCCAACAATTCTTGTGGAAAGAAGTCACAAAATCTCCTTTCTAGTTCCAACACAAACGCGACCAATAAGACTTTCAATCTTCACGAACATCTCATTGACTTCATTCCAATCACTGTTCCTTTCGTCGATGGTCTTCCCCCTGGAATGGAAACAACGGCTGATGTTCCTTTTTCGTTGCGCCACCGCATCGTGACTGCCATCTAACTCTACCTGCCGTCGAATATATTCTTTGTGACCTCAAACCCCATTTCATCTTCTTTGATTTCACTCACTGGTTGCCAACTTTGGTAAATAAGCTAGGCATCAAATCCATGTATTATTGCATTACTAGTTCTGTCAAGCCCGGAAAGAAACCTCCATGAGAAGATTTTGACTAAAGCTGATCTGTTACAGCTTCCGCAAGGTTTCCCTCATTCCAAGATTAAGTTAAGTGTCCATGAAGCTCGAGGATTAGTTGCCGCAACCGCTAGAGAATTTGGTGGTTTATCCTTCGTGGAAAGACAATTAGTCTCTTGTAGTGAGTATGCTGCAATTGCTTTCAAAACATGCAGGGAGATTGAATGAGCTTATTGTGATTACATTGCGAGCCAATTTAAAAAGCTAGTACTTTTTTGTTAGATATTGCCTAAAATAAAAAGGTATTCTTAAAATCCTAAAAAATATTCCTAAAAGTCTTAATAAAGATAAAAATCTTATAAGGAGAGCTCTAACTGGATTAAGAAATAAAGCATCCTATTAGAAATAGGAGAATCTTACTTTAACTGGGAAATGAAGACTAATCATATTTTAAATAGGAGAGTTTTACTAGAAAAGAAAGATGATTCCTATTACTAAAAGGAAAAGGTAAAAATTGGGACTTGGAAGCTTATATAAAGTATCATATTCCTTGGTTACAAGTGCACCACTTGAAGCAATCTCAAGTTTAGCTCTAGGTAAAATCCTTTCTAGTAGTGTAACATCTTACATCGCTTGGAAATAAGATATGTAAAGAGCTTATATACCCTGTGAGCTTCTTAAGTCGTTAGAGGCTTTTTGGGTTGCAAAGCTTGAAGCAAAACCGTGACAGACTGTGTATCCAAAGTAGACAATATCCGATAGTAGGACAGAGTACTTGGCTTCACGCATGCGTGGGGGCCATCTCTCGAAGGCCCGCATGGGCACCACCGCTTGAGACTGTGTATAGACCACCTCTTGAGGATTTATGAGGGTTACAAAGTGCCACATATAGTGTAAAGTATCATATGTAGGACCACGAAGTATCACACACAAGTGCAAAGTGTCACTCAGGCTGAGATGTGACAAATTATATATTGTGTGTCTCAAACAAACAATATCTAACTGTGGAATAGGGTATTGGGCTTCGCTCATACGTGGAGGCCACCTCTCGAAAGTGTGCATGGGAGCCACTACTTGAGACTATGTGGGGGCCACCTCCTGAGGGTTTATGAGGACTACAAAGTGTTACACACAGTGTAAAGTGTCACATACGGGACCACAAAGTACTCCACACAAGTGCAAAGTACCACATATGGGCCGGGATGTGACAAATGGTGTTAGAGCCTAACCCCACTGGAAGTGTGGGGTGTCACCTCGGGGATGTAAGCCCAATCAAGTAAGGACGCTTGATTTTTTTGTGGGAGTGAATGTAACATCTCACATCACTTGGGAATAAGATATGTAAAGAGTTTATATACCCCGTGAACTTCTTAAGCTGTTAGAGGTCTTTTGAGTTGCAAAACCCAAACAAAACTGTAACAAATTGTGTGTCCAAAGTGAATAATATCTGATAGTGGGACGGGACATTAGGCTTCACGCACCCGTGAGAGCCACGTCTCGAAGGCGCGCATGAGGGCTACCACTTTAGACTATGTGGGGGCCACTTTTTAAGGGTTTATAGGGACTACAAAGTACCACACACAGTATAAAGTGCCACATACGGGACCATAAAGTGTCACACAAATACAAAGTGCCACATATGGGTCGGGATGTGACAAATAGGGTGGTTAAAATTCCTCTTAGAGGTTTGAGCAAGATAACTTGGTAAAGAGGGTGTGTATTAAAAGTCATTGGAAGGGTTATTGGGAGTGAGTTCAAAGTCTATATGATTGTAATAATTTTTCATATAGTAGAATATTATCTTTGACACCCCGTAGTTTTTCTCCTGTTTTGGAGTTTTTCACGTAAAATTCTTGTGTTGTTATTACTTTATTATTCCTGTTTCTTTATTATTCACCTTGGTTTCATAATAAGTGGCATCATAGCTAAGTTTCGTGCTGGAGTATTAGAGGTTTCGCTTAAGTTCTTGATAGGGTATTAGAGTTTTGGTGTGATAGTTGAATAGTTAAGGTCTAAGGAAGCTTTGTCAAAAAGACTTATTGTCTAAGGAGGCTGGGTTTTAAGTGGGATTGCTTGTGACCCCTTCAATCTTTCCTCGGAGCTTACTTGGGGAGTAATATTCATCTATAGTAAATTCAACAAGACTTAAACTGCATCAAAAGTATTATTGGGAGTGCAAAACATAACGTCTACTTTTAAGGTTGATATAGAGAAATTTGATGGAAGAATGAATTTTGGCTTATAGCAAGTGCAAGCCAAAGATATTTTGATTCAAAATGGCTTATATTAGTGTTGAAGGGAAAATCAACCCCTTATTCAAGTAGTAGTACTAGTGAATCAAGCAAATCCAAGAAGAAGGAAGTAGCCTATTGAAGGTGTGGACAATCTAGGCACCTTAAAAGAAATTGTCTAAATGGTGGAGAAGATTCGGCTAGTAGCTCCAAAGAAAATACTTATAGTTTCGCTAATAGTATGTCTATGCTATGGGAGATGATCTTGTTCTCTAAGAAAGATATGTACATCTTTATGGCATTTCGCTAGGTGTCATGGAAGAGGATGTGTTACTACTAGCAGGTTTACAAGTTCGCACACGGTCATTGGTTTGACCTTGATGTAGGGTGTGTGGTGGACAGTATGTCGATAGCTGCGGAACTCCCAGAAAAGCCAAACACGGGGTTTGCACCATAAATTTTCAGCACGTTTTTTCAACATATAGCCAAGGTGAAATCTTTATGGGTATACCTTTATGGTAGAGTATGATAATTCTTTAGTTTAAGGATTGTGGTTGTTTGTAAGAGACAATTTTACGGTTTTGTTTAGTCAAGGTGGAGATTGTTAGGATATTAGCTAAATAAAAGGATAATCCTAAAATCTTAAAAGATATTCCTAAAAGTCTTGATAAGGATAAAAATCTTATTAGGAGAGTTTTAATTGGATTAGGAAATAAAGAATCCTATTAGAAATAGGAGAATCCTACTTCAACTAGGAAAGAAATACTAATCATATTTTAAATAAAAGAGATTTACTTAGTAAGGAAAAGGATTCCTATTACTAAAAGGAAAAGGTAAAGATTGAGACTCATAAGCCTATATAAAAGATGTTATTCCTTGGTTATAAGTGCACCACTTGAAGCAATCTCGAGTTTAGCTTTAGGTAAAGTCCTCTCTAGTGGGATGGTTAAAATTTCTCTTAGAGTGTGAGTAAGTGAGATAGTTTGGTAAAAAAGGGGTGTATTAAGGGTCTTTGGAAGGGTTATTGGGAGTGAGTTCAAAGTCTATATGATTGTAACAATTTTTCCTATAGTGAAATATTGTCTTTGACAGCCTGTGGTTTTTCTCCGATTTTGGAGTTTTTCATGTAAAATTCTTGTGTTGTTATTACTTTATCATTCCTATTTCTCTATTGCTCACCTTGGTTTCATAACAATTTTGGCTGGACCTGTATTGCCAGAGCCTCTTTGTGTATAATTAGAGGAACAATCGGAAACGTTGTTGGGTAGTTTTAAATCTAAAAGTTTAAAATTCTATGCATTTGGGAGTGAGTGTGTCTTGAAAAAGGATCAGTTTCAATAATTGATTTTAGGGTTTGAGCTTACAGGGTTGCCATTTTTTGCTATACTAAAACCACCATTGGGATATGACACAATAGAGGTAGCACCGCCTGAAGGTTTTGAAGAGAGAGTGAAATACAGAGTAGTCGTTCATGGAGGTTGGATTTAGCAACAGTTGTTCCTCAAACATCCTTCTATTGGGTGTTTCGTGACCCACTGTGGATCAAGTATCCGAGGCCATGGTGAATGAGTGTTAACTCGTGCTGCTTCCCAATGATGGGGATCAAATTATCAATGCAACATTAATGGGAGGAGATCTCGGAATAGGAGTGGAGGTTGATAAGGGTGAAGGAGTGGAGGTTGATAAGGGTGAAGAAGATGGGTTGTTTACAAGGGATAATATGTGCAAGGCTGTGAAAGCTGCCATGGATGACGACAGTGAGGTGGGCAAAGATGTGACGAAAAATCACCCTAAATGGAGAGAATTCTTATTAAGCCAAGGCCTCGAGAATTCTTATATTGATGGTTTTATTGAGGACTTATCTTGCCTCTTGAAGTAATCATTACAGCTTGATGATGTCTTTAAAATTTCGTTAACAAAAATAAAAGTCATGGCCTGCTCTGTTCACCAATTTCATCAGTTGAATCCTTAGTACTTGCAAGCGACTGGTTGTGCCACCATATTTTCAGTTTGTGTACATTTTGACTGCTCTTGTGGGCTATTTGATTGTGCTTCGTTAGTCCTTGGTAGAGGTACTTGTGACCCAACTAGTTACTTGTTTACTCACCAAGATAGATTGAGAATTAATATATTTTGTGTTTATTTAAGGTGTAGGTGGGATGGAATAAAAGGTACGATAATAATTTTTTGTTTTCTCATTGACGAGAAATACTTTTATACACCCGACATATCACGTCATTTGGCTTATGTAATGTACTCAACATATCAATAATCATCATCATCATCATCATAAACGGAGCCAAGAAGGGGCTGCCCCTCCTGGAATTGAAAATTTTTTAAAATATATTACTTATTTTGCCCCTCATTTTTTAAAAATTATAAATTTAATTAAATTTGATCCTTTTTTTTGTCATCTCAACAAATTTAAAATCATGCTTTATCATTTGTGATTCTATCTATTTACATAAAATAAGAATTATGTCTTCTTTCCCGTTTATTTACATAAAATAAGAAATTATTTCTTCCTTCTTCTTCTTCACTTCACTCGACACCTTCACCAAATAAAAACATATCTATCTTGTGTGTTTCGTCTATTTACATAACAAGAATTGGAAGTTAGTATATGCAAAAGTAAAAATTTTCTTCTTGTCTTTTATTTATCAGTTTTTATCATATTAAGCAAATGTACTATAATTTAATATTGTTGAAGATCACTTTTTTTTATTCTTTATCTTGGTTAATAATTTATGGCTATTTACTTGTTGTCATTATATTATCTATGAAAATGAGATAATAATTCTATGTAGTTACTTTATTTTTTTTATCCAATGACTTACTAGTTGTTTTCATTATTAATGTATGTGTCTATATATATATATATATACTTTTTCTAGACTGTGTTAAGAGTCATGATTTTGAATATTTTATATTTGTTATGATATAAATAAAATAAGCATGGACATTACATGCCTCGTCTAATATTTATTTGCATCGTAAATTAAAAATTGAAACTTTGTTAGACATATTGAATTATTTAAAGTTATCAATATTAGAAAATTTTAGATTTATTACTCAAAAATCAACTATTATTTATTTGGATAGTAAATTACTAAGTTGATTATTCTTCTTTAAGAAAGTGTTTTTATTTTTTATTTTTTGAAAATTCATTTACATAACTAAATGAGGATCAATGGTTAAATGAAAATTTAGTTAATAATATGATAAATTAGATATTATATCATACTTTCAAAATATTAAATAATCAACTTAGTAATTTGACATGAAATTACTTAGTGATTGAATATATTATTATTAATATGAAAATTTTGAAATTTTACTGTTCATAAACTTACATGACAAAAATTTTACTGTTCATAAAATTTCGCCTCCCCTGGTGAACTTTCTAGCTCCGTCACTGATCATCATTTTAAATTCCATTTTCTTTTTTTCTTAATTTTTCAGCATCCCACTCATTTTTCTCCATTGATAATACTAAAAAAATCTCATCTCGCAATTGAAAATCCTCCAAAAAACCTTATCAAGTCTGTTCACCATTTTTTCTTGTATAAAAGCTTTTTGTACTCCTCTCCAGAAAACGATCTATTTTTCTCAGATTTCTTGGGCTGCCATCCAATTTTTTTTTTTTAATTTGGTTTCTGGTCAGAATTTTTTACGATTACATGGAAAAGATACAGAAATAGGAGACAACAAGAATCTATGCCGATTGAAACAATTATTTTACGTGTACAGTTGAAAAGAATTTTTCACTGGCTAATAAGACTAATGCATTTTTGCTGCTTTTTTCAGAGATTTTTACTATGGTAACTAAGATAAATCAGGAGTTCATACAAAATTGAATAACTATTAGTAATTAATTCTGTGTGGATGAGAGCTGCTAGTAAAACTTCTAAATTCAGAATTAAAATGAATTCCCTTTAATTAGTTACTCTTTGTTCGTCTGACTAGATAGAATTTTTAAAAAAAAAAAAAAAGTCATCTGTTTCGATAGTTATTGCTGTACAAATCTGAGTCAATACATGCCAATCAATCCAAGTTTCTCTGCCAAGCCAGGTTAGCAGCGATCCGGTGAGAAGGAGGGTAATTGATTGAAAACTCTTAACAGTTTTTCAAAGAGTTTACGAATATGAATTTGAATGGCCCCACGGTTAACTGTGATTGGCCGTCGATCAGATTGCTATAACAGTTTAAACAAAATAGAAGATGCATGTTACAAAGAAAAAAGAGGAAGATGAATATTGGGATTAAAAGTAGGGTTTTTTCTTAGTTGCTTGCTTGCTTGGATTTATGTGGCTAATTATTCTAGGGTGGGCTCACCTCATCACCAAAATGAGGTGGTAAACCTGTCTCATCTCATCTAAGTATTTCTCTTCGTTGATTCATACTGGTGCATTCCACAAATAATGGTGATATATTTTTATATATACTTTCTTTTATGAGAGGTTAAGCTTCAACAATGGCTGCGGAAACTAGGAAAGTTGACGATTGTATAATTAAAATCCACCCTTGCTTGATAAGACTTGACTCTTTCTCCCAAATCCAAATGATTCGCAGTCGCAATTCGCAAGGTAATTAGGAGACAGAGAAAAAAAATAAAAAAAAATCATGTACAAAGGAATTTTGGATAGAAGAGAAAAAAGTTGTGGTTATATTTATTTTAAGTAATTAATCATTTTAATTAGAATTATATATAGAAATATACAAGTTATATTAAGTTACGAGATAATATATTATTTTTAAAGTTAAAACTATATAATAAATGTTAAAAGGGGTAAAATAGATAAATTTAACAGTTTAAAATATATAATATATATAAGATATTATTTTACGGTAAAATAATCATCTTTCTTCCCTTCATTTAAAATAATAATTTTTTATAGTCTAGTCTTCTAAACCGAAAAAAAAAAAGTGA
This sequence comes from Boswellia sacra, assembly GCA_013180625.2. Classification (NCBI taxonomy): domain Eukaryota; kingdom Viridiplantae; phylum Streptophyta; class Magnoliopsida; order Sapindales; family Burseraceae; genus Boswellia; species Boswellia sacra. The sequence goes on along the minus strand of SNVD02008118.1, from coordinate 164,776 downwards.
AATTTCCATGTATTTAATGATTTTTACCATCTTTAATAAAATTTATAATTTTCAAAAGAATTTACATAATATTCAAAAGAAATTACACATGTTTTTAGGGTTTAGCACGTGTTTTTAAGGCACACTATAATTTTTTTTTTTGATAATTTAATCATTTTGTTTCTTCAAATCGGTCATTTTCTTTGGGGACCTAGTAAGTAGTTTCAGAAATAACAGGATTGACATAATTGTATCAAACTATAGGGTTGGCGTTTGCGCCCCTTGGAATGGATGTGGGCCAATTGGACATGTCATGTATCCACGTGTACGTTCGTAGGTTACGTGGAGTGCTACATTCCCCTGCAAACAGAAACACTGAAGGAATCCGTCAACCTCGCTCCAATAGGGTTTTTCCTCCGTTTACTAGTTGGAATTGGAAAAATCAAAGTTATAAAATAAAATAAAAACAGGCACAATCGCCAGCCAAAGTCAATTCATTGTTTGGCAAGGCTACCCGAGGGAGCTGAACATTCAATCAACTTGTGTCAGAAAGAGTCTCCGATTAGTTTGTGAGTGTTATTGCGATGGGAAGAGGCAAGTTCAAGGGTAAACCCACCGGTCAACGCCAGTTCTCCACTCCTGAAGACATACGTAAGCTGCTGCCACAGCCATCTTTAACCTTCCTTTTTAGTTAACTTTAGTTTGAAACGATGTTATGTTGATTTTTTAATGAAAATTGCAAAATAGCAATCAAATTTTAGCGGATCAAGTGTTACTACAGTTATGTTTTTGAATATTAACCGATTAGTTTGTTAGTTAATTATTGTTGAAAGTATAATTTTTTTTTTAATTTGTTTTGTGTATTGATAATAGTTTATGACTTCAAATATTTTACTTGATTGCAGTGGCTGGAACCTCTAGCCGTCCTCGTACTTTTAAACGGGTATCTCTCTTTGCTCTGTGGATGGTTTGTTAATCTGATTTGCTGATCAATTTGGAGTCTTTTTTTTCACAATTTTTATTTAATGTTAATAGCAAGAAGCAGAATATGAAGAAGAAGTATCTGAAGAGGGGGCTGGGGGGGAATCTGGAGAGGATTCCGAAGAAAATGCTGAAGTTAGTATACAATGATATAAATTTGATTGTTCGGTAGTGAAATATTAATTTTTAACTCACTTTGTTGATAAATAATGTTGGCAGAGGAGGAAAGGAACTGAAGGGTTGATTGAGATCAATAATCCTAATTTGGTCAAGTCCACGAATTTGAAAGCCAAAGATGTTGACGTAAGTTTCCTGCGATTTTAAGGAGTTGTTGATCATATGTTCCCAAGAGATAATAGTCTAATTGGTAATCCATGCCCCTTTTTTTCTTTTGCAGTTTGGGAAAAAAACTGAACTTTCAAGGCGTGAAAGGTTTGTAACTGCTTATTGTTTAAAGCGGGGCTCTGTTACTGTAATTGAATAGAATTGTTTTGTGTGTCGAAGTTTGTTTGAGTTTTAAATGATAAATGAGGTAGAATGAGTGGGCTATTCTGTAATGACATAGACAAGAGAGGAGCTCTCTAGGATAGAGAAGGATTGAAAAGGAATGCCTATGCTGAATTATGGTTTGTTACTAGAAAGTTTGTTGGTAAATAGTCATTATTATATATCATTTTTCATTTGTGTTTCTAGAGAGGAACTAGAGAAGCAGAAAGCTCATGAGCGTTACATGAAGCTGCAAGAACAAGGCAAAACTGAACAAGCAAGACAAGATTTAGGTGAGTGATTAGATTTAGCTATTTATCATGTTATATTAACTTGTAAAAAATTGAATTTTTGGTTGTTGAACTGAGCACTGGGACCATTTTGCCTACTTGAAATTTTGTGCAAAGGTTTTGCCTTGCCATAATACTTTTGTGCCGCAATATCCTGAAGTATCTTTTACGGTGGTCTCTACATCTCTCCTTCTAGGCTTGGTTCTTTTTAGTGTGATTTTATATGTCTTTTCTTCAAAAGTTGATGCTTTCAAAAATAATATTCAGTTCTCTAGGTCTATATATATAAAATTAATAGATACATATATCTGTATGTATATATTTATTTTGTAAATTCTTCATTCTTATGTTAACATGTTCACTGTAATTTGATTGTGCCTGTAAGAATGGGCAAGCATAACACTTGAAGATCCTGTGATCAGTGATGTGAAACAAATTGGTTTATTTGCTACCAGCTGGTTTTTTGTTCCATCTGTTTCTTTGATAGCCACTGTCTGATTACCTGTTTTGAATAGGTTCAGGAACCATACAAACCCCTTGACTCTAATCTACTCAGATTTAACCACCGCACTTATATGCTTGTGGATAAATAAATCACTGTTATGCTTTTTGCATTTCCACAAGTTGTTAGCAGGATGGTTTTTGTTGATTCGTTTTTATATGGTTTTTTGTTTTTTTTATTTCGTTATACTATAATTAAGTGTTTTGCATTGACATTGTTTACATGCAGAACGATTAGCACTTGTACGCCAGCAGAGGGCAGAAGCTGCTAAAAGGCGAGAAGAAGAAAAGGCTGGTAATTTTCTGAGATCATTATTCATCCATTTTCAATAAAGTTTCCGGATATTTGATTTTGGAACTTATAAATTTTTATTTGCTTGTTCCAGCCAAAGAGCAGAAGAAGGCTGAAGCTCGGAAATTACATTCCTAGAAATTATGATGCCAATGTTGTGCTGTCGTTTATACAAGAAATATATTATTTAGAGTGTTTAGTGGTTGGTCTAATTTATAATCAAGTACTTGTATTATATAAACAATGATCTCGTTGATTTATTTGCGCATAAATTGTTCATATTATTATTATTTCTTTAGAAGCGAATATATCTACTGTTCTCCAGAAGTTATTACTTGTATTTACATGCACCATATATGTTGTTCTGGTTAAAACTGGGTGATAGGATCATGATCATTGCTGGGTATGGTTGAAACGGATCTTATTCCTGACTTGCTTTGGATTGACATTTAAACGGAACTCCATTTCTTGTTCCACTTCTACCTGGATTTTTGTTGAGTTAGTACCTTTCAGCCCAATTATCAGTCTTGACATCTTAATTTTGTGTACTGTTTTTATAGCCAATTATTATTTCCAGAACCATTGTAGCGTCAGACAATATCATATTTGCTGTAAAGTTTCTGCAAGGATATAAATTAATAACAGTTGCAATTTTGATTCAAGACGTTTTTAAAATTTTATTATTTTTTTTTAGCTTTAATTCAATTTGGGCTGAGATTTTAACAAACACAGTGAAAATATAATATGATATTTTAATAAATTCAAGCAGATCATACGTAGAAAAAAAAGTTATATATTGAGAGCCAGGTGTCCCCTGCTCGGCAAACGGTAATCTATGAAAGATATTTATATAAGAAAAAATTACATTCCTCAGAAACAGAGTTTTGTTATTAGGCAACCATGGCCGAGCAGAAAAAGCCCCAAACTTCTGAGAATCATCCATCATCTTCCTCTTCATCGTCTTCATCTAAGTTAACCCCCGATACCGGCAATGGCAACGGCAACGCCAGCTACTCGGGACAAAAGATCCGCTACCCGAACCCGCCGGACGCTTCAATTCCGGACGCAGCAACACTTAGAGAGCAATGGAAGTACGCAATCAAGCAGTACAGTAGATGGTACTCTCACGCCTGGGGTACCGCAATTCTCGCCGGTTTGTCGTTCTTTGCACTTGGGTGGATTGTAAAAGGTTCTAATCCTCTCCCCTCTTTCAAGGGTGCTCCCCCGGATGAGTCTGAGAAAGATAATTCCGAGTGAGCCTTGCTCAGTAATCATGGTTTTTCATCTGGGTAAGTTTTGTTTCTGAATTGCTTTTGGGGTTTTCCGTTAGTTGTTAGATTTGCAATTTGTTTGATTAAAGTATTAATGGAGTTGGTCACAGAGAAATTTCATCACACACTCGGTAGAATTTATCTCTGCTACGATTTTTTGTATAAGCTTCTGCTTCCATTTATTCATTCGTGGAACGCAAGCTGTTTGATTTCAGACAAAGAGTTTAGGTTGATTGTCTGCTTTCAAGTGCTTACGTGGCTTATTTTTTCTTATTTTTTGATTATTGCTTTCAGGGTTAACTCATGGTTACGAGCCACAACAGTAAGGAAGACATACCATTGCAGCCAGACTCTGATGACTGACATTTCCACTGGATTTTGTGTATAGTATCCCATAAATGTTGTATCGTAAGTGATTAAGTTTGCGAGTGGATAATAATGAACATCTTGTGGTTGTAGGCTTGCATGAATGATGTTAATCTCTGAGCATTTTGTATTGCTATTTGCTGGTGACTCTGAATTTTTCTACATTTTCGGATAGTTCGCTGGGAAGATGTGTGGTGAAAGATGCCTGTATTTAGTCTTGATTAACAATTATTGAGGAATTTCAATTTCAATAACATCTGGATTCTCACAAGATATTGTCAAACATATTGCTGAATCTCTATCCATGCATAATGTTCTCAGTTCTCCACTCTCTTACCCTGATGAAGCCCGAGATCAATAGCTCAAAATTTCTTCAGTGATACCTCAGGTGGGAATATATCGCATTTTATGTAAATATTTTAACCAAACGTCAAGGAATCCCAATAATTTCCACCAGTGGAGTTCGAGATTAAGGGATCATGAGGCAATTTATTCATGATCTACTATCGTTGATGCGGTGATTGAGATTGCAAAATCTAGAATATCATGAAGGCAATATGCAATTGATAGGAGTTGGCTTTTCAGACAGTAAAAATAAGAAAAGTTGCGTTTGATTAATTTTGTAACATATCCACTGAAATGCAGAGAAGTCTGGGGGAGGCAACTTATTCGGAGCATTTTCAAACAGAACTGATTTGAGCTTTTCCCTCTCTTAAGACCACAAAACTGACAAAGAAAAGGTGAGCCGAGAGGAAGTCAATGAAACTGCAAAATTATGCAGTATGCTGAACACATAGATACACTGGTGAAAATGATTTGTATCCTTCGTTGACATCAGAAAGAAAAATTCCACATCAACCTCTAATATTTCTTCACTCTTGATTGATTAAAGGTCAAGAAATTAAAATTGATCTAATCTGAGATACTGCAACTTTTGGGCTGAAACGGTGGTTGTATGACCACAAATTGTCAATTATTTTAGACCATAGTGAACTAAACTACGTTCATCCAACTAAATGGAGAGCAGTTAGCCGAGTTTTTACAAATATGCAGAACAGAATGCATTCATCTGAATGCCAATATGCAACTATAAATTATGACTAACATGCTATTGCTATATATTGACGAAATTTTCACTTATTTTCAGTAAAGAAAAGAGTTGACAGGGATTCAAAATGAATAGAAGAAAACACTTCTGATACTTAAATATGTAACCCTGCCTTGCTCCTGAACGTAAAACATAAACAGCAACTCTTTATTTATAACGTGTTTATCATGTACAAGGTAGCGGGAAATTTTCCATTATTGCATTTTGTTCAAGCCATCATTCATACATTTATATGTACAACCCGAAACAACCACCTTGTGTTTCGGTATAGAGCAGTCAGATAATTGGTGTAATACACAAAGGGAAGGAGACAAAAGCATGTAGTTGAAATTGAATCAAAGAACATTAGTATAGCTTCTTTGTTCCAGATCCTAAATCATTGGTAAAGATAAATTAGTCCTTGCCAGAATGTGAACCACTAGTTCAACCCGATAATATACTGTTGACATATTTTCATGCATTCAGGCAAACCTCTATGAAGATATGAACAGGGGACAAAAGGTCAGATAATATTTCTTTATACCTTTTCTTGATAATTAAGCAGAACAACATCCAGCTTTCTTCACGGCTGATACATCATCTCTGCTTCCAACATTGATTGTCTGTCCTTTGGGCAAGGCAGCTGGGTCATCTCCAATCTCAAGGGCCTTCTTGCTTACAACACGATAGATCTGGGTCAGCACTTCTGTGAAGGCATTCTCAACATTCATAGACTCAAGGGCAGATGTTTCCATGAAAAAGGTCCTCTCTCGTTCTGCAAAAGCTGTGGCATCTTCGATGGAAACAGCCCGGAGGTGGCGGAGGTCTGCCTTGTTACCAACAAGCATGATCACAATGTTGGCATCTGTGTGATCCCTCAGCTCCTTCAGCCATCGCTCCACATTTTCAAAAGTAACATGGCGTGTGACATCATAGACTAGCAAAGCACCAACTGCCCCTCGATAATATGCACTCGTGATTGCACGATATCTTTTGCAAACAGCATTGAAAAAGAAAAAATAAATTAATATATTTTGAGCATAATGATCCAAAGAGCACAAATTGTTGACTACTGCTACATAATAAGAATCTATTGAATAACATCATCAATCAAACAAGCATACTCAAGCAATAAATTACTCTTAGTAATAGAAAGCTTGAAGTTCAAGGCCATGAAACGAGAGAAAAGAAACTAAACACAAATTGAAAGCGACAAGGGAAAGGCTGGAGTTGGCTTCAGGGTTTGAATAGTGCCTTACAAAGGCGCGGTTAAAATGTGCAAAAAAAAAAAAAAAAAAAAAAGAGGCAGTAGAGAAATTGAAACGTACGCAGACCTCCAACACAAAGATTTAAAATTGAAAACACCATAGAAAATAATTGAGAAGTGAAAGTGGAAAATATGGACATGAAAAAAGGTAGGTTCATAATAAGTAGAGTTCAATTAATGCAGGAAAAAAATTCCAACATTCCCTGCATCTAACAAAAGGTGGCAAGAAGCTCCAATTTTAAAACTTCTCAAACTAAAAAATCTAAAAGGTTTTAACAATAACATAATAATTCAGCCAAAAAGCCATGCTAAGCCAATAAAAAGGGACTAGTATACATCACCTAGATGTTACAAAAGCTGTAAATTTCCATATTTTCTTTGCTAAAAGTACATAATCAAAAACAAACTTTTACAGGGTTCAACGAATAACAACTCCATCAGGCTTTCACTTTCAATCTTTCATAAAAGAATGAAATTTCACAAAAGGATTGACCATAAAATGAATGCATTCGCTAAACCCACAAATCGCCTTTCCTGGAAAAATCCAAATAAGAGATCTATAAATGAGGAAAAAGATGATGATGATCATAATAATAATACCTTTCTTGGCCAGCAGTGTCCCAAATCTGGGCCTTGACGATCTTATCATCACAACGAATACTACGCGTAGCGAACTCAACGCCAATGGTGGACTTAGATTCGAGGCTAAACTCGTTGCGCGTGAACCTGGACAACAAATTGGATTTGCCCACACCAGAGTCCCCGATCAGCACCACCTTGAACAAATAATCATAGTCATCGTCAGCTCTGTACGCACCCATTTGATATCTTGAGATTAGAAACAAAAATAAAAATTAATTGGGAACACAGATTTTGCTTCGACAAAAAAAAAAACACAAATGGGTGTGTTGGGATTTTGCCGTCGGTGTTCTTAGTGAGTAATTAAGAAACAAGATTTTGTTCGTTTGTTTCGGCCGTTTTCCTCCCGGAAATGTTTCACCAGTCCACGCTGGCAGTTTTTGTTATGACAGAGGAGAGGCTGTTGCCTGTTGGATTGCCCAATTTACTGTTTTCGGTTGTTCCATTGCTAATTTTTCCAATCTTGATTTTCTTTATTTTAGTATCTTTCTTAAAATATTATATGATCATCATCCAATTTCATTTCTAAACATGTATACCAAAAATCTATTTATATGTGTGCTGAGATATAAAAATATCGTCTTGAAAAGCCAACCATAGATTTTGTGGGACACAACTCGATTGATTGTCTACCCAAAATGGACAAATATTCTGAATTAGGAGATCCTCTTTCACCAGCGTATTATTTCAATTGGTATCACACAATATAGAGTAACCTTTCTGCACCGCCACATCTCCATCATCCTACTATTATGGTGTAACATTTAAGCGCCTTGTCTATAATTTGATTTCTTCGTTAGGAGTGTTAAGGTTTTTCATAGAACTCTAAAGCCGCGTGTAAGGGATTAGTATTACAATTGAAACGAGATTGGATTGGACTAAATATAAATATAGTATTATTTTATATTTGATACAGAATGAAACTGGACTGGAGTACGTTAGTATATGATAATCTTAAGAATTTAATTTTTAAATATAAAAGAATTTAATTTTTATTAAAGTTTAGGCTGAATTAAAAGATAAATAATTTTAAATTTCAATTTTTTAATAAAGCTATTTAATATGTTTGAAATTTTAAATATATCTTAAAAAATTTAATTAAATAATATAGATATAATAAAATATTGATCAAATATTTGCACATTCTAATTTAATAATTAAAAATAAATTTTACATCACTAATGAATTTACTAAAATAATAAAATATATAATTTACTAAAATTTTTAAATTAGATAATGTTACTTTAAAAATAAAGCTAATATTATTTAAATTATTAATTAAGAATATAATTAATAAATAAATTATATTATCACTATTTATTTTTTTTTCGAAGCTTGGGACTAGAGTGAGGATGGCAAGATGTACGATGAGATTGAGAATCCGCTAGGATCTGTCTCTATTGGGATGGGAATGAGGGTGATTTTCATGGGGATGAAGCGAGGATTGGTTAAAACTTTAATCTCCACATTGTGATGGAGTGGAGATTGGCTACTACTCCTCACCCTGAACCTTATCATTATATAATATATATATATATATATATATATATTGTTATTTTTAAACTAGATAAAAGTTATATAAACTTATGAATACTATTTTTATTTGACATTTAATATATCAATTATTGGAAAAACACAAAAATAAAATGTTATGTTATTTTTTTAAAACTCTAAATTTAATTATGAAAAATATGTTGGCATAAGGAACGGGACGGAGTTGGAGAAAGCATTCCTCGCCTCGAGATTCCCCAATCTACTTCAAAAGTCCCAAACACCAGTTCTTTAATTATCTTAAAAGTAGTCCTATCCCCCTTGTATCCTACCTCTTACTTCCCTAAAAGTTTAAGCAATTTTAACAAGGATAATATCGTAGTTAAAAAATATAAAAAATTGAACTTTTTACAAGATGGGTGAAGGAATTTGCAAATGGCCTTGGGCCTAGCCCAAACTCCTTCTATCATGGTATGGACTTCGGCTACTTCTGTTGAACTCCACTTTTATAACATTGGCCCAGGTCCATACCAGTTTGAAGGAGCCCACAACCACGTCTTGTTTCCGTTATTCATAGCACAACTTGGCAAAATGTGGACAACAAACTGAGTCATGATAAGCAGACATGTCCATCAACAATGGAAATAACTGCATTTTGTGGCCTGAAAAAATTATTGCAGAACTCCTCAATTTCTTTGATTTTCATCTTTCGAAAAATCTACTTAATTTGAAATCTATTTTCTTTTTTCTTGGAAAATATATTTTTTCCCTATTCAATTTCAACATTGTCGTTCAAATAACTCTTTTTTCAAAACTCAAAGTTGTTATTATTTTTAAGAGTGATGTGTCATGTGACCTTTTCGTGTAGCTCATTCCAAGGAATAAAATATTATAAGAAGATTTAATATCAAGACAATCTTTTAACTCAAAAATTATATTTCAGAGCTCTGTGAATGATCGAAGTCCCATTACTAATCAAATTCAAATAAAAGTAAAAGAATCACGACAAATTTACTGTTTTTAAACATAATCCTCTTGTGCAGGCCCAGTGTAGATGGAACTAGACATGCCAATGATGCCATATTTGATTGGAAAAAAAAAAAAAAACGCTTCAACTTTTGTCATAACTTTGTTTTGGTTTTTTCAACATTGTGTCACGGACTTATTGTTTCATAAGCGGAGACCGTGCAGTCTTAGACACTTACACACTCTAAAGTGCATCTAAGTAAGCCTTATACCCCTATAAGAGGGGTTCAAGCGAAAGAGAATAAGGATATGAGAGATTTAGATGAGAAAATATTCACTATACACAAGGTAGTTTACAAGACTTGCAAGACTCTTGAACACTTAGTCTAGCACGACTTAACATAATTTGCTTTACAAATGAGGGCTCACGCCTATTTATAAGCAAGCAACTCTTCAACTTGTGACTAACATTCCGCCACATGTCACTACCTTATTAGTGATATAGAATTATCCTAATATATTTACAAGTCTTACTTGAGGGCCAAGTAATTCTAGAGACATCCACAAGTTACTCGACAATACTACACAACTCTACCATACAGTAGACAACCCTAGATATCCCTAGAATATCCTAGACTCAAGGTATTTTTTCAAGCTTCCAAAATCTTTCGCGGCCTTCCATCAGCTTCCGCCACCTTTTAGACTCTTTTCAAAGCTTTTTTAAGTCTTCTGCGGCCTTTTTACGCCTTCCTGATCCTTCTGGACTCTTTCGGAATGTTTCAGAACTTCACGAAATCTTTTGAAAATTTTCGGAATATCATATCCATTCTTTGCTCCTTTGAATTTCTCTTAACATAAGGATCCCAAATCACTATAACACTTGCCCTAAAATTTCATTTTTTAGCGCACTTTTAAATAAATTCGGTGTAAAATCGTGCACGTGTCACTCTTTCTCCACTCAACTTGGACTCGGAAACACCCGTAAGCTGTAGCGGGACGAGGGAGGGAGAGAGAGAAAAATGGGGTTGTAAGGGAGTTCTGTTGGTCGTCATGATTAGCAAATGCGATGTTTCTTGCAACACACAGTATTTGCTTCATTGAATGATTGACGTTGAAAGGGGATTTGGCAGAATAATAGTAATTGCTGATGTATCTGAATCGCTTTGTCAAATCGGAGTGTTTAGTAGTAACACTGTTCTCACCAATTAGCACGTAAAAAATCTGCATCACTCAACCATACTTGACCCAGACAACAAACACTAACACTCTTCAGCTTTACAGAAGCAATGATCGATTTTTTACCTTCTCGGATCCATTCAAACATCCAAATCAAAACAATATTTTCACTTGCTCAATACAAACATTAATACCATGCTGTTCCTGGTCAGGTCTTAGATTCGTGCAAGCCATATATGGTTTAAAATTGGAGAGCAATGATAGGGGAATGCTCATCTATATATTAAATTAACAAATTTTGTTGCGGAGCCTGCCGTAAAGAAAGCCCTATAGTCGTCTCCAGCATTATATGGACAATATATATCATGGCTGAAAAAGATCTTTAAAAAGATCCGAGATTCTTTAAATTTTGTAACGAAAAATAAATATTAAATGTGCTTATATTATCCTCAAAAGAATAAATGTATAGATTTCTAATACATAAACTCTTATAGATAAAGAGTTCCCTTCAATATATAGCCCTAAACGTTTACAAATCTATAGAACCTATATGTAATAACAATCATCAATGAAGGTCTAAATTTACTTCACGGAAAAGGTTGGCATTTTTACTTGATATCATATGAATATGTAGCATGTAGGTAATTAATTAAATTTGGAAGTGTTTATTGTCTAATGGTCCTTCCCAGCGTCTTCTTTGCTGAAAAAAGGGTGTTCAAGTAAATATTGAGTATTTTTAATGGATAGCTCTTTTTAATAATTTCAATGCTCCAGAATACGGCTCTTAGATCACCTATGAACTTGACGAAGAACGATAATCCCTTACGAAAGTATCATGGCATCAATAATCTATTATCTAGCTATAGGGCAAGATTACGATATGATGAAGTCAGCGACATATATATAATCTATTATCTTTTTTTTTCTTTTTTCCAATCAAGTGGTCCTGTATGTTATCACTCAGAGCTATTCCCTTATCTATAAGCATGTAAAAAATTTCTACATTATCTACAATAGGCAAGACCGTGGCTGCAGCTTCAGCTAAAATCCGAGTTAAAAAAATAAATAAATAAAATGATGGAAACCATGTTGGCTTTCTTCAAATATAAGCAACATTGAAGAACCGGCAGAATTTATGAGAATGATATCACCTCAGTTGGATGGGAGTTCACATAAACCGTACGTAAACAGTCATTAAATCAATCACACACATGTATGCATGTGGTGCATTTGAAATCATGGATTACAGCGCATATCCATCATCGAGCTAATTTAGTTGCTATCGCGGATATAGCAAAGCTAGACTGAACATCCATACGCCATATATATTGCTTTAATAAGAAAGAGATGAGATACACTTCTTCACGAGTTTTTTTGAAGTATTTAACACCTATAACATAGAGTAATTGAACTGAAAGCCTAAAAGTCTAATGCACTGCAAACCCTAATTAGATGTGAGAGTGAGAGAGAGAGAGAGAGAGAGAGAGAGAGAGAGAGAGAGGATGAAACGAAGACAATAAGCGCACAGCCAGAGAGAGTCTCCTCAGCTTCCACACTTCTAAATCTGCAAACCAAGAAAGAGCATTAACAATTTATCACAAGAAGTCATAACATTGGGCATATGTTAGTGTGTTTATTGAAAATGATCTATTAATAGCGAACAAGTTGCAATATCAATTGGCTGTGAAATTTACCCTCATTTTGAGTCTTTTGATACCCAATAACAATGTTTCGAGTTCAAATTGCGGAGCATTGATTAAAGAAAAACTTCCAACCACTTAGTCAATAGTGGAATAAAATTGGATGATATTAGTTAGGCTTGCGTTCATCCAAAAAAAGTCAATATCGATTAGTTAGGCATGAGTTAGGCCTAAATCTTTACCGAAAGCACATTAAAAAAGAGAGACAATGTAGTGAATTTCACAAGATACGGTAAAGCTCGGATAGGAGAGGATCTTTTAATATATTTACAAATAAAGAAGTGTTTAATCAACTAGCCCTCATACCAGATAGTAAAATGCGCCATGATGGAGCGACTGGAGTGTGACACCCCACTCGTTGGTGAGAACAGGCTGACCAGAAGAGTTAATCAAAACAGCATCTTCACCAAAAGCTTCACGCACATTGAAGGGTCCCGCAGCCACTTCAAAAGCCACATCGTTGATGAACACCGTTGATCTCGCAGCACCACCCTGGACCACTGAACCAGATTCTTCAACACCTGCCAACACAGAATAATTTCTCCAATTTTTTGTGTGTATATACAAGATACCAAAGCAATAGTCTATCTCAATAGTCAATACCAGCCATGCACATACGTCCATCTAGACACAGATTGCAAATTTCTGGGTCTAAAAAGACAAACTCTCCTTCATAATTTTCCATATATGACAATTATATCAGTCTCGTACCAAAAATTTGTTACATCAACATCAATCAAGACCATGAATTCTTATTTACCCCACTTGAAGGATATACTGAATGGGTTTGATTAACGTCAAGCTTATAAGTTTTACAAGCATATACAAGACCATAACTTTGAACAGTGTATTTATTACATAAATAAAAATTATCAGTTAATTTACTCCAAGAAAGAGAGAAAGAAAAATCATACCTTGAACTTGGCTGATGGTAGATGGAACAGTAACAGTAGTGGTAGGAAGCGGAGGATTGGTAGTGAGAGTAGTAGGAAAAGTGGACACGGTGTAACTGAGCTGTGGTTGCATCTTCATTGTCTCTTCTTGCTCTTTTTTTGAAACTCCATTGTTCATTATCTCACTAAGCAAAAGACTAGTGCAAGGGCCCAGTGGCTGTTGCTGAACTTGAACCACGTTTGATAGCTCAGAGAAGCCAAACCCTTGTGTTAAACATGTTCCTCCAACTGTCTGTTGAATCGGGAAGAAAAAGGGTTCGGTGAGAAACTCATTATGATTCTGAAGATATGTCTGGTTCACTGACCCCGTTGGAGAACTGGACGCATCGACAACATTTGGAGAACTCAAAGAGAGGGCCTTCCTTGACCCTTTTGGAGAGGATTTCTCAGATGAGGATGATGAAGAGGAAGGAGCGATAACGGTTGTGGCAACGGAGGTCATTTGAGGGTTTTGGTTGATTTGTTGGGATTGTTGTTTAGAGTTTTGCAGGTGGCGGAGCTTGTGTTTGCTTCTTGATTTTCTGTTTTGGAACCAGTAAAAGACATTGGCGTCGCCTACCTGTCCATACTCTTGTAATTGAGCTCTGATTCTTCTTATCTCATCTCTTGGAGGGTTAACCATGCCAGAGTTGAAGATTGCTTCGAGTATGCGAATTTGCTCAGGCTTTGGGTTCCATCTTGGCTTTGGCTCTAGGCTGCGTTCTTCACATCCAGGAACTGATGCAAAAGATACATAGACGGAGTCTTTTGAGTCCAAAAAACATGAATTATTAGCAATTATCAGTTGAAAATAGAACACATTAATTAGACAATACATTTATAATGTGAATGATGATAACAAATTCATGATATTTGGTAAAGAGTGGTTGGAGCTAAAATGGCCTTTGTTCAGTGGATTCCAGAGAGATAAGTTGTAGACGATGATTGTTTTTGTGATTGCAATTGTGTGGTTACCTGTAGTGTAAGGGGCCTTGTGGCAACCATTTGACATGAGAGATGGGTTGATGTCATGCTGCCATTGGTGGTGATGAGTGTTGCAGGGCTTCGACTTGAACATGCTAGGCCAGTTTCTGTTCGATGATGCCATGATGATGATGATGATGGTGATAATGATACAAGCCAAAAATCTAAGCTAGATATCGAAGTCACCAACCAAAGAGAAACAACAACGAAGGAGCCCTTTTGTTGCTCTAGTTTCTGGTACTGAATCCTCTAGGCAGACATAACATCTCCTCTTATAGCCTCCTCACCTACCCCTGTGATCATTTTGTTTAAATTAATAAAAGCGCTTCCCATCTTTCTATGAAAATAAAAATAACTCATTTTAAAAAAAACATTAAAAATGAAAAAGTAAATATATAAAGTACAGAAAACCCACAACAGGAATCGCCTGTTAGGAAAATAAATAATAAAGTGAACCAAAATAAATAAAAAAGGGAAGATGGAAAGTACTCTCCCATCCCTTCCTTACAGTATACTTCCACTCTACTAAAAGTACAAGCTAATTCCCCCGGACGAGAAGCAAAGAAAACAAGGAAAAGAATGCATGCTGGTGCTTTAATAGAATCTTCATCAGAGTTGACAGAGAAGCTCTTAATGCAAAGAGGAGTGAGTAGTTTTGTAACTCCAAAGTTTGGAGAGAGAGAGCGAGAGAGAGAGAGAGTTATATTGCTTTAGAGAAATGGGTTACTCTGATCAGTTTGTCTCTTTCTATTTTGTAATAGCTATTTCTTTTTCCACTTTTCTATGGAAAGGATTCTCTTCCTCTCAATTTGGTTTGATTGCAGTGTATTAATGAAATGATGAATAGGGTAGATATAAGTGTGGGATTATTCTAATGGGAAGAGGTTGTTGCAGAAATAAATAGGGGAGTGAGAGGGCTGTTTGAAAGTCAAGAAGGTCACATAGGGTTTGATTGGAAAGCGGTGGTGGAATAGTAATTGCAAGTTCTGGATTATTTTGGGCAAAGTAAGGTGGGTTTTGATTTTGAATTGACTCGAGGGTCTTTATTTATTACATCCGCTTCAAACTTATTTTCCAAAAATATCGTTTTGTGTACATCTAGGTTTCTTCCAAGTTACAAAACCCAACTAATTACAAGAATATTGCCAGCTCCTCCATTTTTTGCTACTGAAATTTTCTTTTGGCAATGAGGCGCATCGAGTAAGAATCGAACCGTAAAAGTAATTAAAATAAGCTTTCACAATGCTTGCGCCCAACATAAATAGTAGTTGTGATGGTGGAGGATATTTATTGTGTGCCATGATGGTTAGATGCATGGATCTTATGTGTTAGTCTTCCACTTGAACTAGAGCAAACGGAATGAGATGTATAGTAAAAATGCATAATTTTGCACCAAAGTTGATTATGTCATGAGCCAGCATATAGTAATTGCGCCTTAATCATACCCTATATGTCCAAATTTTCATTACAAATGTAATTGATGAGGAAGCGTTTTCAATGTATATGCCACATTCCACATCGATAACGAATGAAATCCAATAATGTTTTATAAGGTTTAAATTCCCTTAAAAAATGTATGGGAGAAGGACATTTGTGTGAAACCGTATAGTTTTATACGACTCAATCATGGAGTTGGACAGAGGAAATAGCACTCAGTCAGCTGGAAATGCCTTACAGTTCCCTGGACTCCGCCAACAAATCTAGACTTGCATATATATCGCAACTTGAGAATGAAATTACAATTTATTACTGACTTGAAAATTCGGCAAAGTTAGGTTATCATAGGTACTGAAGAACTAGCCACTATACATATTATTAGAACAATGATATACTCTTCCTAAATTCTATGCTAAATTTTGCTTCCTAAATAATGTGTATTTAATTATTTAGAGAACCAAAGAGTTAGAGATGTGGCCTTTGGGGTTAAAGTCTATTAAGTTTGCAACTTTGGTTAAAAGCTTAAGTCAGTAGGTATAAGCTTAACATTAGTTTTACATTTCAATTTGTCCTCTCACATGCAGGGTTTCATGTTTTTTGCAAGTGGACTGGGTCTTACAATCTCTTGTGGGTTTTTTGTATGGATAATGTGATTTCTTTTTTAGTTTGCAAGGGGGGATTCAAGGTCAAAAGTTCTGATATTATGTTTAGGTTATCACTTTACCTAAAAACTTAAACAAGTAGGTGTAGGTTTAATATTAGTTTATACTTCAATAAAGTCATATATAGAACAAATTCAAAAGAGAGATACATGACCAATCCAAATAAAGGCTTCAGTATTTCACGCATGATGGCAAGCTTTACATGAACGTATGCAGGACAACTTCATCACATGACAAAATTAAGACGCAGTTAATATCGACTTAATGGGATTTTCATGGCATCGAATTATTTCATGTTTCATACATTGCTTCTACAATCCTTTTGACTCCAAGCAGAAATATTAGTTGAATTAATATTATTTACTAAAGCAGTTGTTTCATTATTAATTTGCTCATATGTATAAGAACATCTACAAAGATCCCTCTTGGCTAGCTTCAGAGCAAATATAACTTGAATTGAATTTAATTAAACTAGCTTATCCTTCTTGGTATATTTGTACTTGAGCTAACAATAGTCTTGGCGCCTTGCTATCATTCTCGGGCTGGATATTAATTATAATAAAAAAATTTTAGCCTAACTTTATTGAGCACTAGCTAGGTAGGGACTCAAGCTTTTCCTAGCATCTCGTAAATTTGATCATGCAAAAGATCGTACAAGGGAAAATTTGATAGAAATAGATTATCTATGCTATGGAGCACACATGGGTTTCTATGTGAAAAGTCAAGCTAGTACCAGAGAATAGGTGTTGAGACAGGTCATGTCATATCGCTTTGCGGTATGGTCAAGAGAGAACTTTTTCACTCGACCCTCTCAAGTTCTCTTTAATTAGCATCTTACATGGTACATTACATTAGTACATATATAATATAAATTAGAGGTTAGCATGTTCTATATGAGATATAGCTATTGGCTCCCTGAAGTGTTTTTCAGTTTAAAGTAAGTGCCGTTCACTCTAAAAACTTAATGAAAGAGAACTCAAAAACAAAGTTAGAGAAACGTGGAAGGTTGTTGGCGTTTGGGTTTCACTTGGCTTGGGTTGGGGAAAGATGACTAAAGCACCAGAGACCACGGGAAAAAGACAAACAACTCTCTCCGTTTCTTCCTCCTCTCTCTCTCTCTCTCTCTTCCCCATGCAAGGGTAAGATAGAGTTAAAGAAAGGAGTAAATGTTTGGTCTACGTGGTGTCGGTACCATTCCGACATGCAAACCTCAAACCAAACTTGGGTGCGTGACATCTCATCTATTCCCCAATTATATATTCAAACCCCCTTCTTTATCACCTTTGATCAGAAGGTTTCAGATGTTTTTAATGGTGGCTTAGGCAATCAATATATATAGTTCAATATATATTTATAAAATCTCTCTAGTATAGTTTAACCCCATTGATTTTGCTTCTTCAGGAATGAATTTAAACCACGTTGTAGTGGATGCAAGTGATCACACTGTTAATTTAGCCAAGTCTGACACGGGAAACATTGGACCATGGCCTATCTTCCCTTTATAAAGTAAAGCAAAAAATGAGTAATGAGCTCAGGTTCAGATTGGCTCTCTCTTTCTTTCTCTTTCTTTAGTGTGTGGAAACAGGAAGTGTGCAGAAAAGTGCGGAATACGATCCCATCAGAAGTCTTGTGAAGTGAAGTTGACTTGTCTGTACTTGTAAGTGTAGTTTTGGCTTTCTGCAAACGTGTGTACGCTTGTTAATTATGGCGACCTCAGTGAACCATACCCTTACCCTTACCTTCCTCACGCACTTAAGATCTCTGCAGTGCTGAGGGATCTTCTGTTACTCTGTGTAGACGTAATATTTATTGACGTTTTACTATTTTTGTGTCATTTCCCTTATCTAAATCATCTTTTCTTTTCTGTTCCTACCAATTTGTCTGGAACAATTTTGATGTATATTAACTCTAGTAGACTAGTGCTCTAGTCTCGATCATAATTTCACTTTTATAAACTCTTTTTCTTTTTCTTTTTCTCTTTCTTCCGTATACGGCATGGCCTCCTCTGTTTTCATCCTTACAATTAACCTTTTTCTATCCACTATGACCTACACACTTGCTCGTTTATTGGCTTTTAATTTTGAATAACTCTATTTGGGTGGCCATGTCATGCAACTAATATTGTAACACCCAACATCCTTCTGAGGGATCCCACATTGGTTCTGGAAGAAGCCGTCTATAACCCTTCAGCTGACTTTCGATACTGAAAAGATCCAATACCACCCACCGCGGGTATCAAAGCTAAGATTAACCAACAAGTCTTAACCCAATGCAGAAGAAAATCGGATCCATGATTATCCGATTGAAGGCCCGATAAATGATGAAGAAGATTTTTAATATGTAATGTGAGAGATTGTTGAGGGGATCCCACGTCGATTGTAGAAGGGTCTACCACCCATCAGATCCAATATCCACAAAGTTTATAAGAAAACTCAAATTTAAAGCTATACAAGCTTAGTTTTAAAATAGACAATAATATCATACTATATGGGAGTGAATTTTAATCAATGTAACTCTCAGACATAGCATAGCCTTACAACTATAAATGCTCGGAGATGTGCACAATCATTAACCAGTTTCTTTATGTTAATCAAATTATGTGGAAAGGATTCTTTGACCCCAGGGACTGCGAGAAAATAAATAATTAGCTATTTTGACATGTCAATCTTCATTAATAACCACATCTCCCTGATTCTGGATACGAAAGAGCCATGTCGATGCTAGAAGTTTAGAAGTGAACATTTTTCTATTCTCTGTTTGATTAATCAGATATCGGCATCATTTATCGTTTTCGTCTGCCAACAGCATTTAGACATTTTCTCCACTACTCCAATATATATATATATAAAATTTAACTCTTAACACAAGTCTTTTAATTTTAAGAAATGAAGTTGCACATGATCTCAATAAATGTCGGCAATTACCTTAGGAAACATGAAATGCGTATGTGCGTGTGTCTTAGCTTGAAATGCGCTAATTGATAAACAGCAGTCACTAAATGCAAACGTGCATGTAGTAAATACTCAACATGCTGAGAGTAAATGCTTGAATTTGGGGGCACATGCAACCTTAATATAATATTCCCAAATTGTTCGAGTCTTGAAGACCAATATATTAACCTACTTAGATTAAATATTTCTTGGCACAGAAAATGGGGAGAGAGAGAGCTTTAGAATCTGAATTTTGCTTCTTTTTTTTTTTTTTTTAATGGCTTCCATTGGCAGTATGCGCCTAGAGCGCTTGAAAACTATCATCTTAGAGCTGGGATCGATCCTAATAATCCTATGATTGAATGTCCTTGGATATTTATATATTATATGATTCCATTGGTGTTGATCCACTAGTAACATCGTTAGGTTTACTTTTAAATATCTATAACTATGGTATATATGACCTTAGGAACATTATCTCTTAGTATTTCGCGAAAAAGATAATCATCGTGGCCCCAGCATTTTCATCAGTTCTATATAAGTTCTTTTTTAATGAAAATTTCAATAGTACTTTTAGCCATCAATGGCTAGTTTTGAATAAAAAATTAATACTCGAGCTATCAAGTAGAACAAAACCTTGTAATAATGTAGCAAGGCAGCTTGCAGCTAGCGATAAACTTTTAATTTGCAATGAAATTAAGCCATGTATAGATCAATTAGCTAGTTCAGAACCAAATAATAATTTGATTTTAAGGAACATCTAATTTGAATGTTTAAGAATGATGATCATTAAGAAAGTTAGAAAAAAAATGTTATAGAATAGAATGTCACAGTCAAATTTCCACGGTACCATTTAAACGTTAAATTAATGATGCTCTTGAAGAAGTGTTGAAGCGGCTGATGGAATAATAAATTTAACCCAAGCTGCAATGTTGATTATTTTCTCCCTCGCCAACTCTCTGTGGTAGTAGTTCATAGCAAATAAGTAGCTTTTCTGTGTTTAGTTAAATTAATCTTCGAATCAAGGATTTTCGTCCTCTTGGGAAACTGTAGAGTACATAAGTTGAAAAAGTATTAAACTTCTCTCTTAATTACTGAATTGGGTTTGCATTGACCAAGTAGCATATTTTAAGAGAAAATCAAATCAAAACTCGAAAGACTACAAATTTTATTGGGATACTAAAGCAAATGAATTATTAGGAAGTTGAAAGCTGGGAATGTCAAATGTCTGTACTGTACTATATTCCGAGAGCTTATCCTGTTACCCACTCTTAATCAGAAGAATTGTAATTTGGTGATTGAATTATATTTTCAGCTAGCTTTTAAAATTTCCTAGATAGTGATCCTTGGAGAATCTTTAAATGTGCCCGTGACGGGGAACAAGGAGAGGGTTGTTTCAAAGTAGATGTTATTTGTAGAAGAAAAAATTAATTATCAAATGTGAATGAGAGGAGATTAAGGAAGCGCATTGCGGAAAAGTTTACTATAAATAGGTTATTTATTTTTATTCGTCAACAAGAAATAGCAACTGTATTCAAGATGGTTTTTACACGGATTAACTTCAAAGCAATTCCTTGAAGTACCCAAACAAAATCAAAGAAAGATGAAAGGAAGTCAGGAGTAACGGCCTTTAAGAAGTATATATGACTGATTATTCATTGGTTAAAGAAACAATGGAAAAATCCCATCTGTTGCTTGCTCCACTATTTGGAGGGGAAATTAAAGTAATTGTTCTTCTGACGGTTGATCAAGGATTCAGCCGAATTGAAACAATTTTCTGGGTCAAATATTTTTGAACTTCGAAATCCTGTATTTATTGTAGAAACTTGAAAGGATGCAAGTGAAAAACGGTCGAGTTCTTTTTAAACCTGTTTTGGCAATCATTGGTCATGGGGATGCTCCAATCGGCTCAATACGGTCTTTTGAATAAAAGGACCTCGTTTAACTCTGCTTGATAATTAGGCCCATCAAGGATTTAAAATGGCCTGGCTCATTGAAATGCGTCACATTTACATCTCCATCATCATAGCTTATTGGCCAATCGCCTACGGCTCTCCTTGATACGTAATATCTCTCTCTCCTCATGAAATTATCTTCACGAATCATTAAGTAAACCTTCTTAAAGGCACTTGAATCTTTATTTACAACCCATATATGTAGAGAAATGTTAAACGCCATTAGCCAATTGCGTACAAAGAGAAAGAATGAACATATATACACTGCAAATACTAAAACTCATTTAGCAGCATAACAACTTGAGACACGTCGATCAAATGATCTCTGAGAAGATCTTCCATGGAATTTATGAGAAATATATTTAACAATAAAAAATTGTGGATATTTCAATGGTGAAACAATTTGAAGGAATACAATTCGACATTAATTAACGCTAGGATATGTTTAGAGGAATGAACATGTCCGTTGCTTGTGTGGCTTTTTCTTTGGTTTTGGGGACCGCAAAGCAACCTTTATTGCAGCATCAAACACAGCCTTCACATTCTGAAAAAACCAACAAAATATGAAAAATCACCCAAACAATTTAGATGGTCGAGATATCGAAGTTGAGTTACTACAAATAAAGCTGTGCTTATAGTACTGAATGGTTACAAGCTTTGATACCCGCTGAGTTTTGGAACTGCACTCTATGTAGGTGGCTGCACCAATCATTTTCTTTAATTCCTCTCCCTGCTCACCAGTCTCACCATTAAACCCAAACAACAAAATAGAAATGTTTCTACTAGATGCTTGTATATATATTATTGCTAGTACAGGGTTAGCTAATTAGTTAGTTAATTTGTGTATTTTAATGTACCTGAGCTGTTGTTATTGAAGTTGATCCGGGATGGTCACTCAAGTACTGCTTGTCCTCTCGTAAATCTACATTTGAACATGGTGTGATCGTCAAATACATACATACACACATATATATAGAGTACAAAATAAACGGAAGATCTCATCCTAGCAAGGACAAACGGAGATATGTTCATCAGTACTAAAATTGGCATCTCGATAATAAGTAAAATGAGTATGTAATTAACCAAACAATATATATAAGCAAAAGTTCATTTATGAACTATTTAGTTAGAAAACAAATAAATGGTTTGTGCATGAAAAGTGATGCTTTGATGAGCTTACCTAGTTTAGTTCCCACAAGTACAATTGGGACGTTGGGAGCGTAATGCCTTAGCTCAGGGATCCACTGTCAGGCATGAATATTAATTCAATAATTGTGACAAAGTTCAGCAACTTGAAGATGATAATTAACAGGATTATAATACCTTGAAAGAGAGCTAGAAACAAACTAAAGGTAATATGTGAAATAAGTTACCTTTTTGTAGATGTTATCATAGCTGGCCTTGCTGATAAGAGAGAAGGCCAACAAAAACACATCAGCTCCTCTGTAACTTAGAG
Organism: Boswellia sacra; assembly: GCA_013180625.2. Classification (NCBI taxonomy): domain Eukaryota; kingdom Viridiplantae; phylum Streptophyta; class Magnoliopsida; order Sapindales; family Burseraceae; genus Boswellia; species Boswellia sacra. The sequence continues at coordinate 141,928 of SNVD02008118.1, read as the reverse complement.
GCCTCAACCTGTTGTAATCTTCTTGACCTGTAATTAAGGAATGACATACACTGAAATATCCTTGATTACTTTCAATTTATTAACTTGTTTTTTTGAATTCAATTACCTGCAGTGTCCCATAGTCCAAGATTCACTGTACTACCATCCACCACTACGTTAGCACTGAAGTTGTCAAAGACTGTTGGAACATAATCCTGCCCGGAAGCACAATTATTAAAAGAAACAAGAATAAGCAGCGTGATCACTTGTTCAAATTAGAGAAACATACATGTATATAGACTTTACAATCACATACCGTTGGAAAGGTATTGCTTGTATAGGAAATGAGCATACAAGTCTTCCCTACAGCCCCATCTCCCACGGTCACACACTTGATAAATCTTGCTGTACTCATAGTTTAATTGAACAAGGCAGCTTCCTCTCTTCGCCGAAGAAGATATGAACAAGTATGAAAGAAATGAAATAACAAGGTAGCTTTTAAGAATTTGGTGGAAGCCTATGCGGCTATGCAACCACACCCACTTGAGCTATAACACATCCAATGTAGAATGATTGCTCTAGGGGGCTTTTCTTTTCTTTAAGTGCAAGGCCAGGGGAAGAAATGGGAAACAAAGTAGGTTTGGAGTTGACGTTAGTTGGTTAAAGTGTTGGGGAAGGGAGAAAATGAATGATGAAATTTTAATTAAACGATTGCTTGATTAGCTAATGTGCTATGATGGAGATTAGCGGAAGTATTAAAAGAAAGTAATAAAGTTGTAAAAAGTGTTAAATGGGTGTCACCATTATTATCTAGTTGGTCTTGTGCTTATCTGGGCTGAGCTCAGATTAGCTTGCTTTGGACCTACTCATGTAATAAAAAAGCATGAGATTAGATGGTTGTTATTGCAATTTGCAATTCTACGTCTTCAGTTTTTCCCCTTCCGGGTACCACTCCACCTAAACGACCCGCCGCTCCCAATGGCCAGCAAGCAGCTGAGGTTAGCTCACCGAATAGGTGGATTTCTTTAAGGAAAGGCCCAAATGTGCAGATGGAAGACCCAATTCTGTGCCCAACATGAAAATGGCTCCTACAGCCACAGAGGAACGCGAGGCTGCAGGCTACTAAGTCAAATCATGGAACAGAAAAAGCATGTAATTGGTTAAATTATAAATTCTTCTATAGGTTTATTTACTTATGGTTGCTATCAAGATATGTCATGGGAAATAATAATGGAATTTTTTTTTCATTTAAGTTTGAATGTTATTACCTATATAAAAATGTCTCAACTTACCCTATATACTTTCTAGTAAAAAATAAAAGTAGTATTTCTTTGGAGTGAAATTAGAGAAAAACTTATATGTGCCTGGCTCACCACCTCACTATGCTTTGGTGGTGTGCCCAACCAATAATAAGTAGTCATATGGTGCCCTTTTGATTAATTGAAGTCCACCACATCATTAACTTAAATTTCATTTTTATTCAATAAATTATAATTTATCCCAAATTATCCCGCCCAACAAAACAGAGAAAATCTTCTTCTTCTTCTTCCCTCAACAGCACCTCAAGGAGGCTTTCTCAAAGTGGTTCCTAGGGAGATCTTGTTGGGTTCTTGGCCAGCAGTGTGGTTGCAAAACTGGTTACAAAATCCATTGTGTTGGTGCACTGGAAGGAAGAGAAGAGAAGAGATGAGAAGATTGGAGTTGGTTGGGTGCATTAGAAGGAAGAGAAGAGAAGAGAAGAGACAAGAAGAGGCGATTTTTATAGTCATCGGCTGCCGGCGGATTGCAAATCACTACAGCTAGGAGAAGATAGTTGAGACCAAAAGTGATGTTCACAGAAAAAAAAAAAAAGCGGCAAAGATAAAAGAGTCAAAAATAAAATATTAAAATAGGGTTTTAATTATTTGTCAACATATATAATATATGACATTTAATTATTGATTGGGTACACCACATAAATATAATGAGATGGTGAGCCAGGTGTACGCAAGTATTTCTCGTGAAATTAATTCATACTTAAAAAAGAGAGAGAGAGAGAGAGAGAGAGAGAGAGAGAGAGAGAGAGAGAGAGTTATCAGCTTATTCCAATATTGAAAAGAATATTTAGACATCAAAGTTGATTCAAATCTCGGGCTGATTTAGATACATTAGGATTTCCATATAATATAATAAACGCTACGTTAAACTCAATTATTTACTAATATTGCATTAAGCGGTTATTGATTTCAGGTCCGTAATTAATATAAATTATGAGACCTTGATTAAAAAATATATATCATTAATTAAAATTTTGGTATTACTACCCATTTAAAATTTAGGATTTTTTTTTTAAAAAATTTGAATGAGCCTGAATTAAATTAAAATCAAAATATGTCTCAATATATAAATTTGATTGATATATTTATTTCTTTTATTTTAATATTTGAATTAAAATATCTATATTTTTATAGATATATCCTTGTTGATGTTGCTTTCATTTGTATTCTTTTTGACATGTTAAAAATATTTGTAAGCCAACATTTTATAAAATTAATATTGAAGCATTTAAATATTTAAAATTATAATTTTTAAATATTTATTATAATTTTAAATTAGTAAAAATAATAAATTATACTAAACTTTATATATGTATTTATTTATATAAGTATTATTTTGTAAAAGTCATATACAAAAATATCATAAATGAATTAAACAGTTTTTTCTACTCAATAGAAATTATCTAAGAGTAAGGGCATGTTTGATTTGTCCACTAAAATCTGAATCTATTCAGATTTAAGTGATTGAAATAATGTTTTTTATTTGTTTTATCAGTTGAACACTTATTTTTAGATAAAATTGTCTGAATAGAAAAAGTGAAAAATTTTCACTTTTTCTCTTTCAGAACTTCTAAACCATTAAAATACCTAAATTACCCTTTCCTATCCTCTCAACTTCTTCCTTTAGCTTGGCCCGCCACCCTACTCAATACCACTTTATCAACCCATCACATCATCTTCTTAACATCATGTCATCTTCTAAACACTTATAATGCAAATATATTTATATATTTTGTTATAAGGATAAGAATAAATATGTAAAATATAATTTAAATTAAGAACATAATATTATTTATATTCATTTGGATTTGGATTTCAAATTTTAATTATTTTATATTTAATTAAATTTTGAATTTTTTCAATAATGTTTGTTATATATTGTAATAAATTGTTGTCAATAAATAAAAATGATTAGTATAATATAATTATTTAATAATTAGAATTTTGGTTTCATTTTATTAAATAATTATTTTTAAATGATTGTAATAAATATAATATTGACTATTTAAATGATAATATAATGTAAATATTTTATAATTTAATAAGGGTTAAAAAGTCATATTAAAATTAAAATATTCCCTTACCACTTTTTTTAGTGATATATAAAATAGTAAACAAACATCTTATTAAGTGGTATAAATTAAGTCCTAAAAAGTGTCTAGATCTAAAAAGTGTTAAGTGATTAAAACAAACACCACCTAAGTCTGAAGAGAGTTTTTCTTTTTTCTTCTGAAAGTTTGAATTAAACTGAAGCCTGAATAAGTCGAATATAGAAATCTGAATGATATGTTTATACTTTTATTTCAACATTTGAATTAAAACGTCTAAAATTAATATTACATATATTTTTATTGTTTGATGTTGTTTTCACTTATGTTTTTTTGAAATATTAAAAATATTTTTAAATTCATATTTTGAAAAAAAATTGATATTGAAGTATTAAAATAATTAAAATTTTATAATGCTAAATATTTTATAATTTTTTAAAATTATTAAAAGAATAATTTATATTATAATTATATATATTTATTTAAATATGTTTTGTTTTATAGTTATATGTAAAAGTTAATAAATGACTTAGATGAGGGTATTTTTTAGAATTATAGGTGATATCAATCATTTAGAAATTTGTATTTAGCTAAAATATTTAGTTTTTTCCATCACATGAAATTGTCTTAAAATAAGTTTTAAGTGAAAAAGCAAACACCTTAAAATATCTGAAGTCTGAGACTATGTTAAATTCATATTTCATATAAAAATAAAATCACCGTATGAAAAAAAAAAAGAGTTAAAAATATTTAAAGTCTGCGATTACCCCTTAAACATTAAATATTTAAATAAATTTAGACCTATTCAAATTTCGGACAGTTACAAACTTTCTAAACTTTTTGAATGTACTTTGATTAATTACTCTTCTAGTTATAAATGAACGAAAACTCGTCTAGAAAAATTCCAAATATAGTTAATGCTATACTAATAACTATCTAATTAATTTAAAGATGTTTAGATATACTATGTAACTCAAAGTCTTGAAATCCAATGGCTACGATTGTTTAGTGTATTCTAGTGAATGTAGATGCAAGTCAGGCAAATATAGGAATGGAAAGATATGATTGAAGTTTACTTAACTTGTTTGCACTTTGGGTGTAATTCGGATTACAATGGAAGGGATAAACCTAATTTTTTGAAGTTAAAATCAGAGAGCTAGGAAACGGCTTTCCCATTCACTTCTTCTCCTAAACTGTTGAGAACAAATAATTTGTCTTCTTCCTAATTTGTGTTTCACGAACCTTTTTTTCTATTGGTAGAAATAAGGGAAATTTTGGAATTCTCAAGTAAAAAGTTTAGTATTTTTTCTAATAATGGAGCAAGCAATTTCGTCCGGCGGCATGGGAGAGTCTAGCAACCGCCATGCATGTGCTGCATGCAAACATCAAAGGAGAAAGTGCGAGCCGACTTGTGTACTGGCACCATACTTTCCGGCCCCTGACAAGAATGAAGAGTTCCTAGCAGTTCTCAAGGTCTTTGGCGTGAGCAATATCACAAAGATGTTAAGTGATCTTGATGAGCGAGACCGGGACGAGGCCGTTGAATCCTTTACATGGGAAGCCTCAGCGTGGATGAAAGACCCAGTTAATGGGCCACTAGGACTTTACAGAAGGCTAGAGCAAGAGCGGGATGAGATGAAGTTGGAAATTGATAGGCAGAAACAACAACAGCAAATCCATCAACAAACATTGCAATGCAACTCCAAATTAGGGCAATTCGGAGTTGCGCCGCCAGGAGGGAATACTAGCGAGGAGAGACAAGATTGTATGATTACTAACAAAGCAGAAACTATACCAAATTACTATTATAATCTTCATCAGGGCCAAGGAGTGAATTGCATTGCAGCCCCACTTCCACTGGCACTACCTCAGTATACAGTTTTCCAAGGCCAGGGTAGAGGTGTTCCAAATAGTGCTCAAGCTGTTACTTTGGCTGTGCCAGGGACAGCAGCGGAGGGTGGTCAAAGAGTAGTAAATCGGGGTTGTGATTCTGAAAATATAGCTTCTATTCATCCATATATTTGTAGTACATTACTATTGGAGCAAGAAAGGTTCAGAGCTGCTTCATATAACAATGATCAAGGCAACAATTCTTACGCTGGAAGAGAAAAAAGTATTGGTAATCATTGTATTCTCTGGCAATGGCAAGGAACACCAAATTATCAAAGAGGAGGTCACACTACTACTGCACAACCAAACCAAGGAAGCAGCAGTTATTTACGGTCTTCTTATCGGGATCATACTCAAGGACCCAATATAGGCCAATTCGCCAATGACATAGCCCTTCAGCGGGAGCAGCAGCAACAGCCTATACTCAACAGTAATCAATTTCGCTACATTCAAGGTAAATACTCGGTCTTTTTAATTTAGCTACATACTAACAATGCAGACCCATCATAATTTAACAAATTATTTTTCATGATTTGCAGTCTTTAATTTTAAATTCAAAGATTTTAAACTTAAAGTTTGGATCTTATTTTCAATACACATGCAATCATACCATATTATATAATCGTGTTGTGAATGTGTGTGTATATATATAGTTTTGTAAAATTTAAGGTCCAAACGTTATGTTGGAGGAGATTTAAATTCATATGTATATTCTTTTTCTACTACCCTTTACTTAGAATTTCAAGCTTCCTGTAATTCATTTTATTTTATTTTATTTATTTATTTATTTTGCCTTTACTTTGAATGTAGATCAAAATAAAGCGTGGACGGAGCAGGATCAAACTCGATTGATACGTAAATAATTAGAATTAGTTTGTCTTATATTTAATTTTTTAGTGTTTTGAAGTTAATTAATTTATGTTGTCCATTAACAATTTTGTTTAAAATAAGTTATTTTTCTTTTGCTTTCGGTCTAGGAGAAAAAATTTCAGGGAGTTGTAAAATATTGAAAGAATTATGAAAATTGAACTAAATTAGGAGGTCCAAGTTGAAAAATATTTTTAGATGCCATGACTCTTGAGAAATTACCTCTAATATCCTTAGTAAATGCAAAAAAAAAAAAAAAAAATCATTTTTTATGAATTTTAATTTGATTTTTAGGGCTTGATATGCTTACATCTTAGATTTGTAATTTTTTTATTGTATTGTTAAAGTGTTTGTAGTGTGTAAAATTGCTTGAAAAAAAGACTCGTTTTTTAATATGAAGAGCTTTGTCCTGAGTGTTTTTTTTTTTGTTTATCCATTGGCATCTATCTTTTTATCTATCGTCTAATAATATGTTTGAAAAGGCTAGTAAGTAATTTCTATGATAAAGGAATCATGATACTTAAATTTTTCAAAAGTGAGTCAATTTTCAACTCACCCTTAATTTGGGTAATTTTTATAATTTTCCCAACATATATATATATATATATATATATATATATATATATATATATTATTTACACAACTTGTTCACTGTTAGAAGTCCTTTAATGTGGGGGTTTCTTAATATGAAAATGGAAATCTGAAGCTTCTTGGGTTTTCCCATGGGCTTCAAACGACCCTCTATTAGGGTAATGTCAAACGCTCTCAACACTTAAATTTCCTATTCCTAAGAAACCTAAACCCACTTTTGTAAATTTATTTATTTAATATATATATATAATAAATTTAAAAGACTACTAAATTATATAAATTTATACAAACTTATATACATATAATAAATAAATTAATATAAATTATAAATAGAAATATTATTAAATAATAACATAATATAATATAAATTAACTAAAATAAATATATTTATATATAATATATAAATTTATGTATATAAATTTATATTTATTTATAAATAAATTTATAAATAAAAATAAAAACTATAATATATAAAAAATTAAATTTTTATGTAAAGTAACTTTAAATAAAATTATATAAATAAAATAATATAAATAAGAATATAATGCAATATATATTATTCAATAAATATAATATATATAATACAAAATTAATAAATATTTATATAAATTTATTTATAATAAATAAACATAAATAAATAATATAATATATAAAATTTAAATTTATATGTAAAATAAATTTAAATTTAAATTATATTATATTTTATATGTATATTTATATATAAATTTTTATATATAAATAAATGTATTTTTTAGTTAATAAATTTTTATTATTTGTTAAGATAATAAATTTATATATTATATAATGAAATATATATAGAGAGAGAGGTTTTATCATGCGATATGTTGTCTTCGTTTAAGATAATATTATAAATTTAAAAATCTTTCAAATTATTCATATAGTTTTAATATTTTTTATTGTGTACGAGAACATGAAAAATAAGATAAGTATTTTTGACATATTGAAAAAAAGTTTCATTATATAGTATACTCACATATTGAACAAACTAATTAAACACAATAATTTGATTTTCACATGAATCAGGGACAAGATTCCTATACGTGACCAAATACAGTAATTTTTTTTTTCAGAGATTGGACTCGCTAGGAATATGAACCCATGAAATTAAACCCCTATATCAAACGAACCCTTAACATTTAACTTTCTCAAGAGTGTAACACAGTCTTTGCTTTACGGTTGATATATATGATACCACAGGGCCATTCAATGATAATTTGGAGTTGAAGCAAAAATAATAATTTATGCCCTTTATAGTATTAATAAATTTTTAAAATATTCACTTTTCATAATAACTATTTTTTATCAGAAATTAATTAAAAAACGATTATTGAGTTTAAATAGTAATACGAGCCGTATAGGAAAACAAAAGAAAGAACGCATGCAACTTTATATTGTAGATTTTTTTTTGTTTTATTCCTATTTCCTTTAATTCTTCAAAATACAACCATCGTATCTATAAGAAGGAATATAAAAAATTGAATTGCTTGGAATTACGTTTTAGACTCGAAAATTTAGAGCCATGCATGGGTCACTCAAAATTGCACTTCTTAATTACTATTTCCTCAAACTTACAATTTTTAACTATAAATTATAGTTTTAATTACTCCATATTACATTTTCAAGTTATAAGTCACTAGATACGATATTAAAATTAGTCATCACTTCAAATTACAATTCATTTTACTTGAAAATGCATGCTTTTAAGTCATGCAAAATTAATTTGAGCCACTTCAACACATAAGAGATATGTTTTTGAATTACTTTTTTTTTTCAAAATTACGGTTAATAATCATACAAAACTACTATATTCACTCCAAAATATATAAGAATTGGGCTTTGGTTATTTAATTTGGTTTAATATTATTAGAGTTCGTTAGTTGAGTAGAATTAGGATATGACGAGGGCTATATATACTTTGTAATTTGTTAATTTTATTTCAGAAGTTGTGTTCTCTCTTCACATATTTTTTCTTTGGTTTTCTTATGTGCTTGAGGTGGTGTATGTTATTTTTTTATTTTCCTAACAAAATCATTTAATACCTAGATGGATTATCAAATCAATTATTGACAAATTGAAATTTAGAAGTGCAGATTTAAGTGGTAGCTAGACTAGTATAAAATATATGCTTCTGTCCCTTTACATCTCATTAATGCGATGTCTAGTACATATATTAATTAATTATTATAAAAATATGACCAAAGTGCAGTTCTAAGTTCTAAATTAAATTTATAAATAATAAAAAATGAAGGAAAATGGATAAAAATTTTAATTATATATTATAATGAAAAGATAAAAGGGCAGAAGAATCTGAATTCCACATGTCGTGTGTGTACATGAGATTATAGAATTTTCAGTTAGAAAGTGACATATGAACCCCTACTCCTAACTTTCCACGTTCAACATAAAATTCTATTAAAAGTTGACTTGTCTTCCGCTTCAAGATCACATGAGCTGAGCTTGACCTGATCATATTATCGCAAAAATTTTATAAAATTTCCACATTGGTGAATTCGTTTGTAAAATTATTATACTATTATTTTTCTCCCGTTGAAATTCAAAACACGTGCAGCTTAGTCTTCCAACAGTACCCTTAGAAGGTTCTCCCTGGGCCCTCTACTTTTGATCGTATGGCTCCTTTTATTTTATATCTGGAATATTCAAAGATGAGGATTGGTCGGGCCCACTGTTCAAGAAATCTGACGATTTAGATGAGCGCCAAGAGTTGGATTGGACACCAAACTCTTATGTCACTCGAACCACGAAGGTCCATTGATTACGTCACCCAAGACACGAGACCCGCTAGAAAAAAGTGGTGCTAATAGGAAATCGCCATTCCATCGTCCAGAAATTGCATTATTGCCCCTGCCAAATCGACTTTTGTTTTTAGGCCAGGTGACGGGAACTTTCCTAACGGGCGGGATAATAAGAAATTAATAATGATAATAACACATACTCTCTTGTCATTTAGATAGTAACAGTGATTACGTGGATAATATAAGAAAAAAAAATAAAGATGATTAGGTGGATAATTAGAGTGATAAGTATATAAAATCAATTAATCAATAAAGAGTAATAGTGTAACAATAAATAAATGATATCACGTGAATTTATATATAAAATTTATAAAAAAATAGTCTTATTTTTATAAAAATTATTAAATTTAAAAAGGAAAAAGAAAATTTTATGAGGCTTTGGATGGTTTATTAGCCTTGAGATTGTGACTAGGATGTTTTGATAGCTTGATTATTGGGTGATCATTTATAATGGATTCATTGTATTAATTCAATCCAACAACGTGTTAATTTAAAACAGAAGCGACTTTTGTGGCAGTCAGAGCCACGTCAACTTTATGTAGTGCGCCATTGACAGCATGGTCTGGAAGAAAATGATTGGTTTCACTTTGTGGTTTGCAATGTATTTGTACATGTCTAAAATAATTAATAGATGTATTGACTTGACGTTGGATAGGACTTTCACATTGAGACGGTAGCTGGGTGGTTGTTTCTTGTACGGCAATGGTTCTGTTTCGCTCCTCAAAATAGTAACGCAGCCAATTTGCTTTTCACAATTTGTTTATTCTCCCTATGGTATCTTTTCAATTATTTAGTCCGAGTTTCAAATTTACTACTGTTTCTCAAATATAATGATTAATTTGATTTATCATGTGTTAATAGAAATTAAATATGAAATTTCTTGCAAGTTGAAGAAATGAGGTTAGGAGTCTATTCTTGTAATATGAGGAGAGACCAGGTGCTAAAAGTTATTGCATACCACCCACCCACCCACCAAACTACAAAGCAAATAGGATATTAGAAAACATGACCCTCCATTCACATCCTTCAGTTCCTCTCACCTTCGTTTGTGCCTAATAATAAAATTCCAAAGGCCCCACAGGCGATGTGTCTCGGGCATTAATCCAAACTTAAATACAAGCCTAGACCCACTTCTCACAAACTTCAGCCATCTTCAGAACCACCCGAAAGACTTGCACAATCAAGCACTAGCCACAAACCCCAGAAGAGATCAAGCGGAGAAACTAATAATAAGTAATCGAGAAGAAGAAGAAGATCAAGCCATGCTTCCAGCCTCACAGATTGAGTTACCATTCAATGAGAATGACTCACAAGACATGGTCATATACCAAGTCTTGAGTGAAGGCATGCCGCAAAATGTTTCATGCGTGCCCCCAAGAAGCCAAGCCAATTCATCCAACAACATGCTTGAACCTGCCCGGACCATAGCCAAGAAGCACTACAGAGGAGTAAGGCGTCGGCCCTGGGGCAAGTATGCTGCGGAGATTCGTGACTCGTCTAGACATGGTCAACGAATATGGCTTGGCACGTTTGAGACAGCCGAAGAGGCTGCCTTGGCGTATGATAGAGCTGCTTTTAGGATGCGTGGTGCCAAGGCTTTACTTAATTTTCCAGCTGAAGTGGTGGCTGCTGCTGCTGCTTCTTCTTCACCGATGCAGCAAAAGTTTAGACCAAATTTGAGCTCCTCATCATCGAGCTTAGTCAGGAATAATTCGGAGTTAAGTGGGAGTAGCTCTAGCACGATTACAATTGGGACGCCAAGATCAGAATCGGAGTGCAGCACAAGCGGGGAATCACAATATAAGGGGCAAGATCAATTGGACAAGTTAGCCAAAGAATTTTGAGATATATATAGTAATATAGGTACGATCGAATTGATGATTATGAGTTTGGCCAGGTATAGAATTGGTGTTCCTTATGCAAAAGGGACCAAAAGTTCCCTTGTTATTCAAGAATTTATATTTGTGAAAGGCTTTTTCCTCTCTTTTATTCTTGGTCTGCCATGGTTAATTTTCTATAGTTCTGCTAGCTATACAAACTTTATCAACTTGGGAAACAGGATGTGTAATGCTTAGTCGCATACAAATTTCTTTACAAGTTAAGCAACCGATGATCTGTTGCTATAATTATTTGGACAATTATTAAACAAAAGCATATATACCACTTCAATGCACTGGGTTAATGACATCTAAACTTCTAAATTCAGAAATTTCAGATGTGTGGGTTGAATCTGAAAAGATATGTAGTATTTATTTTATATACGGAGGCAACCTGTAGAACAAGTATAATAATTATAAACTTATAATTTATGAATTATATTAGTATCTTAAAATCTTAATCTTTACTTTTATTTAATCATCAATCCTCTACAATGAGAGGTTCAATTGCCAATTTTGACTACTACTCAACGAAATCATCCGAATTGACAAGTCCTCATAATACAATAAAATTGCAAAGACTTTAACGGGCGGATCAGCATACACAATTGACTCAGTTTCTCTTTGTCATCATGGAGGCTCTGAACAAACATTGTGGAATTTTTATTTCCTCGTACAAGTTAAATTAATAGTGCGAATAGACTATATATAAGAGATCATGGGCCAGCTATATCTAGCATAGCAATTGATAAAAAGTAAAACTTAAACAGATTAGGTCCAACACAATCAAAAACAAAAAGCCTTTTTTCTTCTTCCATTTATCAGACTTAGTGGTCCAATTTGACCAAAACTATTAGTGATCAAATCAAACAAAATGTACTCTGATTCCAATCCAATCTGTCTGCTAAGTCTCCCAACTACCGGCTCCCGCGGCCCCATGTTTTCAAATGGTCAATTTTGAACAAGAAGCAGAGGCAAATTAAAGTTTGGTAATATTTGTCTTTATGAGAGACAAAAATCATGAGTATGCACAATTAGATACGGAAAAGACAAATTGAAAAATTTGTGTGAGAATCTCACTCTAAAATGTGGAAAGAGGAGGAAAGAAAATTGCGAATGGAAAGTGTTATGATGCTCATTATTCACATGGCGAGTACGTGAGTAGCTCTGATGCACTTTCCTAGTAGTTTGATCTCGTTCCATGACATGAATCATGGTTTATTTCAAATTACACGACTTGTCCATCAAAAGCTGTTACTTCAGTCTTCTTTCCTCTTAATTATAATTAGTATGGTTTTTTTTTTTTTTGACTCCAAAGATGTCCCAGAAGCCATATTAAAAGTGACGTCTATGCTTTCAAATGATAACTGTGAAGTCATGCAGGGTAAGTATTTTACCTTCATTTGTCAATTATTGATGCTCACTTGAAAACTTTCTAGCCTTCTGAGTGATAACCAAAATAGAGATTCTCTTTGTTGACTAAGATTTTCTGCCCATGTTAAAAAGACTTACAAGTTAACCCTCCTTTTTTGTCCATGACAAGGAGGTATTTTGGCATGCCACATACAATATTTTAAGCAGTAACGCAAGTGTAAATTTGACAAGGAGACAAATATTTTAGTAGTGCCATCGTGTTCGCATTGCCACATGACATGAAGATTATGTTCAGACTCACTCGTAACTCGCATGCTGCTCGAGGACATATATATAAGACTTGATATCATGTTAAGGTATTTCAATTGGAGATATGAAACATGCAGAGTTGCCATCAGAATCGTGTATACAATATGTATAGTGAGAGCGATTTACACAAAAATAATGTAAGAACTATATATAGATAAAGAATCCAGGAATTGAGTAATATCTACTATACTAATACATGTACTAATGCCTTCCGGATGTACAAATACATGTATCTAATTCTCTTATATATGCTGGTCTAGCTAGGAGCAACAAAACCCTGGCTGTACCTGAACGAAATTCCCAACTACAAATAAATCAACGTTTAAGACCACGAAGCTCCTACCTGGAAAAGTAATATTTGAATTCTCACATCTTATTCTCCTGCTGCCTCGTTCTAAATTTTGTCAGAAAGAAGAAAGCAAGCTGTCCAAATATTCACTACCCAGGTCCGGAAACTCCAACACATCAAATTCATTACCAAATAATGTATCTTGGATACTTGGAATTCTCTTCATTGCAGGCTGTTCGATCATCATAATCCCATTATTTTGCTCCCATTCTCTCGATGTTCTCTTTCGAGTGTTGGAAACATTATCCTTGGAGACGAGAAATGAGCAAGCACTGTAATTTCCTTCATTGAATTCAATATTTCCTGAAGTGTTCATGCCCATAGCCTCGGTAACTTTCTCAAGTGGGAAGTTGAGGTGTGCCTTAGGGCCTCTAATTCGTAAAGCTGCCTTGTCATAAGCCATTGCTGCTTCCTCAGCTGTGTCAAAAGTTCCAAGCCAAACTCGAGCTCCTTTTCTTGATGAATCTCTTATCTCAGCTGCATACTTACCCCAAGGCCGCCTCCTCACTCCTCGGTAGTGTTGTGTAGCCACCTTCTCCACTCTCAATGCGTTATTCACTTTAGGACCTGAACTAGTTGTTTTGCTCTTTAAATTATCATTGCAGGATTTTTCCATATCACTTGTGGGGATGCTTGCATCAAGTAGTTCCTCCCAGGCTTCAGCTCCCATTGACATCCACCTTCCTAGGCTTGGCAGTCTTTCTAGAATTACCATTGCTCCATCTCTCCCGTCAAGACAAGGAAGTTCTTCCCAAGATTTTGACATTTCTGTTCCATCTTCCCCCCCTCTTTGAGTTCCATCTCCACCAATGAAGTTTGCCCACACGTTCTCCAATATTGCTTCGGATGCTGCATGCTGATCATTTTGTATAGCCATGTTACCGCTACACGTATCAATAATATTCTAAGTAAGAGAAATTAGAGAGGAGGAAGTTTTAGAACTGAGAATATAAAGCTATTTAGACGCGTAATTGGAACAACTCATGTATGCTTTATCCCATTCCATGATTGGTAACCAGTTGGAAACTTGTATTTCACTTCACTGACCAGCTAATTTCATGGAGAACATTTGGCTTTCAACATTAAGAAAGAGGTGGGGTTTTGTATTTCAAGACACCTCTGTTGACTTGTGCGTTTGTTCTAATCATTTCTGCGGCTAAGTGGATATAGATGCTATGTACTTTCTATATAATAATCGAAACCTTTCCTGTAATTCATGATCAATCTCCCAAGAAACAGAGAATTGAGGTGAGTATACAGCTGGCTAGAGTATGAGTATGATTAGTCAGAGATCAAAATTGTTTTTGCATTCTTGCCCTTGCACCTGCAAATGCCAATAAACATCTCTATTCAACTGATTTGCACGAATTTTGCACCAACCAACCAAAAAAAAAAAAAACATCATATCTTCATCTTTTCTTGGTTACAAACTGTAACTCACCAAAAAGAAATGTCATGTGTTTGCAATTTTTGTCACATTTCTTGATAGGTGTAAAAAATAATTCCAGGGTCAAGTTGAAATAATCTGGAAAATAAGGGTAAGCAGCAGAAATAAATGAGATCATGAGAGGCATTGTGCAAATCCCTTTGACAAATCATCTAAGTTACTGAATTTTCAATCAAGATGTAGCTTGTGCAGTCTTAAAATATGCAGGGGAATCGGAGAAGGAAGGAAGGTCAAGAGCTTTTACAACGTTACTTTGAATATACAATTCATGTTTCAAATCCTTGTTCTTCTGGGAATTCGTAAATTAAAGGTTCAAAGGTAATGCCCTTTCCGGACATTCCTTACCTCCCAGCTGTTCCCATTTAATAATCATCTCTTTTCCAGTGTTTGAAATTTATGTAATTGATACATCTGCAATCTTGACCCCTACGATCATCTTTGCTTTTAACAATGGTTCAATTATTTTTCTTAGTAGAATGAAGAAATTATATCATACTCCAAAGTCCCAATACATCAAATTACTAATCTTAGCTTAGTAAAAACTGAATTCAATTGAATAGTTAAAATCCACATCCACCACACTTTCATAATTGACGGTCACGACTAGCAGCGTTAAGCTAGAATTTTATAACAAAGAGTTGCACAAAAATTCTTAAACAAATGCTTGGTTGAATTTTATTTGTGTTATTTTTAATGGTAAAATTTTTACCATAAAAAAGTAACACAAATTAATGTACAGTAGAAATAGTGTCAAATCCAGCTTTTCTCACTATCTGATGTTAGAGATTGTTCATCTGCAGTTTGAAACGAATCTCCAAGGCAACCAGCTTTTAGCTGGTCATTTCTTGTCATTTCGTGACACCCAAGAAATTGCCACGTTGATTGTGGAATGCATAGCTTAACAATGGGGTTATAGTATTATAAACGCCACACGGTTCGTCATAAACAATAAAATCCACCATGACCACAAAGGGGGAGAGAGACAGAGAGTTTACCTGCTAAAAATCAAAGCAAGATGGAATATTACGCAAACAAAATGATCTGGATTCAACGCATTGAAGATAGAAAACTTATGAAACTCACGCACTTGCGCGCAAGAAATTGTCACCGGTACTGGACACGCTTGATTTAGATAAACTCAAGATTGTCTTAATTGCCAAAAGGTTTGACTTTTGAGTGCTTTTGGTGTTTCCCTCCCTTGCGTAAAATCAGGTCATTT
Source organism: Boswellia sacra (assembly GCA_013180625.2). Classification (NCBI taxonomy): domain Eukaryota; kingdom Viridiplantae; phylum Streptophyta; class Magnoliopsida; order Sapindales; family Burseraceae; genus Boswellia; species Boswellia sacra. The sequence continues at coordinate 125,828 of SNVD02008118.1, read as the reverse complement.
ACGACCCAAGTGAAATTAATTTGCTTTAATGAGCATTGAAAGGTTAGATGCCCTCACCTTCGGCGCATTATGATCCTATTTAAGTAGTAGAAAGCACATTCAGTTAAAATTTTTCGACTCTCATAAATTCAAGCTAGCAAAGTGTTACAGTCCGCCCAATTTACTTGTTAGAGGTAACCTAAATATACATAAGGCTTGACCTAGCTTCTTAAAAACTTGCAAGTCAAAGCTCATCTTCTAGAATTATCTAGTAAGATAAGTTTCTAGAATACTCTTGTACTTATCTACTCTTGTACATATCTAGATATTTTAGTAGATGATTCTAGATAGTGAATTAGGACCCTTAGATGTATTAAATCTTAGTCATTCATTTGAGAGATGGTTCACTATAAAAACCTCTCCAAGGCTCATTTGTAAATCATCCAAGTAAATCCAAGCAACCAAGTATTGTAAAGCTTTCTAGTGTAATACAAAGCTCTCTTGCTTAGCAATACTTGTCTCCATCTTCCATTTCTTCTCTTCTTGCCTACAAAGCTCTTTGGCTCAACGATCCTCTCTTCTCCTTGAGCGAGAAGGCAAATCACTATGCTTACTTAACAACTTTCGAGTTCAAGTTGCCTAAGTGCCGCATGAGCTTGCTGCGCAAATCTCTAAGCTCGTGACAGTTGGTATCAGAGCACGGTTCAAGCACAAGAGCATGGCATCTAACATTGAAGTGACCATGGAAGAGCAAGTTCGTGGACGAGAGGAGCAACCTCAACCTCAACCACGCCCACAAGGAAAACGTGGTAAGTCCAAAGCCCCACCCGCGGAAGCCTTGGAGCCTCGTGTTGCTAGCTTAGAGCAAGCTATCTCGGGGATGGACTGCAATTGAGGGCTTCTCCGACTGTGTCGAAGGCCTAGAGACGGATTATGAAGAGATCACCCAAGCAACAAAGTCCAACATCCTTGAGTTTAGCAAAGCTTATGAAAAGGAGCTTCACAACATTACACGAGAGCTCGTGGGCTTGCGAACCTTTGTGGAGCATGAGTTACGAGCAATCCATGTGGAAGTGGAGGAAACTTGCACGGAATGGGAGAAGCATAAATGTGATCATGCTAACCCATCTTACACAAGTGGGCTAAGCACCATGCAAGTGCCTACTCCCGTCACATACAATGGCACTCGCAACGTCACGGAAGTTAAAAACTTTCTATTCGCCTTGGAGCAATACGTCGAAGCCAAATGTGTCTATGATGACGCTTCAAGGATCAGCATTGCACCCACATTCTTACGAGATGCAGCCCAATTGTGATGGCATTCGAAAGCATGGCGACGCGGGAAGAGGCATCTTCTTCCTTTGCACATAGGAGGACTTCAAGAGAGAATTTCGGAAGCACTTCTCTCCTAGCAATGCTGAAAAGGAGGCAAGGGGCCGCCTCCATCGATTGAAGCAAAGCGGCACCATTCAGGAGTATATCAAGGAGTTGACCACCATCATCCTAGAGATCGAGGACATGTCTGGAAAGGACTCTCTCTTCTACTTATTCAACGGGCTTAAGGATTGGGCGAGGGTCAAGCTTGAAAGGCGCAATGTGCAAAATCTTGATGATGCCATAGCCGTAGCCAAATCCCTCATAGACTACACCTCCCAATCCAAGGAGAGGAAGGCCAACCATGGAAAAGGTAAGGGAAAGCGGAACACCAAGAAGGATCATGCTTGAAAGGAAGGTGGTGCACAAAAACCATTCGGGGGAGACAAGCGCGACACACTTAACAAAGGTAAGTCCGATGCCCCTAAACCAAAAAGTCCTTACTTCATTTGTGATGGTCCTCATTGGGTGCATAATTGCCTAAAGAGGAAGACCCTCAACGCCCTAGCCACTTAACATGAGGGCGTACAAAATGAGGAGCCTCAAGCGGGGATGGGTTCTTTTCGCACAATTGGCACACTAAAAAAACCCATACGTGTCCAAAAGGGTTTCATGTATGTGAGGGCCACAATCAATAGCAAGGATGTACGGGCAATGCTTGATACGGGAGCTACGCACAACTTCATTTCTGAAGAAGAGGCCAAACGGTTAAGCCTCAAATATATCAATGGAGGAGGTACCATCAAGGTGGTAAATTCACCTGCCAAGGCAATATTAGGGGTGTCTAGGGCAACATCGATAGAACTTGGCACTTGGAGCGGAAATCTTGATTTCTCCATTGTCCCCATGGATGACTTCCAAGTAGTGTTGGGCATGAAATTCTTTGATCAAGTCCATACGTTTCCCATACCGGCTTCTAACTCCCTTAGCATCTTTGATGGGAGTCAATCATGGTTATGGCAGAACGCGCAGGAAAGGTCGAGAACAAGATGCTATCCGCGCTACAACTCGAATGGGGGATAAAGAAGGATCCAAGTTTCCTTGCTACTATTCGAGAACTAAACGATGGAGAGGACATCACCATTTCCAAGGACCCATTGCCAAGACGAATCCAAACCGTCCTTGAGGGATACAAGGATATCATGCCCCAAGAGCTTCTAAAGAAGTTGCCTCCATGACGGAAAGTGGATCACCAAATCAAGTTGGAGTTCAGTGCAAAGCCTCCAGCCATGGCGCCTTACCTTATAGCGCCACAGGAACTTATAGAGTTGAAGAAACAACTCCAAGACTTGCTCGATGCAGGCTATGTCTAGCTCTCGAAAGCTCCATATGGTGCACCCGTCCTTTTCCCAAAGAAGAATGATGGATCCTCCGCAGGTGTATCGACTATCGGGCACTTAACAAGATTACCATAAAAAACAAGTACCCGATTCCACTAATTACGGAGTTGTTCGACTAACTTGGGAAGGCTCGATACTTCACAAAGCTTGATTTGAGATCGAGGTACTACCAAGTGGGCATTGCCAAAGGTGATGAACCAAAGAACGCGTGTGTGACAAGGTATGGTGCTTATGAATTTCTTGTCATGCCACTTGGTCTCACCAATACACCCGTCACATTCTGTACCCTCATGAACAAGCTCTTCCATTCCTATCTTGATCAGTTCGTGGTAGTCTACTTGGACGACATTGTCATTTATAGCACAACTCTCAAACAGCATGTGCAACATCTTCAACAAGTCTTCCAAGTACTTCGTGACAACGAACTCTACTTCAAGAAGGAAAAATGTTCTTTTGCGCAACAAGAGGTAGAGTTCCTTGGTCACCATATGGGATGGGAAGCTCATAATGGATCAAGCAAAGGTGAAGGCCATTCGAGAATGGGAGCCTCCAACCAAGGCATTGGTCTGAAAAGTGCCAACATACCTTCGAGGAGTTGAAGAAGGCAATATGCAAAGAACCAGTGTTGGTGCTACCCGACCACACTAAGCCATTCAAGATGCACACGAACACCTCCGACTTTGTCATAGGGGGAGTTCTCATGCAAGAAGGGCACCCCATTGCATACGAGAGCTACAAGCTCAATGACACGAAGTGACGATACACGGTCCAAGAGAAGGAAATGACTGCCATCATTCATTACCTACGGGTTTGGCGACACTACTTGCTTGGGTCGTACTTTGTCATCAAGACCGACAACGTGGCAACGAGTTATTTTCAAATGCGAAAGAAGTCGAGCCCCAAACAAGCATGATGGCAAGACTTCTTGGTCGAGTTTGACTATAGGCTCGAGTACAAAACGAGTAAGACAAACGTTGTGGCCGACACCCTAAGTCGCAATGCAGAACTTGCCACTCTAAGCATGAGTCGTCCATAAAATGTGCTCGTCGACCGCATCAAACAAGGCCTAGAGCACGACCCCATAGCCAAGAATCTCTTGAAATTGGCAAGTGAGGGGAAGACACGACGTTTCTGGCTTGAAAAAAGCCTAATCCTCACAACTGGGAATCGCCTCTTCGTGCCAAGATATGGGAATTTAGGGAAGGAGATCGTGAAAGAGTGCCAATTGTGCCATGATTCAAAGTGGGCTGGTCACCCAGGTATGGCACGAACCCTTGCACTCATGCAAGATTCCTACTATTAGCCTCAAATGCGGGAACACGAGGAGGGCTATGTAAGGACTTGTCTTGTGTGTCAACAAGACAAGGTTGAACACCAATGCCCCGCGGGTTTGCTAGAACCCCTAGCCATCGTGGAAAGGCCATGGCAAAGCATCTCGATGGACTTCATTATAGCCTTGCCAAAATCCGAGGGATATGAAAGCATAATGGTGATAGTTGATCGGTTTAGCAAGTATGCCACCTTCATTTCCGTCTCCACAGATTGCACTGCGGATGAAGCCACTCGAGCATTCCTCAAACACATAGTGAAACTTTAGGGAGTTCCATAAAACATTGTGAGTGACCGTGATCCTCGCTTCACAGGACGTTTTTAGGGAGAGCTTTTCAAAATGTTGGGGATCGACTTGAGCTTCTCAATAAGCTTCCACCCCCAAACCGATGGGCAAACTGAGCGCATCAATGCCTTACTTGAGCTATACTTAAGGCATTATGTGAGCGCTTATCAACATAATTGAATAAAGTTGCTGGACGTTTCCCAATTCTCGTATAATCTCCAAAGGAGTGAGACAACGGGTAAGAGTCCGTTCGAGATTGTGACGAGATAACAACCTGTGACTCCATATGCCATAGCCTCAACCTATGGAGAGAAAAGTCCAGCGGCATACAAGCTCACAAAAGAATGGCATGAACAAGCCAACATCATGCGAACATACTTAGACAAGGCCGCCAAGAAAATAAAGAAATGGGCGGACACTAAGAGATGACATCTTGCATTTCAAGAGGGAGACTTGGTGCTTATCAAGCTACTACCCCAACAATTCAAGTCACTTCGCAAAGTGCACAAGGGGTTGGTACGGAAATACGAAGGTCCCTTCCCTATTGTCAAGCGAGTGGACGAAGTCTCCTACTAAGTCTGATTGTCACCTAACCTCAAGATCCATCCGGTCATCCATGTGAGTTTCCTCAAGCCCTATCACGAAGACAAGGAAGATCCAAGTAGAAGCGAGTCCAATAGAGCACCTACAGCCGTCGTCACCGTATTCGACAAGGATGTGGAATGCATTCTTGCAGAACGTGTGATACAAATGAGAGGAATTCCACCATACATCGAATACTTGGTAAAGTAAAAAAACCTTCCGGATAGTGAGTCTAGCTATGAACGCGAAGACGTCTTGTGGTAATTTGGCGAGCACATCTAACGCTACAAGGACGAAAGCGCGCCGAGGACGTCGCGAAATTAGGTGGGGGAGGATGTTACGGCCGCCCAATTTACTTGTTAGAGATAGCCCAAATATGCATAAGGTTTAACCTAACTTCTAGAAAGCTTGCAAGTCCAAGCCCATCTTCTAGAATTCTCTAGCAAGATAAGTTTCTAGATTACTCTTGTACTTATCTACTCTTGTACATCTCTAGATATTTTAGTAGATGATTCTAGATAGTAAATTAGAACTCTTAGATGCATTAGATCTTAGCCATTCGTTTGAGAGGTGGTTCACTATAAAAACACCTCCAATGCTCATTTGTAAATCATCCAAGCAAATCCAAGCAACCAAGTATTATAAAGCTTTCTAGTGTAATACAAAGCTCTTTTGCGTAGCAATACTTGTCTCCATCTTCCATCTCTTCTCTTCTTACCTACAAAGCTTTTTGGCTCAACGATCCTCTCTTCTCTTTGAGCGAGAAGGCAAATCACTAGGCTTACTTAGCAACTTTTGAGGTCAAGTTGCCTAAGTGTTGCACAAATGTGCTGCGCAAACCTCTAAGCTCGTGACAAAAGGTTGAGATGGTAGGCGCAATTCGGCAACTTGACCCAACGATCTCCCCTCCCTACCCAAAAAAAAAAAATAATAATAATAATAATAAAAGAATCAAAATGGCTTATAGAGACGGCTAAGATGCTCATACAAACATTATTGATACGTAATTATTTTTGGGACCTTGTATGGTAAGGATTTGTTGTTGCAAATTGCAATGTAATTTCGGCTCCAAGGCGGGAAATTAACATGGTTAGTTGCATATCATAGTCCATGGAACATCAAAAGCTAGTAATTCTTTTACAAAGAGGAAATCTTGTCATTTTACCGAATAAATAATGTTCCATCGGTATGTCCATTAAATTCTAATAGAAATGTCAATTCGGATAACAGAAAAGGAAGAAAGATACATATAAAATATAATAACATTATTTAAATGCATAGATGATGTGATATCTCAACATATATTTAAGGCAATTAAAATTCTGAACTTAATGCCTCATAACTGGGTGGCTATTTCTTTCACGCTAAATTTCTTTCTTTTTCTATTAAAGGAAATTCTAGTCTATGTTCAGCAATAGATTCTGGTTCATTTTTGGAAATTGCAGTAGTTGATCTCTAGTGGCCCGCATCAACTACCATTTTATATACAAGTAGCTCATTCAATTACATGATATCACTAAAGATTTTTGTTACCAAAAAACTTTATTGCCTGCACACATTAACTTCCACAAAGGGGAATTTTGTCCTCCACATAATCATATTCTCACAAAAATTCAGTATTAATTTCGTTGAAGGAAGCCTTACAACTTTTGAAACATTCAACAGTTCTGGCCCAAGTTATAAAATTGAACAAAATTCCATATTGGGCTGCAAAAGAAGCGCATAACATGCATGTTCTTTGAAGTATTGCTTAACCTTCCAGTATTGACCAGCTTTCTACTCAGAACTGCAAATTTATTGAGAAATATAAACAAGCCATTCATCTTTATTAGCCAATCTTTTGAATATGACTGTTTTAGGTGGCTTGGCATCGTTGGTGCTGCAATTCAATATCTCTCAAAAGTCAAACTTCCAACTGTGACCCAGATGAATAAACAAATATGTAGCAACGCCAATCCATGCCCATGCCTTTCCTCTACTTTCCAGTGTCTCCACGTGCAATAAATTATGCTGCTTCCCCCAAATTTGCAAACACAATTTTTCTGTGGCTCATAAGGCCCTGCAATAATGCAGCAATTCTTTTGATTTGATAAACGGGTTTGAACTCGTCTAATTAATGTAAATGTATCTTAACAACCATCTTTCATTTTATTATTATTTTAACAGAAGGACTATATAATGCATTAATAAAAAAATATATATTATTTTCAATCATTTTTAAATATGTATTATTAAAAATTTGTAAATAATTGTTCTTATCATTTTACTAAAAAGGTTTAATTTTAATTACATCGTATATTTAAGCTTTTTACGAAAACTATGAAGATATGTAACCTAAAAAACAATTTTAAGCAATTTACATATTTTGAATACATTAAAAATTGAGATAGAAACACTTTTGTGACGGTTACTCTTCCATTGTAGCTGTGACGTTAACTCGTTAAGAAGAGAGCACTGCATTTATCAATTGTTATTATTATCTGCAATTGTAAGCTACAGATTTGAAAACAGTAACTTTCCGGATACAAATATTAATGAATTAAATATTTCTGCAATTCTCAAATATTTAATTATATTTTGAATAATACCATTAACATTAATTTTATTAATTCTTTTATTAATTTTGGGTGAGACTATTTGTACCAAAATTTCTACTTTTGACTATACCTTTAAAACAAAATTTTACTAAAATATCCATAAATCAATTTCCTCGTAACAACAAATGTAATTTTCAAAAACAGTCCAAACTTAAGTATGAATCGTAAAAATGATTTAAGGGTTGAAAATTTGCATGTCATAACCCTACTTAACAGTCTGATGTTCTACTAGTTATTAGACATTGTCTAATAGGTGTTTTGAACATATAATATTCGATAATGAACATTGAATGTTGAATGAAATCATGACATAAATTTTTTAAAACTAATTCATTTATCAAAGAGTTCCCTAAATATGACCAATTTTTAAATTTTCCCGAACACAAACAAAAAATTAAATAAAGACTAAGTAGCAACCAAGTAATGAAAGAAGAGAAACACTCGCTCGGCTAGCTTTAAGGTTTACTATAGCCATACGTGGAAAAAGAGATTTATAAAACTAGCAATATAATTCTTATCTTTTTGTATATTTAGTTATTTTAGCGGGGTTAATTAATATTATTTTTGTTTTAGGATTGAAGTTTTATTTCCATCAAGTTCTAATTCTAGGCCGAAGAGGCTCATTATTATTATTATTTTTTGCTTGAAATCTGAATTTAATTTATTTTCAAAGTTCAGACATTTTTATGATTTTTTAACTTAAGATTTAATATAAGATATTTTCATCTGAATGAAAAAAATTAAAAATTATAGTTTTTATCTGAATATAAATATCTGAATTATTTATTACTCCTCTAATTCTCTTAAATACCCATCTAAAATTTATTTATGATCAATTTATAAATAGTTTAATATTTTAATTTGCAATATTATTATTTATTTTTAATTTTATATTATGATTCTGTATATATTTTTAGAATTATTTTTTGATCATTTAACTTCTGTCTATCAAAAAATTTGTTTGAAAAAAAAATCTTTACTTAATTATACATATTTATAAATAAATTAAATTCATAATAAATTTTGATATACAAATATTTTATTTTTTAAAATAAAATTACTAATAAAAATAATATATATAAATAGAAAAATATTTATAAAATTATAATTTTTAAACACTTTAATTCAAAAATTAAAATAAAAAATAAAAATATTATTTAAATTATAGTTCAATTTAAATTTATTTAGATTTTAGATAAAAACAAAATCGTCCTGAGGTGGTCCGAAGTGATTGGAACCAAACTTCGGGTCTGTGGGGCCATGTCTCTTAAAGAAGGAGACCGCACTGTTATTTCTGCTATCCGTGCACTGGAACTATGCATTTTGGGCATGATTGGACACGAGAGCTCAGCTGGACTGTTTATGTTTATTTATTATGATCTGTAGCTATCATCGTTAGATTATGATAAAAACTACATGGAAATCACGTAAGATCGAGTCTTATTACAGTACACTTAGGGATATCATTCAATAACAGTATTATAATATATAAAAATTATAAATATATATCTAAAAATTATAAATAAATAAAAAAAATCGTATTTATAATTCTTACATATTTTTTTATTTACGACTTTTTTACATATAATTTTTATTCATTCATTTACGATTTTTATAAGTATGTTTATAATTTTATATGTTACAGTTCAGTTACTTACAACAACTTTATCACAGCAAAACTCCGTAAGAATAAATTGGAAATTAACTTGATTATATCTCTTAATTTGAGGTTAAATTTATTTACATCTAATGATTATATTATTAAGGATTTTGCTAGGATATAACTGTGCTGCTATACCATTTTCTTACAATATTAAATGTTAATTAATTTTGATCTGTATAGGATGTGTGAGGAGTGTTAATAATTGCCTCGAAAATAGGGTTTGAGTTGGCAGTTTGGTCACAATTTGGGCTGGCAGTGGCTCCCTCTCATGACATATACAATTTGGTCCACGTCATATCAATTATCAGCGGTTAAAAACGCTGCCACCTCGGTTCGATAGTCTAAGTAAATACAGCCCCCACTTTAACCATTCTGTTAAAAAAAATAATAAGAGAATATGGGCATGTTGGATATTTCAACGCTTGAAAAATATTAAACTCCAAAAAAATTTAAAGATCAGAAAACATTATATTCATTTAATGTTTTCTTCCACGCTCTCTCTCCTTGTTTAATTAATTAAATGGACGGTTTTGAGAGCAGGGGACTTGGAAGAAGCTTTCAGAGAGCCGGCGGCTGGTGGGCGACGGCAGAAGCTTCAATGGTGACGGGAGAAGATTCCTCAAAGTCGAAACATGTATGTGTTGTTGATCTTTTGGAGAAAAGGAAAGAGGGGAAAAAAATAAAAACAAAAGTCAACACCATGCAGACACACCGTCACAACCACTGCACACAATTCAATTATTCAGCAAATCTCAATTCAACTCCACAACAATTCAAGTCCATTTAATATCAACAATTATCAACTCAAACTTCACAATTAATCACAAAAAAAAAAGAATTAGGTTCAATCTCCAAATCAAATTTATAACAAATTCCAAATCAAATTGGAGAAGGCTGCAGGAGGGCAGATGAGAAAGATGGAGTGGTAATCTCGCGAAGCTACGGTGTATCGGGGCTGGGCTTCTCGGTTTTCCGGTGAAGTTGGAGGCTGGCCGCGAGAAGTTGGTGGCTGAATCGATGTGAAGATGGTTGAATTATTTGATAATCGTGTGTGAGTGGTGTAATGAGTGAATTTGCAATTGGCTTGTAACCGTTAGGTCATAGAAAGACGAAAGGTGGACAACAAGTGTTCTAAATTAAGTCAAAAAATTAAGTCACCTATCCTCACCCATAATTATTATATCATTTTATAATAAGACAGAAAGGATAATACGGTCTTTTACTCTTAAATTTTTTTATTTACGTTAAAGTCGGTTGATTGTGGGGTAAGGGTGGGAATTTGTGATACGACACGCGAATACGACATGACTATGATATATGATTAATAAATAAGTCAGATTTATGTTGAAGGTGTTTAACACGTTAACTCGTCAACCTGTTTAATGATACGAATAGTTAAATATATTTTATCTATCCTTAATATGTAAGTTCATTCAATAATATGTAAGTTCATTCAATGATATAAATTATTACATTTTTACAATATATATTATAAAACTGAAATTTTTATATTATAAAATAAATTAATTTATAAAATAATAAATTATGATGATTTAATAATATTTTATACTAAAAGTAGTTTATATTTTAAAAATAATTTTAATTAATTTAAATATATAGAATATAATATATTATGCATAACTATGTTAAAAATTAAAGAAATTATATGAATTAAATATGATACGATTATAATACACATGTAACACCTTTAATAATCATATGAAATCTGAATTTCATGTTTTAATTGAATATAATTAAATGGATCCGTAACTTAGACTATCCAACGGCGCTACCCATCATCAACAATATCTTATCTTTATCACAATCTTAATTTCATATCGGGTTTTGTGAAATAAATTCTTTTCAATAGTTAGATGTCCTTTCAGTAGAATATTCATGGCTGTAATTGCTTTTTCCATGTATGGAAATTCTTTACCAAACCATAGTTATCAGTGCTGCAATCAACTTAAGAAACCATTAACTATAGAAGAGGTAAGGTAAATACTTTTTGGTCGGAAGTTGAGTTAACCCAACGCAGAATAATATATATATATATATTAAAACCAAAATGATCGCTAGTGTTGTAATCAATATTAAAAATCAAACTATAGATAAAAGTTGTTGGGCATGCGTGTCCCCTTGATATAATGTCCTTGATTTCTGGTATAACAAGTTAAACGGCTTCATAAGATAATTCTTAGAACGTAACTTGAGATTTTGCACAGTAGTGCCATTTCGAATATTAATCGATTATTCCAATTTACATACAGTATATATTATAATATTGTTTGGTAACTCCAGATATGATTTTATGATTTCGTATTGTCATTTACACATGCTCAGATTCTTTAAGCTAACCATGCGACATTAAAATCTTTCACCAATTCTTTTACGACAAAGCTAATGAGTAAGAGCATACTTCACCTTCGACAAATTAAGTTGGTTGAGAACCTTTTAATACTAAGTTTTCAAGAAGGTTCATTTAAAAGTTCAACAATGCTATAAAGTAATAAATAATAGACAATTATTGATTGCTGTCACATTTTTATAAGAGATGAAATTTAATGATTCAAATTTGTGATTAATCACAAACCTACTATAAACTCTAAAAAAAAGTTTTACGTGATTAAAAAAACAAGGGCATTTCTGTCATGAAAATTAAGTGGTACATAATAAAAGCCAGCCAACTATATATATACAGAAGAATTGAGAGCTGATCTACAATTAATACAAAAGAGCTGTCACTTTTATTTGGCACGTATACACTGGCTTTCGATCGGTTCCTCTAAATTAGAAGCTAAAATGGAACCACCAGTTAAATATTATTCAACACTGCCTTTCCTTCATCTTCTTCTTCTTCTGTGTCTGTTTATGTCACTCTTCATAGCTGAAGCTCAAAAGATGACAGAACAAAGGGCTTTGAATAACACACTATCGGCTTTATTTGTTTTCGGGGACTCAACCGTTGACCCTGGGAATAATAACTATATAAATACATTGTTTAAGAGCAATTTTCCACCTTATGGAAAAGATTTTGTGAACCACGTGCCGACAGGAAGGTTCACTAACGGCCGCCTTGCTACCGATTTTATATGTAAGTTTCATTTTCACTGAAGTGTTCAATTGTTGTCCTCACATTTTAGATTGGATTTTGGTTCTGTAAACTGTAATATTGTATATACATGGCGCAGCATCATACATAGGTCTGAAAGAATATTTACCTCCTTACCTGGACTCAAGTCTCACCGTTCAGGATCTTCTAACAGGAGTCAGTTTCGCCTCTGCCGGCTCTGGATTTGACCCACTTACAGCAAGAATAAGTGTCTCTCTCTCCCTCCCCCAACATTATTCAATTCCTCACGTGTTAATTTGCTGGCCATATTTAAGAAAGAATCCACTAGGGTAGGGCTCTCGGCTCTATTCTCGGTTATATCATGAATGAACCAGAACGGTTGATAGATAATTAGTCTCTACTCGGTGGCAGAGTTTGCTTCGTTTTATAATTAGGCTAGCTAATTTTTCTTATTTGAAAAATAAATACAGTAGTGAAATGGGATTGCCTATTATTGATGTCTATGGATTTGTTTCCATTGCAGAGTACGATTGATATGCCAAAGCAGTTAGAGTATTTCAAGGAGTATAAAACGAGACTAGAGTCTGCAATTGGAAGGCAAAGAATGGAAGACCATATAAAAAAAGCTGGCTTCCTCATCAGTGCCGGTACAAATGACTTCGTTGTCAATTATTTTGCACTACCAATCCGAAGAAAGTCCTACACTCTCTCAGCTTACCAGCAGTTTGTGTTGCAAAAAGCTAAACAGTTCCTACAGGTTTGACGCTAGCTAGATCGCATCAAATTTTGAATGAATGAAAAAGTTTATCTATCTATCTACATGTATAAAATGTTCTCGATGACAAAGCTCATTTATGAATGAGTAATGAGATCCAGTACAAAGCAGTACATATACTTGCATGCAACGTCTTTAACTGGGTCGACACTAGTGCAGAAAACTACACGTTCTCAAATGCAATTTGTTGTCTGGGAAAATATATAATGGTTTGGATCTTTGACGTAAATATTTTTAAGTGGATACAAATTTTTAGAATTTATTGTTTATATATTTCAATAATTGAGATGATTGATAAATTAATATTATTAAATATAATTTTTTTATTTTTAGTATCTTCTTTTCGATTATGTATAATCAATAACTAATACTTTATATCAAAAATTTTATAAAAAAACCATTTAATTATAATATAATGCAATTAGTGGACATTAGACTGCTTGCCAAATAGGTAAGAATACACTAGTGGTTGAACTTCAATCTGGATCAACTGCCATCCCTCATATATAAGCTAGAGATTAAAAATGATGTGGGACATTACAGTTTGGCAGGGCTGGTAAGAATAGTAAAGAAGATGAAGACCAGCTCAACCCCAATCGATAAGAAAGCGATACAGCAATATTATATTATTATTTGGGATTTGTTTGCCACCTACCAATTGTGTAGTGTTATATAACCGAAGAGTAAAATCAAGAAAAAGAAGCGAATGAATCAGTCACATTTATGATTCAACAACGTATTATATTATACTGATGATTTTTTTTTTTTTTTTTACTAATTGTTTATAGGGCCTATGGGATGAAGGGGCCAGAAAGTTTGCAGTCATTGGACTTCCTCCAATGGGTTGTTTGCCTGCTGTTATCACACTTTTTGCTGATAACTCCATTGCTGAACGCGGTTGTATCGAAAACTATTCCTCCGTGGCACGTGACTACAATCAGATGCTGCAAAATGAAGTCAATTTCCTCAAAGTTAACAGGGCCAACGTTGGTGGTAGATTCTATTATGTTGACATATATGCGCCGTTGGATGACATGATACAAGGCCAAGGCAAACTTGGTAACTAAACTCAACTTAAATTTCTTTGGTGTTAGCAAATTTCAAGATTCAACAAATCGATTTCTTTTTTAAAATTAATTTTTGTAATTTTTGTAGGGTTTGAGGATGTTAGTACTGGCTGTTGCGGGACTGGATATTTGGAAGCTGCATTCTTATGTAACCCAAAGTCATATGTGTGCCCTGACGCATCTAAGTATGTGTTCTGGGATTCAATACACCCAACTGAGAAAGCATACGGCAACTTATTCAATGCTCGTCGTTCTATTGTTGATGAGTTCATCACGATGTAATAAAGTTTGATATATCATATTTATACATATACATATTATTGAATGTTAACAAATATGTATTATTGATATAATTAAAGTTTGATTGGTGCAGAGATTAATTAACTTTATGTAAATTAATTTGTGTACGAGTAATTATTTTTCCGGAAATAATTCTTAACAAACTTCGGGGTGACAATCAATTCCTTGACATAGATGACTCCGAACCAATGCTACACGTAGTTCCGTCTATGATTACCTTATGTATACATTTAATATAAGGATGTCACTCCAGCTCGAACCAATTGATTTTATTAAATCCACTCCAATCTAATTATAAATTAGATCATCAAAATTTTAATACAATCTAATCAAAACTTGGAATGATTTGCAATCACTTCTAATAGATGAAAAATAAAACCTAAGCCAACTTGAATTATAATAAAATCTAATTTAATCTAATCCAATTAATAATATTTCATACCACTACATATTACATTACGTAATATTATGTAAAATTGAACAAATACAAGTATTAAATTGAAAATTATAATAAGAAATACTAGTTAGGACTTTAAATAATAAGACCCACAATGTTTGGTTCAAGTGGCAACGATGACTCAAGAGGGAGTTGGTAAGGCCACCATAAAGTCTTGGGTTCAATGATATAATTGGAAGATTTATTAAATCAAACGTTAATTTGTAAAAAAAATGGACAATATCATCATTTTTCACTCTTATAATCATCTATAAGCTGAGTATATATAAAGCAATATCTATGAGTAATGTTAAATTTACAAAATTTTTATATAAAATTTATATACAAAGTTGATTTGACATCAAATGAATCAAAAGATGAATATATGAAAATCAACATAATAAATGCTGATAAGTGATTTATATTAATTAAAGAATACTACATAAACTTTGTATAAAAAGTTTATAAGAGTAATAGTTCATGTAATATACTAATTTCCACTTAACGTGGTCAATGTCGACCTTAATTTTTAAATCCAGGGACCACTGATATATGACGACAACATTCTCAAACTGCTTTTTCATTTATTTATTGGTTAAAATTAATGAGAACAAATTGACATTATAACGGAAAAAAGACATGGAGGCTACAGAACATCGAAAAAAAGACATTGAGACGTTACAGAAAAAGACATTACACCAGTATTGGTTTCTTAATTCCAAATTCCAGAAAAATATTGCATAATCATGGTGACATAGATACGATTAATTCCTTTCTCAGTACTCTGTACTTATAAGCTGCTAAATTCAATAATCAAAGTAAGAGACTTTCATTGAGAGATTCCAGACCCACTTGGGCAATAATTTGATACATTTTTTGTGTTGGGTGAACAGCATCCCAGAATACATACTTGGAAGGATCATTGCACACACTCGAATCTTTACATGTATTGCCATATTCCACCGTTCCTGTACCACAACACCCCTTCGAAATTTCAGTAAAACCTGCCATTTTTGCACCAAAAAATCAGTCTCATAGCTCATAATTCATAACTTGTATCAGAGTCATTCCTAATGCACATTAAACAACTCTAATTTCACTTTAAATTTAAGAGTTCATGATATATATGGGTCATAGTATTTTACGAAGATGATAAAAAATATAAAATCACCAACCGTATTTTTTGGGATTGTTTACAGCATCCTGAATGATACTATAAATATCTATATAGGCAGATTTAATCCCCATCGTTGTCCTGAGGGTAGCCAATTTCTCTTTAATCTTAGAGTTGAATGAGAATGCCGCTTTGTTGTAACTTTCCACACATGTTGTCTGGTCCTTAAGTGTCTTGATAACTGGCATACATCCCAAGGGAGGGACCCCAACGACCACCAATCTTCTGGCTCCAACCCTTTGCATTGCCTGCAACCCAAGAAAAATATAATTAAGGACTAAACGTATTTAATTAGCATTGAACCAATAAGAAATGGTTACATTTATTGTAGGAGTCATTTATGTTGTGCTTTTGCAAACATAATTCTTGTTTATCTTTTCTCTCTTTGAACTATACCTATCCTTCAGTAGCCAAAATAGCACGCATTTAATTGGGAGTTAAAGCCTATTAACATTTATTAAAGATGTGGGTCATGTTAGAGTCAATCCATGACATTCATAGTCAATATCTGGTGCTTATATTTCATAAAATAATATTGGTCCCGATACCATGACCTGGCCTGCATATAAACATGCAAATTTAGAGAAAATCACAGAAAGTAGAGCACCTTGATGTCCTCTAACATGCAAGAAACCAAGTAATTCTGGTACTCTTCGAGAGTGTATTGCGTGGAGCGAATGGATTCCAAGTAGTAATTTTGGAGGAAATCGTTTGTGCCCATACTCAGCAGAAATATGGCATTGCTGATGATTTCTTCTGCCTGCTTCACACCCACCAGTTGTCTCAAGTGGATCTTGTAATGCTTAAAATACACCAATTGTTGGGGCACAGATAACACACCCTGTTTTCACCAAAAGAAAGGGAACTCAACTGTGAGTCACCATCATTGAAGCCCAAACAACTGTATATATCTCAGACGTATATTGCTTCCATTTGTTTCATGAGAGGATTGAGAGACTTACAGAAAGATTAGCAGTAAGTTCATCATAACCTGAACCAGCAGAAGCAAAACTAACTCCATGTAGTAAATCTATCTTCCTGATACTCGGATCAAGAAAGGCTGGAATTACGTTTGTAAAGCCAAGGTCATCAGCTGCAACAGAATCAGGTATAAACAAAAGATCGAATTAATAAAAATTTATACTAACTGCCTGGTAATGATGTATATGCAGATAGAAATTAAAGTTTCTAGCTAATAAAACTCTGATCTGGTAATATATATCATATATGTGATGAGTTGTTCTAAGCTACTCAAAATAGTTGTATGGAAACATCTTGAATTTATAAAATAAAGATTAGTATGTTTGTCCATCTCGGTGTTCACACGTTGAAGATTTGTGGTGATGAACAGACCATCATTACCCTGTAAAGCTGTGAAATTTAACTATCAAGTAGCCGAAGCATATAATTGAATAAATCAATTACCGATGAAGTCGGTAGCAAGCCTTCCATCAGTGAACCTCCCAGTAGGGCGGCCATTAAAGAAGTCCTTCCCATAAGGGGGGAAATTGCCCTTCATGTCAGTAGCAAGACGGTTGTTGTTGCCAGGATCAACACTGGAATCACCAAAAACCAAGATACATGTCACATTGTGCTTAGCGGCCAATTGCCTCAGTTGACCGATGGCTAAAGCTTGTGATAACAATGGCATCAAGGCCAACAACAGAACCGTCACCACCAACATCCTCATAATATTCATCCAACCCATTTTCCGAAAAGGAAGGCTCTGAGGAATCACAAACTTCTTTGTCTTGCTTCTCTTCATTGGTATAAGTAATGAATTACTCTCGTCTTAAATGGAGCTGTACGAAGCAGATAGCCAGCGGGTTGTGTTAGTTGAACATTAAACGCATTTGCCAAAACTTTGTGAGATTCGCCGTCTTGAGCAAACAAATTGGGCCAGCTGCAGTAATGGTCTTTAATGTAAACAAAAATAACAGATGACAAAGGGAGTTACTTGTTAAAAAATAACAAATAGCATAATAATATTTTAAATTAAAAAATTGATTACTCTATCTATTCCAATTTCTACTTTTTATGTACAATCATGTATATATATATATATATACACACGCCCGCGATATGAAAATAAAATCTTTTTACACAAATTTTTTAATATAAAACTATAAATAAATTCATAATTATTGTTTTATAAAATTCAAGAGGTTGAGATGATTGATTAATTACAGTATTAAATGTAATTTTTTAACTTCCAATCTCAAATATTAAAAAAAAAAAATTTAACATACATTTGATTTATGTTAAAAAAAATTGTGATTCTTTCCTAAATACGATAACGTTACATCCAACATATATAACACTGTGTTTAAGTACATTTGATTATGTGTATTAACACTTTAAATGTGAAAAAAAAAATGATAAACAAAACGAACATTTAAGTGACGGGAATTGGAGAGCCACCCGCACCGGCGGTGAGCAGTGGCTTAAATTTATTTCCAGCTAAGATTGACAGCTAATGATCCAATGGCTTTAATATTGGGCTACTGTACTTTATTTAATGAGGCAATTGAAGACATATGATGTATTAAAATTTATGTACAATGGGTTATATGAATTATGAAACCAATCAATTTACTATTTTGCAAATCTATTAATATCAAATTCAGCTAGTAACGTGCATGGATCCAAATAGTACCAAGAAAAATGAAAATTTAATTGGTTCTTCTAAATATAAAACCCGTAACGGTGACATGGGATTGGTCATCAATCAAATAGAGTTGGACCCTTTACGTAATTCAACGGCATATATCAAAATTCATTCTCATTTTTTAAATAAAAAAATATGTCAGCAAAAAGCATTTAAGGACTTCATTAAAATTTCACAAATACTTGTAAATTCAAACCTCGACTAACAAAATTATTCCACTATAACGTGGTGCATCTTCAAACCCCTTGCCAGCCAATGCCCATCAGCTTATTAAATGACTTGCTTCCTCGACGGTCTTCGTCTATAATTAAAATAAGGGTCAATTCTCCGCAACCCTCTCATGTGATTTGTCGAAATTTTAGGTATTCTGAAAATCCTATGTATCTCTCATCTCTATTAAGAATTTTTAAAATTTAAAAAATCTTTATCATCTCCCACGTATCATCACTTTGCCAATTTATAATTAAAGAGAAAAAATTTTGTTAATAAAACTAAGAATTTTGGTTTCAAACATAGTTTCTAAGATGGGCTAATGCTCCATGTCATCTCAGTAAAATTAAAAATAAAAAGAAAAATAATAAAAAATTATTATCATCAAGTAATCTCCAACGTGGGCCCAAATATAGCAGGCAAACTCAAAATAGTCATAACTTTCTTGTTGTGAATTGACCTAATCCTAACATGTCCCCTAAATTTTGACATTAAAAAAAAAAAAGAACATTAATTAGACCGGCAAGAAGTTTGATTGAATCTTTGAACAAATCTAATAATTTAATAAAAAATTATTTGCCTCATGTTATCTTTTAAAAAAAAATTAAATTTTTGGTTGATGGTTGATGGATACAATATAAATGAAGGTTTCAAATTTCATTTTCTGGAAAATCCAGCGGAGGAAAATCAATAACTCTTTTCAAAATTCCACGTGGTTTCCTCTGTTAGAGTGCTGTCCATCCACTACAGTGCTGTCCATGATCCACCCAGAAGCAGGGTAAGCTATACCTGTATGCCTACCTTTTAATTTAAATCTAAATTTTATATATAAAAATAATATGATATTTATAAGTAAATATCATTTTATTATTATCATCTAATCCACTTCGTAATCATTAAAAGGTGCGTAGCTATTGTGGGCTGGGCCGGACTCTGGTTTTTTTAAAATTTCGTAAGTTTCCAAGAGACCCGGAACTTTGCGTGATATTTACTAAAAAATAATAGATAAATCTACAAAATTACCGCCGGTTATTTACGAAACTGCCACTGTCAACTTTACTTTTTAACTTTCATTTCTTTCCGATCGTGGTCATTCACCGTTTTTTTTCTTGGCGCGGAAACTTTTAGGGAAATTTGAGAAAATAGACATAATTAAGGACTCTTGTTGAAATTTATATATATTCTGAAAAATTTTTATGCTACAGACACTTTCTTAACAAAAAGACTCAAATACCCTTATATAATCAATTTTTTTTTCAAAACCTTATTAATTCCCTCTTCCGACAAAAATAAAGAAAGTAAATAAATAGAAACAAAGAACAAAGAAATCAGTCACTCCTCCATACACTTCACTGTCCGAAACAACTTTAATAGCTAAAGTTGAGTAAATATGATAATAACAACTTTTCTTAATCTCTCTAATTGTGATTTATTTGGTTGTTATTCGCTAGATTTGATTTAGTTTTTAGGAAATTTGAATTTGGGATTTGAGTTTCCGACGGATTTGTGAACTTATTTAGGGATAAATCGAGTGTTATATGTGATTTTTGTGGTTTGATGTGTGTAAAAACCGACGAAACGAGTTATGAATCAATGTTATATCGCTCTGAAAAATACACTTGACACTCGACAACTACCTGTCAAGTCGTGTCGAATTGTATAATGTCGAGTGTAGAGTGTTTGTCGAGTGGTGAAATATCGAGTATCGAGTTTTTGTCGAGTGGTGAAATATCGAGTGGTGTAGTGTCGAGTAGTATAGAGTCGAGTGTCGGATAATTGTCGAGTGTCGGGTGTCGAGTGTCGTCACAACACCACTCGACACTACCCTACTCGACACTCAACACTCGATAAATATCCGATACTCGACACTACACAACCACTCGTCACTACACCATCACTCGACAAACACTCGACACTTGACATTTCATCACTCGACACTCGACATTACACGACTCGACACAACTCGACAGGTAATTATCAAGTGTCGAATGTCTTCTTCAGCACGATATAACACTGGATTTAGAACTCGTTTTGTCAGTTTTCACATACATCAAATCACAAAAATCACATATAATACTTGATTTATCCCTAAATAAGTTCATAAATCCGTCGGAAACTCAAATTTCAAATTCAAATTCCCTAAAAACTAAATCAAATATAACGAATAACAACCAAATAAATCATAATTAGGGACCCTCCGTGTCAATAGGTGCTTCTCTCTACGTCGTCTTGCTTGATGCTTCTATCCTCAACTGATGCTCATGTTGGTTTACATTCCGAGCGGTGTCGATGGGTTTTGGTAATTTTCGTCTGAAGAGAGAGATATGGGTTTCGGTAATTTTCGTCTGAGGAGAGGGAAATAAGGCTCTGAGAAAAAATTGAATACATAAGAGTAATTGGGTCTTTTTATTAAGAAAGTGCCTATAGTATGAAAATTTTTTAGGATGTGTCCAAATTTCAACTAGAGTCCCTAATTGTATCTATTTTCTCTATTTTCTCAAACTTTTATTTGATGGGTTTTCTTATTTTAAAAATGATTATTTGGAAATTGAGCTTCTATTTAATTTTTTTGTAAATTTTATTTTTTATATCTAAAGATAAATTTTATTTTTTTTCATATCTTAATTCTTCCATTTTAATTCTTAAATTGTTTAATGTTATTTTCTATTTATATCATATTAATGTTAGTTGTAGTTTTTGTTAAATAATTATTGTGTTTGAAAAATGTAAAAACAAGATATAAATGAACCATAGGTTTAAATACTTCATAATTGGTTCCAATTTTGTTGGGTTATACATTAGAACAAACTTTATACATAAAGATTAGACACTTATTAAAGTTAAAGGTATTTAAATTTTTTTCGTAATCTCTTCTTTATTCTCAATGCAAAATTTTTTAGAGTTTTGGGATTGCATTTTGTTGATAAAAATGGATTAAGATGTTTAAGTGACCTTGATAATTCAATGCTTGCTGCACAGTTTTTAAACATTAGTGAAGATTTATAGATAAAATTGAAGGCTGGTGTTATTTTATTATATATGTTTATAACTTGATTTACTATGCAACCATCTTTCTCTTATTAGCTATAATTATTTTTGTTTCTATTTAATAAAATTTTGACCTTTTTTTTTTAGAATGGTTTGAATTAAAATATTAGTCATATAATTTAGCAAAGAAAAAGTGGTATACAGCAATATAAATAAATAGTTTATTTAACGTTGAGGTATAAATGGATATTATTTATTATCAGTGAAAGCTAATTTTCACTTACTTTTAAAACTTTTATTTTTTATTTTCTAATAATCTTAAATACCGCATGAAAAAAAGGGTGAAAGACATTAACACCCCCGTGGTTTGTACTAAGTTTAATGGCGAGTTGAGTTATAGGACTCTTATTAATGTTTTTTTTTTTGTTTTGTTTTCAATTTAGGAGGGAATTTTTGGCGCGGATGTTTTATTATTTTATCATTTTTATTATTATTTCTGAATTTGGTGGAATTGGAAAACAAGAGAGGAGCATGGAGCGTAGAAGAAGCAAAACAACGGGCATGGAAGAGAATACCTTAGCGATTCTCGAATCTACCGACTGCAAAGACACCAGAGACGCTAATGATGACAGTACGTCGCTTCTGTTTGTTTTCGATTAGCAACTTTTTTATTTTTATTTTTTTTGAAAATTTTTTGTGGCGTATGTTTAATGTAGGGATTGCTTTTCTTGAGGCTGTTCGCGCGGCTTCGATCGTGCCTGAATTTGGAACCGCTCCAACCTAGTAATTTTTTTTTTTAAAAATAAAAGGATCATGAGAGCATTTTCTTGTTTATTATGCGCAAGTGCTGATTGATTGGGATGTTTGATTTGTGTAGCAAAATGTACGAGGCCGTGTTTCAAATCCTAAGGGTTGGGAACTCTTTAGAACTGATAATGTCAAGCTATCAGCTTCTTAACGAATTAGATAAGGTATTTTTGTTTTTTATTTTTCAAAAAATTTTACATTACAGAAACTCGAACGATTTCACTTTATTTATTAATTTATTTTCAATATTTATAGCGTTTTCCACGGGTATCTTTATCAAAATCATCGTCTGGTAGTACAAATGAGCTTGTTGTGGTTAATGAGGTATTAAATCTTTTCTCTTGTTTTGATATTACTCTTATATGAACAGTTCATATATCAATTTTGCGGGCAGTTAAAATCATTAATTGAAGATGATAAGTTTTGCTCCATATTTGTTTAGTTATAATGAATTCATGTTGTTGTGTGCCAGGCTTGGTCTCCATTTTTTCGTAGCTCGGATTTTGCTTGCAGCGAGAGGCAAGCAACTGGTGAAAACTCTAGTGCTCCACTTAATTTTTCTGTGAGTTGGAATTATTGTGCTTGGATTAATCTTTCTCTTTTATTTATTTCCATTATTTAATGACAACTGAATTTTTGTTTCTTGTTAGTTTATTTGCTTTTGTATGTGAAAACTCTATTTCAGTAGTTTGAGTACCGCTATCTCAATTTTCATGGGTGTCTTTGTCAATTGCAGGGTTTTACTTTACTGATCCAACAGCTAACTGAATTGGTCAATGAACAAAATGTTAAAGCAATAGACACAAAGGTTACTTTACTTTTTTGTACTTTTATTATCGCAGTTCTACGTTCATAAGCATACAAATACTTCATTATTGAGATTGTTTGGGCATGCCATAGTGAAGCTTTATTATTTTCGGCTATGGTTACCTTATGTATCTTTTGGGTTTTCTTGTAAACTATGAAGTAATGTAGAATTGAATGGATGCTTTATGATATATTATGCCATCATTTATAATTTTAATGTGGTGTGCAAGTTGACAGCTGCAAGATATTGTAATTTTTTGCGTCTCATATTGTTCTGTAAGTTCAATTTGCCATGTATTAAAGTGCATACCTCCCTTCTCCCCATTTGTCTCTGAATTTTCTTTTGTGAAGATCCTTTTCCATTTTCCCTGTTGTTTTACGTTGACATGTGGTTTTGGTCATTCCTTTTACCCTTGTCCCTTTCACACTTCTTCCGCTATCTCAAAGATGGTTTTGTAGTCTTTATGAATTATTGTGTTAGCAGAGACTTCTTCATTATCACCTTTGTACTCATTGAAGGTTGCTGTTACCTGGTTATTATTCAATGAAAGTAGCGTCCTAGTCATAAATCTAGAAACAATTTAACCCTCAAAACATTTTTGCCTGGAGTGGTTTCTCTCCAACCCCATGTAACTGATGTCGGCTCTCTGGGACTTTTACCATTGCACCCTACAATGAGACCTTAGATAATGTACATTCTCGCATAGCCTTATCTGATGAATGCTTTTGCTGTTTTTCACTTGCCTTATCCTTTCACTACTTTATTAATCAACTAATGTGATAGACCTCCAACAGTTTACTAATTCTAGACTTCACAAAGGCAGTGGAGGGAAAAGGGCAGAATTGTGAATTTGTTGTTAATTGTTTCTGTTATTGCTGTGCTGTTTTTGGGGTGCTGGAGGAGTTAGTTATAACTGTCTAGTTAGTTAGAGGTTATATAAAGGGAGGAAGGGAGAGAGAATGGGGGATCAGTTTTTGAGTATTGTGTGAGAAATAATTCTCTTGGGAGAGCTTGCAGGCCTCTCGAATAGCCTGCTACACTCTTAATTGAAAACACTTCTCTTTTTTACACTTCTTTCTACTCTAAATCCACTGCTCTGTTTTTCTTTCTTTATTCCCTGGTGTGTGAGTGTGTTTGTCTAATCAGTAAGCAAGTGTGAGGGGGTGAACATTTTTGTGACTCGATTCAGTGTGTGTGTGGGTGAGAAGACCAGAATCCTATCATAATGGTGGGAGAGTTGTCTTGTTCTTGGAGTACTATATTGCTTACTTTTACATTTCTTAACCTATAAGTTTCTATTCCCTTTGAATTATAATTTTTTATTTAGTTGTTTTAATCAAGAATGATTTAGGTGTGCTCTCATTCTAATATGCCATGTTGCAGTACATAAGGAATATGATACTGTTTCAATATCTTGTCAATGTCCTTGAAGGAGATTTTCTACCCCGTAATGTGGTGTATGAAGGTAAGTCATTAGCTAATAGTTTTGTTGCTATTAACTTTTTGGAAAGTCTTGAATAGCTTTTGTTATATTGCAGAAACAAGCAACTGGACTGTCCTCCGGGAGTCCTTGCTCAACATGCTTCTGGTATACCCTCACCATTCGAACTTTGAACTTTGTTAGAAGCTACATCTCTTCAATTATTCATAAACTGTGTCATGAGTTTTCTTGTGTCCTTTTATTTCAAATTGAGTTTTCTAGCATCACATCCCGGAAGCATTCTGTTCGTTTTATGTGAATTAACTGCCAAGGCTACATTGTTAAAGCTGGATTTTTTTCACAGGGGTCAAGAAGAATAAATTACAAAAATTTTATGAAGGATTGCTTGTCCATTTTATGTGAACTTTGTCAAGTACATACCACGGTCATTAATGATCATGGATGTCCAGATAACTCTTTGACAATGCCATTTGAAGTCTGTGATACTGCTTTGGCATTTTGTTTACTTGAAGTAGAAAAGAGTACTTGTACTTCTATGCAGAAGCTTCTGATAATGGTAAAATATTGATTAGTCTATCTATTTGAAATTTTTTAAGTCGCTTTTAGTTGGATCTCTGATTTCAAAAACTGTTTAGATTATGAAGCTTGACATGTCAAAGAAGAATGCAGACATGCAATGCCTTACAACCAGAGCTGATGGTGTGAGGTACTTTGTTTCTTCCTAATGTGATGAAATTTCTACATACATCAGATATATAATATTGAATTTAAGTATACCTCTGGTGCAGGACCCCACTGCTGGATATAATATTGGATGAGCTGACATATGATAGGGATATTCTAGCTCCATTTTTTCAGGTAGCCAGGTGAACATTGTGTTTCTTAGTTAGGAAGAGTGGTAAACATTTATGCTTGGACATATGTGACATAAGTTATATCCACTTGCAGTTTCTAAAAAAATTCATAATTTCTTAGTTTGTAGTTTCCATAGGTGATCTGGAAAGTTTTGTCACTCATGATAATTACGATTTACAGTTTCTGATATGAAAATCCTTTGCAGGTATTTAATGAACCTAAGTGGAAGCTGGAAATAATTGTGCAGTATTTCTTGAAATACACTGTTAAGGCAAGTCAGCTGGAAATGATGCATTTACTTATCTTTAAAGGCCTTTGATTTAGACAGGTAGGCATTACCGATACTTGATTGTATTTCTAAATGCAGCCTGCTGTTCGCACACGAAGGTCAAATGGTTCTGCAGATGATCCAACCTTCAAAGGAGTTCTAAATTGCTTTTCAAATGATATCAGCACAAAGAACATTGTAAAAAAGATCAGTACAAAAATCATTCAATTGCTTTTGGCACATGCTTTTCAGGTTATTCTTTTTCCTTTTCGTGCAGTAGAATATATACTATATTTTCTGTTTGAATGAGTTTTATTTGATTTCATATTGGTTTTCGTCCACATCACACATGAAAGGTGCTATTAGAGACTTTAATACTATTGGTTGGACCCTTACTCGATAACTTAAACTTTTGAGCTGAGTGGTTATAGTAAGCTTATATAGTCTCTTATACTTAAATGATTTCTACACTGCTCTCAGGCTCATTTGTCATTATTGTCCCAAGAAGTTGAAGGCATTTTTGATTCCAAGGAACAGAACGGAGATGGCTCTCTTGTGGAAATATGCAAGAGTATAATCTGTGCTTTTAATAGTTTGAGAACAACAGATGAGTAAGATTTCTTGTCAATTCTGCGTTATAAATTTCTATGTTCTCGTGTACTTAGGTTGTGTAATAAAACTAAACTCTGCTCAAAAGTGACTGCTTTTTCTAATTGAGATACGGTTACTCATGTACCATGTTTGAAATTATAAATGAAATAATATGCACAAGTGATATTACAGCAATATCACCCTTTTCTCCTTAATTCAACTCAGGGAAATGTATCCAATATTTATTCAAAATAATTGCGAAATGAGCTGTTATTTGATTGAAGAAGGTAAATAAGATAACATTTGATACTGTTTTTCTAAATATTGTACAATTGTAGTTTATTTTTTATAGTCAGATCCTATTGGTTTTTCTATATTTTCAACATTAATTTCTAGAAGCAGATAGTATTTTTTTTTCCACTAAGAGTGCTGGCTCAGATAAGGATCAACCACTCCCCAAGTGACTTTCATTTGTTTGAGATGAACTTGACATGTTTTTTCCATGAGGATATCTTTGACAGCAATCTGGAGGCTTGAATCCTATTATATTTTCAGTTATTATGAACTATAAATTATTGACAAAGAAATGACTTTAAGTTTCATTCGACGTCTTCAAATAATTGCTAGTTCACTGCTCCTTTTTTGATATGGTTACTTTTCATGTCATGTCGCAGAAACATGGAGATTTTGCCGATTGCAAAGGAAATGTTGTTTACAGCAGCAACCATCCTGACGACTAACTCATAGGAATTCAGGAAAATCATCCCAATTACTACACATTTTAAAAGATTTAATATCTCAGGTAGGCTGATTAACTAATGATCTACATGTTTATCCAAGGACCTTTATGAAATCATTAATCCAACTGGATGTCTTTTAAGCAGAACAGTGATTGTGCAGTAACTTCATTACATAAATTAATTTCTTCTGTTTCTAGCTCTGAAGCATCTGACCTTTTAAGACCTTTTCTGTATTTTAATATATATTTTTTTTACAAGAGAGCTGCTTATTTTTTTTAATTAATTATTGGAAGTCAATGATTTTGAGTTAGGCAATATTTGCACTATCGGCTTAAGACATAATTTGGAATTATTAGAAGTGTTACGAAAATGGATGTTTAAAGACAGTTTTGTGATTCCAAGATTTGCTGCCATAATGTTTAAATGTGTGGCATCCAGTGCCACCTCTTTGATTTGTTCTGCTAAGTAACTCCATGTACTCAGTCCTCCTCGGGCAAGAAAAAACACTAGCTTGTTCGATTCTATTCGGTATTGTACGTATATGGTGCATGTTTGTTTTATTACTTCAGGCCAAATCAATTTTGAAGTAATTTTTTTTTAAATTTAATATAATTATGCCCATCGTCTTCTCTTTGCAGGTCTAACCTTTCATGTCTACTTCACATTTTGGACATCTCAAAGGTGGATTATATCATGATTTCTGAAGAATCATGGCTCAGGATTGAAGTAGGATTTTGTCACAGCACTTAAGAAGCAATTTTTGTGATTGTTGCCATTCCTACTAGTGGTTCTGTATAAAATGCAAATTTATACTATACTACGAACTGGCAGATTCACTGGAATGAGCTCGTCTGCTGTTTCACGATTTACCGGGCCATAGAGCTACCTGTGCAGCTAGCGGCTGAAACTGGATATTTATCTCTTGTTCTCACTTCAAATTACTGAAATTCAGTAGTACAAAATTATTTAAACGCAGGATAATGCCAGACTTGTGCTCTAAAGAGAATCCGTCTATTGCAATACGCTTAAATTATGTAAGCTTAAAGATTTGGTGTACATTGGAAACTACAACGGGCAAAGAGACAGGATTATAAGGAAAGCTGACCTGCAATAAGTTCTCGTAAGCAAAAGTGGCAAACGTATACCATTTCAATCCACAATAATGTCATCCAATTTAGTTGAAATCATGCCTCATATCCCTCGAAGGATATCATGTCTTACGATTCATTAAGTTGCCTACCAACTTATTGTCCTTGTGGTTGTTTAGGGGGAAGGGCAATCTATCCTAGGCTTCCTAGCCAATTAAGGGAGAAAAAAAAAAAAAGAAGAAAATTTCAAATTTTGCCCACTTCATTTGCATTCCTGAAGCAGAAAAAATTACGAGTCACCCGTTGGCTCATTTGTATTCCTGAAACAATTGAGCATGGTCAGTTCTATAACAACTCCAACCATTGTGAACAAGTGATCTTGATAATAAATTCTTGTCCTATTTAGTTCATTGAAGCTTAAGGTACCAACTTGGATGATTGGGATGAATCAAGCTGCATTGTAACAGGTCCATCATTGGCGAGATTAACCTTCACAAGTTTAAAATGTGTAAAGTTAAAAAACTTTTTGGGAATAAGGACACGAAATAATAAATCACAGCTAGTAAATTTACCTTCATCATTGCTCCGAAAACACCATCTACGCAAACAAATTTGAAAAGAGACAAGGGTCAATATATATCATTGTACTTTTTTCCAAAGAGCATTCAGTGCAAGAAGTGCAAGAAAAATTTTAGGTTCAAATATAGTCATTTTATTTCCTATAGAAAAACAATTTACTTCTTCTATCTTATGTAATAATAATAACTCTCTAAATATAATGGAAAGACTGCAAGCAACAAGAAAGCATGCTTACCTTTTATTGCATCTGGTTTGTAAGATTTCCTGAATTTTTCAACTAAAGATTCATAGAATGGTCTTGCTTTCTGTGGCGGCATTGCCACATGAAAATCAGGCTTGTTACCCTTCAAAATTCCATACAATGTAAACTGACTCACTGTAACACCACATCAATCTTACATTATTTCCAAACAGTGCCACTTGAAACAGATATAGTGATAAACATTATCCAAATTACAATTACAAATCATAACTGCACTACAGATAATCAATACACCAAAATTTTATACTATACCTAGCAAAACTCCACCATTTTTCTGCATAACCTGTAAATATACATCCAATTGTCCATCATTACTAATATAATCTGAATATCCCACATTTTGCATCGAAGTAACTTTAGCCGCACACAAACAAATATAATTATAGAGAGATAAAGATAATTACATTGAGGTCCCATCCTTTGCCAGTGTTTTCATTTGGAAACAATCTCATGTTCAAAACTTTACAGCAGCTGCGTTATTTCATTTATTCAGTCATTTCGTCAGTCATTATGTAACCATTCACAGATTAAAAAAAAAAATCGAAGCTGCATTACTCAAAAAGAGATATAACTGAAATGGGTTTACATGTAATCAGCATCGGAGTCGGTATCAGACTCGTGGAGGCCGACGAGGACGAGAAGGCCCGGCCCGATTTCCGACACAATGCGTCCATCGACCTGAGAGAAGAATGATAATATTAAAAGAAAAGATGAGTGTATTTGATGAATACAGATTGGGCAAAGCGTGCTTAGACCTCGACGCTGGCAGAGGTGACTCGTTGGACCACAGCTCTCATGGCTTTGATTTGAAGCTTTTGGCGGTCAAGTTGGGTTCTTTTGGACTTGCTGTTGCGTGCTACGTTGGTGCCAAAAGACGGAAGCAAGGAAACAGCGTACATTGCTTTGTTTCTTTATTATTTAAATTTTTAGTTTTTCAGTGATGGATCAAATATGAATGACTATTTATATGCCAAAGCTGCTTTTTCTTTTGTCATAACAACTTGATGCAAATTTTCATCTTTTATACCAATTCGGACAAAAGTTGTAAGCTATTAATCCATACATTTTGATTGATTAGGATTGAATTTACCATATATAATTAAAATTAAAATGTGTTACTTTGAAACTTAACTTAAATACATTTCAATAAAATTTATCATTCTCTGATATAATTAATATATTTAAGTTCATTATCAACAAATTATCGATTTGCTTGGTTTAGAATCTAGATGCTGAACAGATAGCTTTATAAAAATTTGGGTCAATTTCCCATGGTAATATTGCTTAATGATGTGTAATTAATTTGGAACCATAAATCTATTTCTTGCCTGAGCTTAGGACACTTAAAAAAATAATAATAATAAAGAAAACCTCTTCAAACATTGAAAAAGCCTCATATACGACAAAT
This sequence comes from Boswellia sacra, assembly GCA_013180625.2. Classification (NCBI taxonomy): domain Eukaryota; kingdom Viridiplantae; phylum Streptophyta; class Magnoliopsida; order Sapindales; family Burseraceae; genus Boswellia; species Boswellia sacra. Next base: position 95,140 of record SNVD02008118.1, on the reverse strand, counting down.
CCTAAATACTAAAAAGAAAAAGAAAGTAAAACCAAAAAAAAGCACCAATTATGGGGTTAAAAAATTGGAAAAGAGCAATCTTTACATGTGTATACTACAATCTTTCCTTTTCTCTCCATGTCTTCTTCCCCTCTTGACGCCGATTGAGCCCATTTTTTCCATAGCAACAGAAAAAGCTTGGAAGAATTTCTGCTTATTCTTGCCCAGTTCTTGAACTAGAGACTTGGTTCGTGGGTCGAATAATAGAGCCTGGTCCGAGGCTAACAAGCCCAATTTACCCTCCAAATTTGCATAATAGGCATGATCAAACAAAAAAGGTGTTGTGACATCAAATGGTGCAACAATGTCAGCATTCCCACCAAAACGTGGGCACGACATTCTAAGAGCCTTTAGCAGTCTTGGATCGATGGCAGGGTCAGGCTGCTTGGTGCCATGATAGTCATAGAGTCGGCTCACAAAGTGCTCACAGTGGGAAAAGCCAATTGTATGCGCACCTGATAGAACCACAAGGTCCTCAATCGTCAACCCTTTTGAGTTAAAGAGCTTGATTAGCTGATCAACGGTGGAATTTGCTTGGGGAAGATTGGAGGGTACCCTTGATGCCATTGATAATTTCCCGTCCCACCTTCCTTTCTTGACCTGGTAATAAGGCCCTCCAGCCTGCACCACATGGATTTGAAGATTAAAAACAAAGTTTTTCAATATTGCACATCGAAATATGTCCATTTCTGTTCTTGTCTTTTTCGAACACGGTGTCGATTACGTTTAGTTGTCTCGCAGAACATGACCGGACAAATTTTCTCAGAATCTTCCTAGTTTGGAAGCATCATCAAATATCTGGAAATCTACAATAGCTCACAGAAAAGAAGGTAGAAATAATTGACATGTGTTTAACCTTTACCAAGTGGACATTAATCTCTATGATGCGACCTTTCGAGTAATAAACAATCACACGAAATAGTCACTCTGCCTCGCTTTATGCACAACTTTATGAGTGTAATAGACTAATAGTCAGTAAAGTGACTTTGGAATATTGGTCGGAAAAATTAAAAAGGACTAGTGCACCAATGATTCAATGGTCCAATGTGAAAAAGCAATCTTCTTTAATCTCCTCCTCTCCATTCTATGATTAGTAAGTGAACAAAATTTTATTAAAAAAAAAAAAGAAAAAGAAAAAGAAAGAAAGAGTTTCCTAACATTTGCTCATGTATTGGTCAAGAACCTGGCCACTAATTTATATGTACATTTCAGATATGGAGGAAAGTTATGGTAAACCGTAAGCATATACATTTATGTATACATTTTGTTATGAGTATGCTCTATCGAAAGCCTTTTACTTGGAGATGGGCATATGAAGTTAAACAATAAATTGAAGCATAAGCAGAAAGCAAAGGATGAAGAGTAAGGACTGACCAAGTGGACAAAATCTCTGGCTGCAATTGCGAGAATGTCTGCACAAGATACAACGCCAGGGCACTTGCTCTCCACTAAGGCCTTGGCCTTCCTCACACTCTCAAAGCCCTCCACTCTTAGGTGCTTGTTATCGGATGCATCCTTCTCGGCAAACACGTTGCTTCCAGGCTTTGTTAATATCAATATAGACCCATCGCATCCCTTCATAAGTAGAATATTCAAAATTGAATAAATATTTATTAAAGATTGAAACTATACCAATGCATATATTTTCATATGCTAGCTGATCACTATAGCATGCACCAGGCTGACAGTGCTGCTAGAAATTAAATACAATACTCTCTGTTAAATGAGCACGCACGAAAAAAAAAAACGGCATTATGTGGGAGAAGTAGTGGGAATTTAGATTACTTCAACGAAACAATCATGGAAAAATAGGCGAATAGCGGCTGGCGCAGAAACTGGTGCTTCTTTGAACTGTTGGCTGGTCACAGAACCTATAAGTTGCTCTAGTTGGGGGCAAGATTTTGCGTAGTAATCAACTGAGAGAAGGCGGCGAGGGCTAGCAGTTTTGTTGGTGGTTTTGGCTAGAGAAGGTGATTTGTTTAGAATAAGCAAGAAAATGAGCAAGCAAGTGAAAACAAGAGGAGGAGAAGAAGAAGATGTTGGGACAGACATGTTTGTATATGGGAAGCTCAGGACAAAAGACTAATAGTAGAAGTGAATATAGAAGTGAAGACTCCAAGAGTGGATGTTTGTTGTGGGACAGGTTGCCATGTAGAAAACATAAATATATAAATAAGAGAATCAAAACCCGTGAAACCCAAAATCATAATAAATTAAAACAAAGGTCAGGTAGAGACAGAAGAAAAGATAGCGTGAATTTAACCAAAAGAATGCCCTTAATTTGATCTAAATTTCCGTTGTAATTTGGCAGTTTCTTGAGTTCCATATATGAGGGTATCGATCCTAATATAATTGGCATGAAGAATCCATTCACGGGCATTTGCAATGATTAATCATGGATGATTTAAGATCAAATTTAGTCAATTAGTCATTCACACGCATTAGCTAGCAAGCCAATACCATTATTTTTCTTTATTATTCTTTAACTGATGATGTAATTGGGTGTAGTCTTCAAAGCAATGGCGTTATGGTAGTTTACAAACGGAGTGAAGCAAATAGGTAATGGCAAATGAATACAAAAATAGAAGCTGCAAGAGCTGTTATGGGGTAGAGTGAGCCCCCACTTGCCAACTAAATATGACTTCTTAAATGCATTGCATGTGCAAGAATGAGGGACCTCACCAGATCATAAATACACTTTTTACCTTTTAACATGAATGAATATGAGCCATTGATCGAATTCAGTCCCCAAGGGGCTAGAATTACTTCAATAGCTACTTCACTTGAGCATCTTTTAGGCCTTTTCAGTTTTGCCTCCAAGTGGAGGTAAGCTTTTTGTTGTGAGTGCAGTAAAAGCTGTGAGGACCATCTCACACTCTTTACTATCTGGCTTTAAATGGTACTTGGTGGATTTTGTGAACCTGAACAGAAGTGAAATACTCCATCACCTACTCCTAGAGCCAAAAAGTTGCAGGCAGCACACACTTAGAACCCACTTTGAATGATTTATTTAATAAAAACTAAAATGGTTCCTTGATTACATTAGATTCTGCATCTTGGTACAGTGACTATAGTCGACAGTGCCCCACTTAGATTTTGTACAAATGTTAAACACAATTTGGTCCCAACTCCCACCACGAGCTAAAATTTTTGCAGACTCGAGTTTTCCCGGGCATGGAATCTTTTACAATGCCCGATCAAGTTGACTATCTATAATAAATAATTCAATTCACAACTCTACACAACAGAAGTCTAGAGGACTAGAAAAAATATATATGTAAAATATAATCCACCAGCAGGAAACTCTGATTGGGTTCTAAAACAAAATGTTGATTCTCATAACTGAGCTTTAAAGTCAAACTGAAGAGTCTTACACTCGGGAACTTCAAAGAGGGAAACATGAAGTGGGCAGAGGTTGCCCAACAAGCACTTCTTCACTCGAATTAAAGAACCAATTATATTTTAGGAAACCTTGTGGACTCATTGAAGAAGACAATGACATCTTCTCATCAAAACAGCTTTTCTTAGATACTTTTTATTATTCTAATAACCTGGGAAATGCAAAACTGTTTTCACCAAGATCAAGGCAAGTGAAAAACACAGTGGATTAGCACTGTTTGTTTTTTAAGTTTTTGATAAGCAATTTGGTCTTTCTTTATCATTATGGGTAATTGGGTGCTTTTCGGTTCAGTGATTAATTGGATTCCTTTTCATGGGTTCATATTTGATTGAGATGAGCTAAGTAGGCCTTCAAAGGAAGACGAAATCCTGGGCCTCTGAATGGACTAAAATGGACTAACGAGGAGTTGGGCTTGGTTTATTTTCATGGGCATCACGGCCTACATTGCTTCACATTTTCTTGTAGAAGCTTCTGTGCCATTTTGGACTTTTAAGTTTAGCTGATCTAAGTGCTACATAGAATTGTTTCAGTGTTGGAAGGCACTTAGAATTTTTCATGTATGCGCGCCAACTGTTTGACAAAATTCCTGAGTGAACCCTGATAACTTCAAAGCTGTGAATTTCAATTTTTTTTTTCGCTACAAATTCTCACAATGCAGCGTTTATCATCGAGAATCTCAAGAGCCAAAGTCTCTCTGCTACCAACTCTCTTTACAAAAGCATGTTATAAACACACCTTCGCTGCCTTGTCAACGAAGCAGTGTCTCCTGAAAGAGCCATGGCAGGCGATTCCATGTGATTTCTTGAAATGGGCTTTGCTTGGTTTTTGCAGAACCTCAAGATTCGCAACTGGATTCACGCCGTTGCAGCCAAAGCCGTTGGATTCAATCATTGATCTCGAGAGAGCCAAGGATAAATCACCTGAGGACCTTGCTGCAATTTGGGATGATGTATGCAGCGTTTCATATTCTTATGTCTTTATTTTTACTTTGGATTTCCAATTTAACAGTCATTCTTTTGCAGTACAATGATACTGCCCAATTTGTTAGTAATGCATTTATTGCAAAGACTAAATTGGAGAATTGCTATTTTTCTTTACTTTTTGACACACACACACACACACACACGCACGCACGCTATATATATAGTTTCTATTCATATAAGTGGTAGAAGATTTAATTCGTTAGATTATCCAACTATAGTGTTATGAATTGCAGTTAGTTGTTTGATTTCACTTATTTAATCATTTATGTTTTGATGCGTTTTTATAATTCTAGTATCATATAGGAAGGGGTCATGTTGGTGCATCCATGAAAGCTCAACTTTATCGTTTGTTGGAGCACAGAGCAGCAGATTGGTAATTTATGTTATGATGTCTGTGTTGTATATATCTCTTCATTCTCTATGTTTTGTGTTCTTAGGTTTTTTAATATTTGCAGCCGGTATTTCGTTATTCCATTGTGGAAAGGAAGTGGTTATACAACAATGTTCGCTCAAGGTTTGTTCTCTAGTTAATAGCTTATCTCTTACCGGCAGCACAGAATACATTTTAGCGGTTGCCTCATGTTAAAGTTATCCTTTTTTTATGAACTTTTCTTGGTTGGCCCCTTAGGTCTACTGTCTTAGGACTTGAATTTCAAAACATAAAAAAAAAATAATCTTTTAGGATTGAGTACACCAATGATCAAGGTACTGTTGCAACCCTATGATGTTTTTAAAGTTGATGATCAATTAAAGAGAGATAAAAAATGACTATAGGATGTATAAGAATAATGATTTTTTTATTAAAGTTAGCTTCCATATGTCATATTATATTTTCTTTAAAAGTAGAATTGTATGTTAAAGCAAGTATAAACTCTGTTGTCATCCTGATTTCTTGCTCATTATCTTCTACGTATCCTGTGGATATGGACCCCTGCCTTAATGGTGCTTATTTGAGGCTTTGGTAATAAGTTTGAAAAAAATTATAAAACTGGTATACCTGCAGACTGCAGTTACCTAAGACATTGATATTTGTAAGTTTGGTCATTGAGCTTATCATGTAACAAGGAAATGGTGAAAAACTTAACAGTATGTTGGTAATAACAAGGGTGGTTTAACTATAGCGATGAGTTGCATTTTGCTTTCTCTGTTTCTTTTCTTTGCTGAGTTTCAGCATATGTGCCTTAAAACTATAGTCACTAAAACCTTTTCTCAGAGAAGCCAATAAAATAAATGGTTTTTCCCCAAGTCAAGTTATTTTACTTATTAACATTTCATCTGCTTTTGTTGCAGTGCAATTGCCACATATGCTCTTTACTGGACTTGAAGATTACAAGGCGAGAGGAACTCAAGCTGCCCCCTACTTCACTGTATCATTTTACACAGACTTTGCAGAGAGCAAGGATCTGGTGCTTATTCGTGGAGATGTAGTGTTCACTAGTAAGCTCAGCGACTCAGAGGCAGAATGGCTGCTGGAGACCACTCAGTCGTTCTATTTGAATGATGTGAGGTATAAGCTTGTGGAAAGGTTCAACAAAGAGACGCGCGATTTCGAATTCAAGGATGTCCTGCAAGCCTTGAACATGCCTGTCTTATGATTTATCCCCAAAGAAGGGGTTTTCCCTGGCAACTATACAACTGTAAAAGGAAGAATTCAGATGGCAGCATTAAGATCATCATGGAAATAATTTTTCCCATGTGAGGTTGTTTTCATTTATGTTCTCTTGTATTTACGGCTCTTTTATTTTCACCGTAAGTATACTTTTCTACAATTGGTTTCTCATTGGATTTTTTTAAGGTTTTATATTTTCTTTTTTCCAATGAAAATCTTGGTTTTGTTTCTTAACGGAGCTTTGGGATGATTCATAGGTGGGAAAGAGAAACCCATAACACGCAGGGGAACAGCATGAATGGTCAAAAAAGTAAAAAACACAACGTGTACGAGGGTTGGAGCCTTGGAGGGTGCTCCAGTTGTCAAGGCAAAAGCAAAGGGTCGGGTCAGTGGGGAATTTCTTTCTTAAACTATAACGTTTCATAGCCGTTAACCTGCCAGAATTATGCTAACGGTGCGTTGAAACTCAAGATTAACTGAAAACGACGTTGTTTGGACAAGGTATGAAGGAAGGTGAAATTTTGGACCCGACAGGGTCCATTGCACCTTGGTCATCTCTCTTATGGGAAGTGAGCCTAAATAACTAAGCTAAGGGACTCTTCAAAATTATCATCACTTTTCTACTGTGTTTGCACCACCCAACACAGGAATTTCATTCAGACTAAAATGCCCTCCTTCAGTCCTTTATTTCCGCTTTCTTTCGTCAACACCGCAGGCCTTCTGTCACAAACACAGAAAGATCAAAAGCACACGATTATTACTTCTCCATAGTATATGATGTATAAACTAAAAAAGTGGCATTGTTGTCTTTAGCCGCCTAAGCATTCTTTTCTCGTGTGGAGAATACATTCTTGCTCGAAGATCAGAAAAAATATTCAAGTCTAATCTCCACAAGCATTGGTCCAGCTTTATTCAACTTTGTCATGTACACGTAAGCTTGTCATTTTATCCTGGAAATTCACAAATTCTTAAAACTCCCAAAGATAGGATCGACCAATCAAGTTGAACGTCGTATCAAAAGGAACAGAAACTCATTGAAGTCTCGGGAAAAAAATTGGAAAAGGGTAGTTTAGTCCGGATGATTTAAATTGGTTAGATAGGGAGAAGTGTCATTTTCGAATAAGCCCCTCATCTTCGGTATATAGCTTATTTGCCCTCTCTTTATCGAACAATAGTAATAAATATTATATCAAAACCAAACGGAAGAAACCCTTGCTTGGAAAGAGCTCCTTTGAGAGTCAGTCTTCGGTTCTCTTACTCGACACTCTCCTATTCTTCCTTCTCCTCCTCAATCTCAACCTCATCCAGTGAAATTTTTGTACGCGCTCTCTCCTATTACTGTCTTACTTACATCTATTTACTTCAATTTATATTCGTAATGGTTTGCTCATTTCAGTTTTCCTTCTTATTGTTCGATTTCACACTCAGCTCAGTAAAAATTCAAATAAACAACCAAATAACAAATAAATTTCCCCAATGACTGAGCCTTCCGAAGAAGCCAAGCAAATCGAGAAGCTCTACGAGTTTGGCGAGCGACTTAACGAGGCCAAGGACAAGTCTCAGGTCCCACTCTAGGGTTTCTCTTTCTTCAAATGCCTTTTCATCGTCATTATAATTCAAGTATTTAATATTGATATTTGTTATTGTATTTGTTGTGTAGAATGTGAAGGACTATGAGGGAATAATCGAAGCAGCAAAAACGAGCATAAAAGCCAAGCAATTGGCGGCTCAGCTGATTCCTAGGTTTTTCAAGTTTTTTCCTGACCTGTCCAACCGTGCCGTCGATGCGCATCTTGATTTGATCGAGGAAGAAGAGCTTGGGGTCAGTGTTCTCACCTTCTTATGCTTGATAATCCTATTTATAACTTCTTATGTTTGCTATATTTCGAATTAGCTTATAACTTGGTTAGTTACAATTTGTGATCTTGTCATACTAGTTTAATTAGTTATCATTTTCTTTTAATAAAAGCTTAAATTAGCTAATCAAATGCGGGATAAAATCCCCCCTTACATGGTTTTTATAAATTAACTTCTGTAGCAGGTCTTCAAATGATTTTTCTATAGCTTAGATAAGGTAGATTAAATAATTATATTCGGAATTTGTAGACACGGGGCAAATGGGAAACATTTTAGTGGTTAAAAGATTGATTGATCTTTTAAAAAAATTATAACTTGAATGATAAGCAAAAGAAATATTGTATATAGTCCCCAATTTAGAAGAATAAGTTAATTTCTTTTAGGAATTACTTAATTAGTTCAGTTTCTTAAACTAAGCAGCATATTTGATATGATTGTTTTGTAGGTTCGGGTACAAGCTATTCGTGGACTTCCTCTATTCTGCAAGGATACACCAGAATATCTCTCAAAAATTATAGACATTCTTGTGCAACTACTTGCAGCTGGTAAATTATAACTAATTAACAAAATGTTCTTTTAAGGATTTATTGTTTCTGTAACATTATGTATCTGATCTTGGACTTTAATTTTGATAGAGGAAATTGTGGAACGTGATGCGGTGCATAAAGCTCTTATGTCCCTTTTGAGGCAAGATGTGAAAGGTAAATTACTTGATCATGGAGTGGACTTAACTCAGTGCATGTCATAGTTTACTGGTACTGAGATTCGTCCACTCTTTTTATTAGGTGCACATGTGCAGCCATTAAATTTATTGCTCCTTTTTTTTTTTTTTTTAAATGGTTCTGGAAGGGTGGGGGTGGGAAAAAGGTTTCTTAATAGAAGCTGGTTTCTCTAAAGATTGGAGAGTGAAGGAATAGAAATACAGAAATACACTTAGTATTGATCTTTGTTGGTGCATAACTAACAACAGTCCTATGTTCATTCATCAATATTATATTTACTAAGATTTCTGTTTGAATGATCTTTCAATTTAGTATATCATCAAAATTGCATATGCTCCTTTCTTCTCAATTTAATTAGTATTGTTTTATCTGATTGTCTTGTTGATGCAGCTTCTTTGACTGCCTTATTTAAGCATGTTGGAAGTGTTGATGAACCAAGTACGGATGAATTTATTCGTGAGAAGGTTCTGAGCTTCATAAGAGATAAGGTTGTGGGACTACCTATACTATGCTAATTGCTAATATTACAATGCTTCTCTTTAAGATAATAATTGATGGCTAGGTTACCACATTTGCAGGTTTTCCCTCTTAAGGCTGAACTCTTGAAACCTCAGGAGGAAATGGAAAGGCATATAACTGATTTGATAAAAAAGGTACCTTCGTGGCTTTTATTTTTATTTTTTTCATATTTTTTAAGTAGTAACATGCACGCCTTATTTGAATGAGGTGCATTACAGAGTCTAGAAGATGTAACTGGAGCAGAGTTTAGAATGTTTATGGACTTCTTAAAAAGTTTGAGCATATTTGGAGAGAAAGCACCTCAAGAACGCATGAAAGAACTAATTGGAATCATTGAAGGACAGGCTGATTTAGATGCACAATTCAATGTGAGTTTGAAGTCATTGTATTTGGTTAAAAATTTAAAAATAGTAGTTAGGGTGCCTTCTAAAATCTGTCTTTACTTGCTACTTTAATAACGTACTCTTCTTCATGTTTATTGTATATATGAGACTTAACAACCTACCTGATGCATTTCCTGATATTGAGGTGTTCTTTTCCTTTGAGTAGCAGTTCACATTCCTTAAATTGGACTTTTGGATTACCTGCTCTTCTTTATGTGTATATATAAGACTTAACAACCTACCTGCTCTTCTTTGTCGGACGTTCTTCATTGGATGTTAATTTGGAGATCTCATTCGTCTAAGTGCATTAGAATTGGTTTATTTATGACTTGATCTTTGGAATGCCAATAGATAATAAACTGGTTTTGTTTATAATTTGGTAAATATAAGATAACAGATATACATGAAACCTAGAGTTGTTATTGTTACAAGGAAATGAAATGAAAATTATGTATTTGCTCTCCTTTTGAAGCAACTTTGTTTAAGTAGCAAATACATAAATTTCATTTCATTTCCTTGTAATAATACACACTGCATTTGAGGGAAAAGGCAAGTTTGGAAATACATGATTTTCTCTAAAGATCCCGGAACAGGTGTTGTGGACATGATTTTGTACTTTAGAATGTGAGCAAGCACACTGTAGTATGATGAGAATTTAGCATTCTTGTGTGATCTAGGTCATCATACTGGGAAATAATATTATCATGACTGTTTTCCTTTTTCTATTGCCTATCTTCATAAGATGGTCTAGTCTCTGAGCAATACAAGTTTTGCATCATTGTGCTATCTTTCCTCTATTATAACTTTTTTATTTGAATGGTTCTTAATGCAGGTTTCGGATGCAGACCATATTGACAGATTGATATCATGCCTTTACATGGCTCTTCCCTTCTTTTTGGTATGGGTTTTGTGTGATTATGTTGAATATATTTACAATATTCGTTTTGTATTTTTCTTAATTGAATCTCTGCTGACACTCAAATTCTTAAAGAGAGGTGCATCAGGCAGCAAGTTCCTCAACTACTTGAACAAGCACATTATACCAGTTTTCGACAAGGTAAAGCCACTTTTGCCATATGGCCTAGTTCCACTATCATAAGGGGCTTCCTTATTGGAAGTACTCTTTGGCTGACTCTGTATTTTTCTAATAAATAATATTTGTATTTATATTTTCTTGTCAGCTTCCTGAGGAACGAAAACTAGATTTGCTTAAAGCCCTTGCAGAAATATCACCTTACACAACACCACAGGATTCAAGACAGATCCTTCCATCTGTTGTTGTTCTGTTAAAGGTAAACATGTTACTTTCTATTATATGGTAAAAATTTATTTGGAATGAAAAAAAGGGAGATGTTACAATGGCAACTCCAGTTTCTACATCTGATTTTCCTTTTTTCTTTCTGTGGGAATTCTGGTGGTTTTGCATTTGGGTATGGTAGTCCCTAATAATGTTATCTTGAACTTTCTGGGCCATGGGGGAAAAATGAAAAACCTTCAACTTAAATGAAAAAAGTATGCATGCAAGTTGAGTATATGCAAGCTTATTTGACTTTAACATTTATTATTCTTTCTTCTCAGAAATATATGCCTCTGAGGAAGACTGGAGGAGAAGAAATGAACTTTACTTATGTGGAATGTTTGTTGTATGCTTTTCATCATTTGGCTCACAAGGTTGGCAATACTCATTATCTAGCTTTGACACATACTCTTGTTAGGTTATTTCTCTTTGTATTGTTTTATTTATTTTTATTTTTTTATTCTGTAAATAATAGGGACAAAACTTGTTAGGTTATTAATCCGCAATGCTTTTTATACTTTGGTCTTACATAGGCTCCCAATGCCACTAACAGTCTATGTGGTTACAAGATAGTGACTGGCCAACCATCAGACAGGCTTGGGGAGGATTTCTCGGAGTGTTACAAGGACTTCACTGAGAGGTAAGTATAACTACTATGATGGTTTTAATGGTTTAAGTGTTCCAATGGTCAGTACTTTGTTTCGAGCTGTAGATTTCTATCCATGTTTCTTTGATGCCGATGTTTTATATTATTTCTTGGGTTGCATCTATGTGAGCTAGAAAGTAATATTGGTAGGGACAAGTTCTTAAACTTTGGGACAGTTCCTATCCTATGTTCAAACCCCTAGCTTTCTTTAGGAGGATCTGTGACTTGGAAAATATATAAGATAACTAGCATTAGAGCTTGAACAGAATGTAATTTTAACAGTGTTCCAAGGTCAGATTAACCAAGTTGTTAAAATTATTGATCAGATGAAAGTCAGACTAATTGCAGATTACTATTTTGGACTAGCATTAACATGAAAATTCCTGGAGCTATGTAAAGGTCTTAACTGGTCCCAGATTTGAGCTACCTAAAGATTTAGTCAGCAATATTTTCTCTTCCCCAGAGTTTAATTTTGACCAGAATATTTCAGAGAAGTGCAGTGCACAAAAACTTAATGAGAATTTTTCAGAGTTTATATTAGGAATGTGATGTGCCACTTGGGCTGGTATGGTACGTGTAGATTTACCTCATTTGTTTCGATGAGAATTGTATAAAATGGTTTTCCTTTCTCAAGTCTCAACCTTGTGTTGTAGTCTGTTATTAATATTGTCCTTCACATTTGGAGTTGATAACATAGGTTGACTACCGTTGAGGATCTAACTAGAGCAACAATGAAGAAACTAACTCAGGGAATGGCTGAGCACAACAAAGCAATGGCTGCTGCTAAATCTGATGAAGCAAAGGACACTATTGTGAGTTTGATTTTGGAAGATTCCATGGTCTCTTGTGGAGTGGTTATTTAGCTTGTGTCCTCTGACTATTTCTTTGTTGTATGGGCAGAAAACTCAAAAGCAGAATACTACAACTGGGTTGCGAACCTGCAACAACATTCTGGCCATGTCAAAGGTGAAGCGAATTCAATCTGTTTGTTATAATATGATTACATGTATAGGGAAGCTGTCAGAACTGATTTCTCTAATTTGAAAATTCAGCCATTACATTCAAAAACCCCAGCTTTTATCGGAGATAAGAGTGTCAACCTTTCATGGAAAGAAGCAGTGAAACCTTCTGTTCCCACCGCCACTGCAGCAACAGGGTATGATATCTGTCTGATGCTGAAATTCTTTTCGTCTGAAAACACTTATTGTTTTGCAATTTTTTGTGTTTTAGTTTTGTACTTTTGATTTTACATGTCTGTGTTGAGTATTTTTGTGGCTTCTTTTCACTAGCATGAGGAATGAAATTGGTATATGCATGATAAAAATTTGGACTAGTTGATTATAGATTCATTCAAAGTTAACTAAACGATAAGAAGGTCTCAGACATGTTGTCCATTAATGAAGAGACAAAACACACTTATGCGGATTTTCTGCAAAATTTTGCTCTAATTAAATTGTCACTTTCTGATGATTCATTCTCATATGTATTAATTTTGTGCAGAGGGAAGCGGCCTGCTGCCACCAATGGATCTGGCAACATGGCTAAAAAGGGCCGGGGATCTGGAGGCTTGCAAAATCAACTTGTTAACAGAGCTTTGGAAGGGATATCCCATGGAGGACGGGGAGGAATGAGGGGCAGGGGCAGGGGCAGGGGTTGGGGTGGACGTGGAAGGGGAAGAGGCTATCGGTGACTACGATGCATGTCCAGGGTGTAAGAACAATCAGAATTTAAAAGAAGTAATGTTTACCTGATGAATACTGATAGATGCCATTTGATGTATTTTAATTCTTGTCTGTTGGAACAACTTTTGATTGATAGAGAAAGTGGATGAGATTCTAGTTTAATTTTGGACTAACTGTGAAAAACTGTACCCTTGGTGCTTGGGCTAAATTGGCGGAGGATGAGGGCGTCTTGCTCCCAAGCTTTCCAGTCAGCTGGAGCATTATTAGGACAATTTTTCAGGAGCATTCCATACTTGGTCAGTGCGTTTATGCTTACGCATTAATCTTGAAACAGTCTGTCAAGCATGCTCGTTTGTCTGACCATCTGTAGAATGTCGTTAGTTTGTTCGGTTTGTAGTTCAATCATAAAAATCTTTTATTTTATTTTTTTTTTTCATGGATTACGAGGAAAAAATCTGCTGCAATGATGGTTTCAAATTGAATTTATTACGATTCATGTGGGGTTTTTGCCCCCTTTTGGAAATTTTTGAGGTACTAGAGATGATACTACCAACAAAACTGCGACACGTAACATGGTAGGATTACATACTAAATTTTGAAAGCTCATAGAAACCTCGAGGGTGGTAAGCAATCGTGTACAGCTGATTAGGATTTTACCACCAAAACCGCGATGAAAGCGGAGAAAGTGATGTTATTGGTGGTTCAACTGGATATATGGAAAGCAAAAAGCATGCGAGTTACACGAGAGTAAACCAAAAAAGCGAAGAAAATAGTGTGGCCGCATTCAAATTCGTGGTGGGCGAGCTTCTGTTTAGTTTATTTAAAGGGTAATCTAGCGTGTCTGCACAGTTGATGACTAGGTTATGTGCTTAGCTTGCACGTGCACAGTTTAAAAAGTCTGCAGCAGTATATCACTATATCTGGCTTCAACTTGTCAAGTCCAAAGTGGTGAAGTGTCACCTTATACATTAGCTATTAAATCTATAATAATTTTGAATTGCAATGACCTTGAATAAATGAATGAATGAAATACATAACCTAGACTCTGGCTACGCAAGTAATCACACAATTGTAAATTGAATTGGAACCGTGGGAAGTTTTGAGCAGCTACCACATTAACGAGAACAGACACAAGTGGTTGATCTCAGCTACAGCCAGGGATATACTGCAATTCAGTTTCAGACTCCGAGGATCCTTTAAGATTTTCTGGAGTTTCGTCAGGACTGACATATTTCCACCTGCTAGAAGAGCTCCATTCTTCAGCATTCCTTGTTCGTCCAAAACTTGAAGCTCTCCCCGGAATATTTTTTCTTTTTCTATTACAAATATGACTAGCAAGTCCAGCCGCCTTACTCCAAATGCTCCTCTCACTTGTATTGCCTTCGCTTGCATCTTGATAACGATCATATTTCTTTAGTACTTGAACTAGAAATAGCAACGCACAAATGGTAGAAGTGGCACCAGATAAAAGGTAAAGACCCCAGAAGCTGTGAAGGCTCAAGCTTTCAGTCTTATTGTCAGTTACATTGGTCGAGCACTCGGTTGAGGGAGCAAACCACTTCTCTTCCAACGACTTTAAGACACCATTTTCAGATAGCTTTAGTATGGCTTCAGAAAAATCAGCTGCCATTGGAGATACTTTCTGGAATACCTGCATGGAGAGGACAAGTGATTCACTATTTGTCAAAGTAAAATGAAAAATACCTTTAAATAAACTAACTCACGAAGCCTAATCCACCGAATCTGTAGGAAGGCGTGGTGGCAGTGTATCCCTTGCAGTAGCGAGTGATGAAAACTTTCTCATATGGGAGTTCCATGAAGGCAGCAGTTATGTGGTTGCTTTCAAATTCCCCTTGATATTTGTATTCGCTGGAGACGTTCAAGATGTTCTCTGATTTGAATTCAAGCACTTCCTCCAGGTACTTCCTCACAAATGAATCTCCGTCACAACCAACTTTCAAATTGCTTCTCCTTAGCAACTCAACGTCTGTTACATTTGGTTTCAGTCGTTGCACAGTGAGCATTGAAGATAGACTTGCAGTGTAGCTTGAGCTTAAGATCAATACGACAAAAAGCCACACTACAACCACCAATCGAGTGAGATTACTGTAAATTCTCTCCCCTGAAAATAAAAAGAAAAAAATAAAAAGGATATCATTGTGAGGGTTTACCTTGCAAACGAATTAATTATATTTTCACATATAAAGAGAGTCGTCTCCAATGATATTGTTATTGTCAGAATGCAATTTCATGGCAAAAAAAAAAAAAAAAAAATTTTAGAAGAGTCCAAAGAAGGGTGCCCATTTTATAGGATGATTGTTACGTAGTTGATCAATTTTTATATTCAGGTCTCATTTAAGAATGTTTCTAGTTTTTCAATATCTTTTATTAACTGCCAAGAAAGATGCTGAGTAAAATCAGCAAAATTAAAGAGAGATGAACTTACTGTGAGCGAAGAAAAGGGAAGAGAAAGTAAACCAAAGAGCCGTGGCGATCTGATTTTCCCATGCGCCATTAAATTCAGGATTTCGTTGGTGCTCCAGGAGCCAAACGACGACCATTGTGTAGATCAAGATTGCAGCAGTGACCACCCACATGTCCCAGGTGAAAGGCCTCATGAACATCCACGCAGACTCTTCAGTCCTTGCTGGAACTATCATAGACAGTCCTGACTCGGCGTATGGCTGAGTAAATTCCACAATTTTGGTTCTATGAGCTAGTATGGTCACATCGCCCACAATAGCATCAAAGGTCTGAAAGAATTTTTCATGTCTGTGAGCAACGTAGTCGATACTATTCGTGAAATGTAGAATGAATCGTAATGTTCTTTTGTATGATTTAATTTCTTTGATTGATTATTTCATTTTGAAGTAAGAGAGTGAGGTCTTACCTTGTTATAGACATGATTAACCAGATCATCATATGTGCCGTTGTAGGGGAAAAATTCATAAGGGAGAGCATACTCCAAAATATGAAGCACCTCATTGAAAAGGTCGATGCAGAAACCGGCATAACCATATTTGTTCTCATGCGGATTGCTACTGAACGTAACCTTCACAAACTTCTCAAACGAGGTTCTTCCTGGAACTCCAATTTTCAAAGGCTTCGCGTCAGTGGGCATAGCCCAACCTTTTGGAACTCGCTTTAAATCCCCAGGCCAAATCACTGCAGCAGACAATGCTGTAGTAATATCACTATCTTTTCTGCTATTATTCTCCACTGTGCTGTTTTCCATTACAATACTTTTTGAGAATCCAAATTCGGGCAACCAAAAGTACTCTAGTTCTTTGTATTTCTTTCCAATCACGTTGATGATCCTGAATGCCGAAGTTTCCGAAAGTTTGCCTTCTTGGAAACTTACGTGGCCACTTAAGCCTTCGAAATTGCTTGATAACATGTTTTCTAGTAAGACCTTTGAACTGCTACTATCACCAGTCATTCTATCCAGGGCTTGTGTGACAGTTTTAATGCTATCGTAAGCTCTTAAAGCATAAATTCCTGGGTCTGAGACATCTTCCTCTGGATACTTGGATCGAAATTTTGTTTTGAATTTCGTTTTAAAATCCCTGTAAGAACTAGAATTGTCAGAGAAGTAAGTCTTGATTCCTAGAGCACCTTCCATGGTGGATATAACAGAAGTGTTGAAGGAGTCGAGGAAACTTGTGATTGTGTCTGTGATTATCCAAATCGAGTCTGTTCCCAGAAGTCCCATCTCTTTCGCTTCTCTAAACAAATGAATCGCCATTGGTAATGATGACTGAAGAACAATAAAGACCCGAGATTGTACTTTAAGTAGCTTCTCCAGCTCTTCTCGGACAACTTCCTTCGGATTAGTCAGATAGGAAATTGGAGGAAGAACCAATCGGTGGTCAATCTCTGAACCAATGTTTTGAAGAGTCTCGGACAACAGAGCCAAGTCTCCAGAATCTCCGCTAATTGCATCTTCTTCATAAATCACATTAAGTCTTCTCCAATTATAGGAACCAACAAGAGCTGCCGTGCTTCTTATCTGTTCAGCTCTATTGTTAACCATTCTTACGAAGAAAGGCTGACGAGTTTGGATCCATGACGGAGCTACGGCTGGTTCTGCAAATGAAAGGACGGGAACTTGAGCTCGGCTCCCAATATCAGCAACTAGAGCTGCTTCTCCCCACGTCTCCATGCCTATGATGATTTTAACTTCCTTTTCTTTGATTAGCGCTTCAGCTGCAACCAAAATTCGTAAACTTTGATTAGTAGAAATTATACTAATCAAAAATGTCAACTTTTAGGTATTAGAAACAAAAATGCAATAGATAGAATTAGACTAACAATTACCTGCGAAAGCAGCTTGATAGGGATCTCTGTCAGGGTCCTGGAAATAAAGAGAGAGCTTGTAGTTTTGCGAGGTCTTGTTAAAATTCTGAACTGCTAGTTCCATGGCCACTTTCTCTTCTTTCCCAATTCGGGAATTAACATCAATGATTACTCCAATATTTATAAGTTTGTAATTATCAATAGCTTCAGCTCCATAGGGGAGGATGGAAAAACAGGACGTGACTACAAGGACAAGGAAGAGCCCAACTCTTGAGATTTTGTTAACAGAAAGGACAGAATATGATATTTTGGGTTTTGACATGATTGCGGTTAGTAATGTAATGGCTTAATCATTTCTTTATGGAACTTATATAGAAGTGTGACTAGTTGACTTTGACAAAATCATATCAATTGTCGAATTTATTATATATGCAGATATGATCAAGCAACATGCATATCTTATTATCCCCGCAATTGCTTGGAATTTGTCAAAGTAATTCGTTATCTGGAGATTGGTCTGAGAGGAACGGAACTTGAAACTTGAGGAAGCTGAGGTACTTGTAACCAGTTGACAAAAGAAAACTGCGACGAAAGAATCGAAGAAAAGTCTTACTTATGATTGGGCTGGGGCCTTGGTCTTTGTTCAAAACCTTGTACGAGTAACGTGTTGTACTTTCTATTAGCTTACAAACCAAGTAAGCAGACACGTTTCAATCACTCACAAGCGGATTGCATTTTGTAGTAGTCAATTACTCATTTACTAATAGTTGTGGGTACCGTAATTGTAGGATGGCGATAACATGAATTGGTGCAGCAGTACCACCGAGGGCAAGACTACTAAGAACTTAAGATCTTAATTTGGGACGGATTATAGGGGTTCATCATTACTGGCCCGGTTGAAACTCGTAAGCAAATTTGAATATATTTGATTAATTAATTGTCTTAATATGTATGTTTAATTAGTTCATATAGCATTATAGCTCCACCTGGTCCATGCTTGCTCTCTAAAAGGGATAAAACCCTTTTAAACCAAAAGCAACTGATCTCTATTCTCTTAAACTCTAAATTCTTATATGAGCACGCAAGAACAAGGTTGCAATTTTCTTCACACGCAATGTGCAAGCGAGCGTGATTAATTTATTTATTGCCAGAAAATTTTTAATTTTCCTATCATAAAAAATTGATCAATCGATTTTATTACATTGTGGGTTTAGTTTTTCAGTAAATTGTTGATGAACTGACTTTTCCAAATCAAATTCATAAAGGGCCCGAGTTACACTATTGCTTAATTGGTAATTTTACTTAAATCCAATTGAAATATCTAAAATATGTCTAATGTGCAAGGGTCAAGAATATATATATTATAATCTGCAAAATGTTACAACTGCATTTACACCAATGTGCTTTATTGTAAATATGCAAAGACCGAATTGATCTCGCCTACGACCCACCAGCTGGGATACAGATCTCCTGCATTTGAACATCAGCTTTTGTGATTTCCTGAAGATTATCTAGAGTGTTAGAAGGAGGACTTCCACATTCCCATGAAGAGCTCCATTCTTCTACATCCGGAGTTTGAGCAAAAGTCAAAGCTGAGCTGTGTGGGATATCTGTCTTTCTTCCATTATAATAGTATTTTGCAACCTTGAACACGTTGCCCCAATTCCAAAAGCTCTCGTCACTTGACTTTATGTTGCCTTTGCTTGCATCTTGATTTCGTATATAATTCTTCAGTAGTTTTACCATAAATATTACAGCACAAAGAGTAGAAGTTGCACCAGAGACCAGGTAGAGACCGCTGAAGCTTTGCAGTGTCAAGCTTTCGGTTCCATCATTACTTACGTTGAATGAGCACTCTGGTGAAGGAGCAAACCACTTTTCTTCCAATGACTTCAATTTTCCATTCTCTGAAAGCTTAAGAATGGCTTCAGAAAAGTCAGCTGCTATAGGAGAGCCTTTTTGGAATACCTGTTCAAAGCAAATGCGGTTTAATTACAACCAATCTCTTTAGAAGGGAGAAAAAGAATAATAAGATATGAGTTTTTGTAATATATATTTAACAAAAAATGAAGTCATTAAATAATGGAAAATCCCCCATAAAAATCTTCGATAAGTACTACTCACAAAGCCTAATCCTCCAAATCTGTAGACAGGTTCGATGGCAGTATATCGCTTGCAGAATTGAGATATAAATACTTTCTCGTATGGGAGTTCAAGAAAGGCAGCGGCTATGCTGTTGTTTTCAAATGCCTCTTGATATTTGTATTGGTCATAAACATTAAAGATGTTCTCTGATTTGAAACCAAGCACTTTCTCCAGGTACGTCCTCACAAAAGAGTCACCGTCGCAGCCAACTCTCAAATTGTTTCTCCTAAGCCATTGAATATCTACATTGGGTTTCAGTCGTTGCACAGTGAGCATTGAAGATAGACTAGCGGTGTAGCTTGAGCTTAAGATCAACACAACAAAAAGCCACACTAAAACCACCATCCGCGTGAAATTGTTATTGACTTTCTCCCCTGGAAAATAGAAACAAGAGAACAAGCATAGGTGTTTAAATTAAATTACAAAAATATTAAACGAGCATTATATTTCATTATTGTCTTAGTTTAGGAAAATTTGAATTTATGTTAGGATTGTAATGTTAGAAACCATTCAAAGAATAAAGTTTCCATTCCTAAAATTAAAGAAAAAGGACTAGAGAAAGGTAGTGCTAAAGTATACTTACTGTGAGCAAAGAAAAGAGTAGAGACAGTGAACCAAAGAGCCATCCCAATTTGGTTACTCCACGGGCCATTGAACTCAGGATTATGTTGGTGCTCGAAAAGCCAAACTACAAGCATTGTGTAGATCAAAATGGCAGCAGTTACCACCCACATTTCCCAGGTGAAAGGTTTGGTGAACATCCACGCTGATTTTTCAGTCCTAGAATTAACTATCATTGACAATCCAGACTCCGCGTATGGCACAGTAAATTCCACCTTTTTGGCTCTCTCAGCTAGAATTGTTACGTCGCCGACAACGGCATCATAAGTCTGAAATTAGAAATTTTCCGTACAATAATTAATTAAACATTATAGTCTAATAACTAATATATTTGGAATTATAGTAATTAATTAATAATATTACATCGATGAATTACTTATATATGCAAACTCATTGGTAACATTATTATAAAACCCATTACAGTCTATCTTAATTAATATTATTAATTATATTAGCATTTACTTATTTAATCATATCATGTCATATTAGTTTTTATAAATAAATTCATATAATTATTGATGAAGACAAACAGATCAATTAATTTTTCAAAAGAAATTAATACGAACAAGAATTTTAAAAGTAGTCTAATTAATTTTTCTTGATTTTAGCTTAATCTCCTGTGGCAAGTCCTTGCCAATCTCCGTTATCAATTGAGATTTATATTTCTATTGGAGAAACGAAGTTAATTATAAGCTAGAGACTGATTTTTACCTTGTTAGCGACGTGATTAACAAGATCAGTATAGGTGCCATTATATGCACCGAAGACATGTGGTAGGTCGTAGCCCAATACTTCTCGCGCCTCGTTGAAAAGGTCAATGCAAAAACCCCCATAATTAGTAATCCCATGCGGTCCGTATGTAATCTTCACAAACTTCTCGAATGACGTTCTACCTGGGACTCCAATCTTCAACGGCTTTGAATTGGTAGGCATAGCCCAGCCTTTTGGATCTTGCATCCGTAAGTCCCCTGGCCAAAACACGGAACCAGTCAAACCTTTTGTGGTACCACCAGCTTCGTAGCCATTCTTCTCCTTGTTCGCATCTTGTATTTCGGTGGTGTTTGAGAATCCAAACTCAGGCGAACAGAAGTCTAGCTCTTTGTACATCTTTCCAACCACGTTTATTACTCTTAATCTAGGGGATTCCAACACTCGGCCTCCTTCAAAGCTTATATGGCCGCTTAAGCCAGTGAAATTGCTTGATAATATTTTGTTTAACGACACTTCACAAGTAGTCATACCATCCAGGCCGTGTGCCACTGCTTTAATGCTATCATAAGCCCTTAAGGCATGGATTCCCGGGCCAGAGTCGTCTTCATCTGGATATGAGGATCGAAAAGATTTTCTGAATTGAGCTTTAAAATCCTGGTAACAATTATCATCTTCAGAAAAGTAAGTCTTGATTCCAAGAGTACCTTCCATAGAGGAGATAACGGAAGTATTGAATGAGTCAAGGAGACTGGAGATGAAGTCTGTGATTATCCAAACTGAGTCTCTCCCTACAAGTCCCATCCTCTTTGCCTCGCTAAAAAGATGAATCGTCGTAGGCGACGATGACTGAAGAACGATAAAAACCCGAGATTGTGCTTCGAGTATTAGTTTCAGGAGCTCTTTTTCAACAAATTCTTTAGGATTAGTCAAACAAGAAAATGGTGGGAAAACCACTCGGTGCTCAATCTCGGAACCGAATTTTTGAAGAGCTTCTGACAGAAGAACCAGGTCCCCAATATCTCCACCAATTTCATCGTCTTCATAAATCACAATAACCCTTCTCCAATTGTAGGAACCAACAAGAGCTGCAATGCATCTTATTTGTTTAGCTCTATCGTTAGCCATTATTACCAAGGAAGGCCAACGAGTTGGGGCTAGTGACGGAGATATGGCTGGTTCTGCAAATGAGAGGACGGGAACTTGAGCTCTGCTTCCGATATCAGCAACTAAGCCTGCTTTTCTCCATGTCTCCATCCCAATGATGGCTTTAACTCCCTTTTCTCTAATCAGTGCTTCAGCTGCAACCAAAATTCATGAACTTCGTTGATATATATAAGTTTCAGATAACGGAAGCAGAAAAGGCAATAGAATTTACAATTTACCTGCAGCAGCAGCCTGGAGCATATCTCTTTCAGGGTCTCGGAAGCGGAGGGACAGTTTGCAATTCTGCAGGGCACTGTTAGAATGCTGAACTGCTAACTCCATAGCCACTCTCTGTTCTTTACCAATTCGGGAATTAACATCAATGATTGCACCAATGAAAACATCAGCAGCTTGAACTCCATGGCGGAGGATGATAAAACTGTTGACGAGTACCAAGACAAGGATATCACCAGAAGTAATATAAAACAATTTGGGTCGCTTCATTATAGCTGTAATGCCTTTGTTATTCGCTTATGGAACTTTTAATATGTAAAGAAATATGATTAAATGACTGTTAATTTCTTGAATTTGACATATGAACATGCATGGTTATTTCCTAACAAGGGCTGATTTGGAACAGCGCCCACAGGCAAACCTTTGACTATCAAAATCAACCCTATGACTATCAAAATTCATATCTTCTAGTGATCATCACTTGTGAATTGTTAATTTACTTGCAGGTTTTTCTAGGAACAAAATTTTGAATAGTAAGGCATGCAGGCAGGCAGTAGCCTGTCCTCGATTTGATTAGGCGTGCCAAGGGATCCTTGTCCCTTACCTTAGGCCTAGTTTATCTAATTAATTGGTGAAGATTCAAGAAACCGAGTAGGCTGCAAATTTCTCATCAATGAATCAAGCCATAAAATTAAGTTTTGCTTGAATCCGGGTTAGGGAATAATGTTTTTGTAGAAAAATAAAAATAACAAACACCAACTCAGCAATACAAGATATCAAAGAAAAAAAACATATGAAGAAGAAAACATACTCTCCTAAATTAAAAATTAAGAAATATACAAGCTTATATGGTGGACATATAGGTTAATTCCACTCAAACAATGAAACGTGGTAATATTAAACCGAATCAAATAACTAATCCTAATCCAAATTAACTAAACAAGACTTATGGGCTTGGTTTAATTCCACGTTGCCCCCCTTAAACCAAGCTTTAACCATAACTTGAACTTCCTCTGGGACTTTTGCTTGTTGATCTCTTGACGAATATCGTCAATGGATGATTGCCAACTATTCTTTTCTTGTCTTCACAATCATCTTCGTATACCACCTGAATAACTTTATAATTGTTATGCTCTCTAATCAACCAAGCAAAAATAAGATCTTCCACACTATATAGCAAAACCAAACTTAATTACCTTCTTATTCTTCCGTATATCGTCGTATGATTTTCCTTATATAACATAACAACCATGATCACAAATGTTTGTCTTCTTTCGTTTCTTCACACAAATCTCCATAAGCATACACAAACTTTAATTTATCATCATGCAAACACTTAGAATCCATAGGACTTCATAGCAAAACCTTTACTTTGAATATTCTTGAACTAGACTTGATATGATGAATCTTTGGAACATGCCTCCAATCTTTCAAACCTTTCACTTTTAATTCACAAATATTCTTTTGCTGGACATCTTTCTCTGTTATGCATTCAGAATAAATTTTGAAAGCAAAAGAACAAACTTAAAATTCTGCAGTAGCTTATTTGCGACAAACAGAACTTGGTGGGGTTCAGATGATATTTTTCACAAAACTGAATCAAACTATTTTTTTATCTTAGGGTTTGATTGATATTTGCCATCATAGAGGACCGATATAAGTTTCCATGATAGCCAGAAACGAACATTTTTCTTACAACAAAACTTAGTGATTCCTCTTAGGGTTTATAGATATGATAATTATGAGTTGAATGGTAGTGGAGGTGTGACATCGATCACTTATCGTTTTCTGGTGAGTTTTGCAGTAAGAAATAATAACTCTTCTTGTGGTGGCGTTTCCAGTTGTTTCTAACGATCTTGATTGGTTCCAATCCTTGGATATGCTTTTATTGTTACTGTTAACTCTTTTTGTGTGGGTGGTGACAACTCACTCTTCGACAGTCATGGTGGTTGATAGAACATCCAAAACTTTAATTGACTTTTGCAAGCGATCTTGCTAGAATTAGACCTCTGTGAAGAAGGAAAGTTTGTTGACCACGTCCGATCTATCAACCTATGGTGTATGTGAGATTTCACTCTTCGATCGACAGTGACTTGTGATGACGAAGGTTGACAATGGTGGTTCTTGGACGGTGACAAATTGTTCTTTAATTTCACCATCTTTTCCTTGAATTTTCTTGACTATTTTTTAAATTTTTACAGATTTTCCCGAATTTTCCTTTTCTTCATTTTCTTTACAACTCTTTGCATTGTTCACTGCAAACTCATGAGTGCTTATCTTGAAATTGGAATTCTGGAACTCTTTTCCTGTTCCCAATCTTGAATCAAGGCATGTTTGGAACTCGATTTAGGACACAAATTTTCTTTCTCCAACATTTTATAGGTTTTCATCAACAAATCCTATGCCTCCTTAACTAATTTTAATAAGCAATCTTTTGATAGATACATAGATCTACAAATTGACTAATATAAATCTAAGTGAAGATCTACATATTGATTTATATATATATGAGCTTTTATATCTCTTTTTCGATCATGCGCAAAGTTTTCTCATTGTTCTTATGTTAATTCAACTTGATCTACTGGTATTTCAAATCCCTGATCTACAATTACCCAAATGTCTTCATATTCAAAGATGATTTACATCTGATCTCTCCATAATCGAAAATTATTATTTTTTTCCATCAAACTTGGGAAATTCCATGAGTTCCTAGTTTTGATACCAATTGTAGAAAAAAAAAATATCAAACACCAACTCAAGCAACACAAGAAATTAAAGAAAAAAAGCATGTGAAGAAAAACAATCTTTTTCTCCTCAATTAAAAATTATGAAATATATAAGCTTATATGGTGGACATAGGTTAAGTCCACTCAAACAATGAAACCTAGTAATATTAAACCAAATCAAATAACGAATCCTAATCCAAATTAACTAAACAAGACTTCTAGGCTCGGTTTAATTCCTACTGTTTTGGTCTTTCACGGACTAGCTATTTCTGACGTTCACTCTCTTATCCACCTCTCTCAATTTAATTGTTATGTTGACATATATTAATTTATAAAAATTTAATGTGTAGTTTTAACTTGTGCACTTAAAAATTTGGTTACATATTATGACCTCAAAAAATGTTTATTCAACCCATAAATTTATTTTGAAAAGCGTATTTTTTACCATAAAAATCATTAAATATAGTAGAATAATTAAGTTAATACAAATTATAAGATAGATTAATAATTGATATAAATAACAATACACAAGTTTTAAAGTCATAAAATCTACTTTTATATATGATTGAAAAGTATATTATATGTAAACATGTCAATAAAACTTTAATTAAGTTACAAAAATGATGAGAGAATTTTAGTTCATTTAACAATTGTTAAAATTTTGTAAACACGTGTTGGCTCAAAAATTGGAGAATGAATATGAAAGTGTTGCTACATTCTATTATGAACTAATTGAAAAGGTCATGTTAATTAACGTGTGAGTGTGGAAAAAAAATCGTTGAAAAAGTGTTCTCATATATCTGTAATTATGAGTCGATCGTCGGCCTTATGAATTTTAGAAGCAATTAATAAAAGGAAGAATGAAAATGAAAACCCAAATTAAGTATCATACAGAAACTTCTATCGTATCACTGTATTATTCATGGTTAAGGAGGAAAACAATAAAAGAAGCTGAATCTATATTTTGAATAATCAATTTGCAAGACTCCCAATATATTTTTATTCATGTATTTTAAAGCATTTAACATATTTCTTAAAATTTTTAAATAATGATTTTAAATAGAAATAAAAACATGTCTAATTTGAATATCATACATTTAATAGCTTTTTAGAAATTAAAATTCACTGAACACATAAATGATGTGCCAACGATTTTAAACATACCATTTTATCAGATATCATATAAATTATTTTAATAGTTGATTGTTCACATAATATAACCAAAACCAATTATTTTAAAAAAGCTATAAAAATTCTAAAGAACCACCTGGATTCTATTCCTTTGATCCATCTACTTCTTCCGAATCAGGCAGGTAGGCTCCATCTTATTCTATTTCTCCACTATCCAGGGCAATTGTCCCTTTATTAAGTATTTGATTTATATTAATACATCTTCACGTATCGTATATGAATTCATTAGTATTAAGATGTACATACTAACATCTTCCGTAGGGTCAAATTAAGCAAGCAACCTTCAACCTCAACCACAAGGCCAAGACATTTTTATTGAGCTGAGTTCTCAAATTTATTAATCCTAAACTATCTTAATTTGCTGGCGATTGGGGTTGTAATATACAATTGACCTCATCTGGGCAAACAATACCCATGCATTTGGGAAAAAGGAAGTGGCGACGATTAGACCATCTGCTTTGAAAGGAGAATAAAAGAATTAAAACTTTATTTTTATCGTTTCTCCTTTGTGGTTTTACCTCTTGTGGCTGGGCTACAGTACCTCTATAGTCATATGTTTAGTTTCTGACTGTGAGTTTACACCATTTCAATTTCATCATCGGGACAGGAAAGAGGAAACCTGAAAATTCTCTGTAGTACTGTCAGGACTCAGAAGGACTCGGATGATCCAATCCTGATGAGCTGCTCCATTCAACTGCTTCAACTGCATCATGTGTGCTTGAACAACATTATCTGGAGCTTTTCCTGGAGTATGAGTTTCTTTTCCGTTATGAAAGTATGTGACACTCTAAATTTGTAAGTAAATTTAATTTACATATATATCGTAAAATGTGTATTATTAGCATTATAAAGTATGTGTATATAAATGGAGTGAAATGAAATTAGATGAGAAATGGAAGGGTTTAAGAAACCTAGGAAAGTTTGAGGGTTGAATGGAGTTTTTGGTGTTATGTTTATCTATATAAAAAGGGTAGAAATCATTTCCTCTTCCTTTTTGCTCCAAACCGTCAGCCCCTCTCTTGCCTCTCTCTCTCACTCTTTCCCTTAATTTAGTTAAGGATACAAGAAGGAAATTAAGGGCTCTTGAAGTGGCAAAGGTAAATTGCACTCCCTCCTTTCATTTCTTGTGTTTTCTCTTGAAGTTGGAATGGATTAGTGTAGAAATAGCATGAGTAATGGTATTGCTTGCTATGCATGATCTGAAAACAATTAGAAAACATAAATTAAGATGAGATATGATGGATTTAAGAGGATAAATGATGTTAGAGAAGTAGAAAGAAGATTTGAGTTTGAATTCTGCAGAGTTATGTTCCTGAACAGTGCTAAGTCCGAAAATTCTCATAAATTCCATGGTTGTTTGCTGACTCTAAAATTTTTATATGGTAAACTAGATACATTAAGAATTGTATAGAATTTTGAAGCACTTGAAAAATTCATAATATGTGAATTGTAATGAATTTTTGAAGTTCTGGTTTGAAATTGTGAATTTCCCTGTTTTAAATCAAAGCGGTAGAATGAATTTGAATTGAGGGGACAAATCTCCATAAAACTCTCTGATTTTTTATATGTAAAATCCTTGGACACATTTTCTAATGGACTATAAATTTTCATGGTCTTTAGAGTTGTGTATGAATTATTGTGAATTTTCAAATCTGGACCTATAAAACTAAGAGAGTCAATTTCTAGAACAGAGCACATGAAGTAAATTTCGTTTGACTAACTTAAGCTCCTTAGAAAATCATGATTTTTGGTGGAATGACTCCTATATGTGTCTAGTTTTAGACTAGAAAGTTTGGTACGAATTTACCATTGTAGAATTTTATAAAATTCTTCAAAGTTGCACTATTCAGTTGAGAGGTCTACAGAAAGATTTGCTGTGTGAATGAAATTAAGGGTTTTCAAGGGGTACATGAGCTTATTTTGACTCAATAAAATTCATGGGATATAATATGTGTATACTTGAGTCCTATGAAATTTGGTGATAATTGGAGTACGTACCCTTTTACTATAATTGTCCAACGCATGTGTATAGTAGTGAATTTACTATGACGTTATCGGTTGAGTAAAGTGTAACTAACCTGTAAGAGATTTAATGATTTCTAGACAGAAATCTAAGTCAAGGAGTGAAGTATTCAGGTAAGTAGCTAGATCCCCTTTTTCTGAGGACACAATAGATGTATATAATTATAATGAGATGTCTTTGCTTATTGTGTATAAATATATATGTGATATGATGATTAGAACTACCATTAATGTGTTGTGAATGGTAATGTGAGTGAAACTTTGTTAGATACAATATTAATATAAGTGCATTAATGTGTTGTGATGGATAGAAAATCTGATTTTGAGTTTATGTTATGAGAGATGAATTGTGAACTCATGATATTCAGAATGAAATGGTGTGATTAATGAGAAGCCTAATTAGAGCCTTAATTACAGAATTGAAATGCATATTATGAATGTGAAAGGCATGCCAAAATTTTGAGTACTCATTATGTGATTGTGCATGGAGGGACACCTTTTGAGATTGTGTGTGAGCTACCTCTTGGGGGTTACAAGGACCGCAAAGTGCCACATACAATACAAAGTGTCACATGCGAAAGTAAGTGTGAAATGTGAATTTGTAGTGCCAAAACCTTAGGGAAACATGGAATATTTATTGTGTAACTTATGCATGGGAGTCACCTCTTGAGGGTTCTAGACTGCAAAGTGAAACATGCTTGTGGAGCTAGTAGCCGCGTTATGGGTTGGGCTGTGGAAGTGTCCGCCCACCAAATTTAATGGACACGTTTCGGAATGCAAAGTGCCACGGGCCACCTCTCGAGGTTTCGAAAACAAAACAGTTAATATGTGATTATTTGTCCCAAAGTTGGTGGACGCGTTTCAGAGCGCAAAGTGTCACGAGCCACCTCTTGAGGTTCCAAAAATAAAACCGTAAGGACACAAAGTGGCACAGGTTGGGCCACCTCTTGAAGTCCAAAATCGGACAATGGGCTAGCTTCCAACATGTGATTATGTGTGATACATATATCTCTAAAGTTTCATGTGATTAATTGTGATTATATGATTAGTGTGTGTGTGTCATTAAGGCTCTTTAAGGCAATGATTGACTTCGAATAAGGATTCGTGTATAGTTGCGATAATGTGTGATATATATGTTTTTATGGTTATATGAAATTGTGAAAAGTATGTTACCCATATGTGATGTGTTGGCTATGGATATTTGAATAAATGAGATGTGAACATGTGTAATTGTGGGTACACTCATGTGTGAATGTGTGATAAGAACCTAGCCTAAAAGAGGCATATGATGATATGTACATATGATTATATATTGTGTATGTGTGTACATGATATGAATTGCCCAAGAAATATGTGTATAATGAGATTGGCATATTGTGTATATGTTTGTATGATTTAAAGGGTCTAGAAGAGGCATTGTTGAACTTGTGCAAGGATAGAAATGAGCCAAAGTTCTAGGCTAAAATACATAATAGGCATAGGAGCGCGCCTATAATCAGCTTAAAGAGAAATAGGCAGAGAGTTGGCGCAGTTGTGCCAACCAGTTAGCGCAGGAGTGTCGATTTAAATTTCGGAAGAATAAATACCCTAGAGACTTGGCGCCTCGGCGCGAGTCCCATGGAGCAGGAGCGCAAATGCTAGAAATTGTACAATAATTTCTTACTTCCAGATCAAGTAACTGTGTACTTGTAAACTAAATAATGAACAGTAACTAATGACTTATAGAATAAGTATTAAATAGTAGCCATATTCTGAATTGGTTATCTTCATTAATTGTTTCAGTTTGTGCGTTATGCCAATCTTTCTTAATTCTAGCTGCTTACTGAGTTTTATACTCACTGGTCAATTGTGTACCTCAGGTAATCGATAAGTTAAAGACTATGGGAGGATTTTGACATAGCAATGATTGTATTCCCCTGGCAATCTCTAATCCACTGTAATATTATCATTTTCTGTGTAAATAAATAGATTAATTCTTTGTAAGCTGTATTAAGGTGTGATAGTATATATTGTAGTTGGACATTATAGGGATGTCGGATTTTTAGAAAACTTTTAAATTTAATAGCCCTAGTTTTCTTTGAGATTGTCTTGTATGAGTGTTGTAGTTCCATTCTGTACCTATTGGGTGCGGGGTGTGACAAAGTACTTCGCTCTTCCAACATATACAATGTCAAGACTCGAACAAGAGGTAGGGTTAAATATTTTGTCAAAATCTTTTACGATTTTGTTTTTGAGTTTTACAATCCAAGGTCTCTAACAATGCAAAGAGCTTAGATGTTTAAAGTAATCAGAATCTCTTTTTACTAGCAATGTGGAATAGTTGTAAAGCACGTGGCTTTGATCAGCCACATACAACTAGCTTAGTTGGTCTGTCTTAGAGACAGCAATGCGTGGCAGCTGTCCCCTTCAGCAAAGTTTAGGGAAGCAACTTCTGAGTTGCCTACTTCAAGCGGTGCAAGGTCTTTAAATTCAAATGACCTGCTTGCTTTGTTTAATCAACTCGAGGGCAAAAATTGGGAGGAGAAAGGGAGAACCGAAAGAGGAGATGAAAAAGAGAAGAAAGGAGGGAAAAGAGAAGAAAAGGAAAGGAAAAAGTAAGAGGGATGAAAAAAGAAAAAGAGAAATTCTATTGGTAATTGTTTAATAGATAGTGTGAAATCTGATAAATTTTGGGGTCGATATTTTCAAATATTTAGTTTATATTGATTAGTCTACTGTATGTTTTTTAACCTATTGTTATACATATTAATCAGTTAAGTGACTAGCCAGTGGATTTGGGGGTTAGCCAGATTTTCGTATCCATATATTGTGAGTGCATAATTTTTAATGGTTAAATATTTATATAAAAATTTTCATTTCACCTTTTTGATATTTTATCGAATATGAATGCTTTTGATTATATTATTAAACCTTTTCATGTGAGATATGCAAAAATTTCAAATAAATGATATTTAGAATTTATTTGAAATTTAGAATTGTTTTAAGAAATTAATTATCAGATTTGATGTAATTTCAGAATATAAATTTATGATGTTATTAAGTGAAGAATTGATTTTATGTTAAATGGGAAAGTGAAAGAACCACTTTATGAAGTATCTTTCCTCAGCAATATACATATCAATATATTTACTTTGCGCATATATGACAAATATTATGATATTTTACTTGTGAGATTGTTCCACTTGATCATCATTGCATTTTGCAGTTGACAATTGCTCTTTTACCTGTACCTACCCTAGGACGGCAATGACATGAATTGGTGTGGCAACGCCCCAGCAGACTGGGTATGGCTATTAAGATTTTAACTTGGGCCGGAATTGTGGAGGTTCACCAATATTGATTGCCCAATTTAAACTATAAGGACTGCATTTGGATGAACTTGTCTTAATATGTATTTCGTTTATTTAGCTTCACTTGGTCCATCCTTGCTATCTAACAGGATACAACCCAATTAAGCAAAAGCTGCTAGTTATCTCTATTCTCTAAAGATTTATGAGCACACAAGAACGAGGTTGCAATTTTCTATCACACGCAATGTGATTAATTTATTCATTATCCGAAAATTTTAATTTGCCCACCACTGAAAATTGATTAATTGTTTATTAAATCATGTGTTAGTTTTTTACTAAATATCAGACATATTGACCTTTCCAATCAAATTCGTAGATTACACTACTAATCCGTAAGTAAATATATATATATGTATATTAATTCAAAATGAAATATACAAAACAAATCTTATGTACAATGTTGAGATTTTATACGTAGCATACACACATAGACAGGCGGGTTTCGGTACCATAACACTAATGACGCACAAGGAGTGATTTAGAATTTATTGTAAATGTACACAGACAAAACTTTATCTCAGCTACAACCATGCACCTGCTGGGATATCCTGCATTTCAACATCAGCTTTTGCGTAAATTCCCCTTTGAGGACCCCTCGAGATTATCTGGAGTGTGACCATTTGAAGAACATCCATATTCCCTTGAAGAGCTCCAATCATCTACGCATCCGGTTTTTGAGCAAAAGTTGAAGCTGATTTGTCTGGAATATTTATCTCTCGTCCGTATTGCCTTGTCTTGCATCTCGATTTCGTCTATAATTCTTATGTAGTTTAACCATAAATAGTACAGCACAAAGGGTTGAAGTTGCACCAGATATCGCGAAGAGACCCCAGAAGTTTCTAAGTCTCAAGCTTTCAGTGGCATCATTACTTAACGTCGTCTGAGCACTCCGGCGAAGGAGCAAACCATTCTTCTTCCAATAACTTCAATGCTCCATTCTCTGACAGCTTGAGAATGGCTTCAGAAAAATCAGCTGCTATAGGAGACCCTTTCTGAAATGCCTGCATGCACAACAAAAATACAATCAATACAATATCAAAGATTCAAACACCATACAATCAAACAAATTTATATACGCACCGAACCAGTTTCTTATAACCCAGCATTAAAAATAACATAAAGCAACCCATGATATACAGCAAATAAACCCATATAAACATAACCATAAAAAATATTGTGAATACCTTAATTTTATTGCTCACACCAAATTATTAACAGTCAAAAATCGCCCAACAACCTACATGCATGCATAAAGACACCGACAAGAAAATAGAAAAAGTTAATAATTTTTTCAGATTTCAACTTCTTCAAACGTCTAATACCAAACGTCCTATATTAGTAAAGAAAACTCTAAGTTGAGTTTAAATTTGTTCTCTTAGGTATTTTTGATTCAGTACAAAACAAAAGACAGATATTTTAGCATTGGCCATTTAATTAAACTTCCATTTTATTTTGCTACAATTACTTTTTCGTATGAAAGTCTAATTTACCATTTTTTTGGGTATATTTTTTTAATTAATAGTCTTTGACAGAGAATAGGGGTTTGTGAGATTTTTTAGATTAAAAGATGTTTGGTGGAATTTCACAAAAATACAGGGGAGATATGTGGAATTCACATGAATTCATTACAAAAGGGAAAATCTCATTTAAAAAACTAAACAAGAACGTGTACTCACAAAGCCTAACCCTCCAAATCTGTTGGTGGGTTTGGTGGCAGTGTATCCCTTGCAGAATTGAGTGATAAAGACCTTCTCATATGGGAGTTCAAGAAAGGCAGTGGCTATGGTGTTGTTTTCAAATGTCTCTTGATATTTGTATTCGTCGGAGACGTTTAAGATGTTGTCTGATTTGAAACCAATCACCTTCTCCAGGTAAGTCCTCACAAAAGAATCACCGTCACAACCAACTTTCAAATTGCTTCTCTTAAGCCAATCAATATCTGTCACATTGGGTTTCAGTCGTTGCACAGTAAGCATTGAAGATAGACTAGCGGTGTAGCTTGAGCTTAAGATTAACACGACAAAAAGCCACACTAAAACCACCAGCCGAGTGAAGTTGCTACTTATTCTCTCCCCTGGAAAAAATGAAAACCAGAGGACAAACATACGTCTTCAATTTAAGCACTTAGAAAGCATTAAACTTTATTATTCCTTTAATTTAGGAAAATTAGAATATGTTTCAGGGGAAAAAAAAAATAGAACTGGAGAAAGTAGTGAAATTTAGTTACTTACTGTGAGCGAAGAATAGAGAAGAGAAAGTGAACCAAAGAGCAATCGCAATCTGGTTATTCCATGGGCCATTGAACTCGGAATTTTGTTGGTGCTCCAAGAGCCAAACTACAAACATTGTGTAGATCAAAATGACAGCAGTTACGACCCACATCTGCCAGGTGAAAGGTTTGATGAACATCCATGCTGATTCTTCAGTCTTAGCTTGAACTATCATTGACAATCCTGACTCCGCGTATGGCACAGTAAATTCCAGGATTTCTGCTCTAGCAGCTAGTATCGTTATATCGCCGACAGCGGCATGATAAGTCTGCGATTAAGAATTTTTCCACACGGTAATTAATTAAACGTTTATCATAACCTAGCTATTATATTTTGGATTATAATAACATATATAAAAAGTCGTGGTTGACAAGGACGCTTATATGGTAGACAAACCAAACAACTAATTTTTAGAAAGAAATTAATATGGACAAGAATTCTAAACAATTATCCTAATTAAGTTGTTTTGGCTTTAGACTCAGTTTCTACTCCCATATCCTTGTCAATTGTCTCCCTTACTAATTAAGATGTACAAGAGGAAGATAGTCAATAACTGGGAAAAAATCGTACATAGGTTCAAATAAGAAAATTCTTGATCGAAATAATGAATCAATA
Organism: Boswellia sacra; assembly: GCA_013180625.2. Lineage (NCBI taxonomy): Eukaryota > Viridiplantae > Streptophyta > Magnoliopsida > Sapindales > Burseraceae > Boswellia > Boswellia sacra. The sequence continues at coordinate 60,679 of SNVD02008118.1, read as the reverse complement.
ATCATAAGAAAGCCAATAACTTGGAAAAAAATCATACATAGGTTAAAGTAAGAAAGTTCTTGATCGAAGTTAGCAAATCAAAGGTTCATTCATCGACATGAAGTTAGCTATAGAGTTATTATTACCTTGTTAGCGACGTGATTAACAAGGTCAGTATAGGTGTCATTATATGGATGGAAAATATATGGTAGTTCGTAGCCCAGTACTTCTCGCACCTTGTTGAAAAGGTCAATGCAAAAGCCCTCGTAATTAATATTCCCATGGGGTCCGTATGTAACCCTCACAAACTTCTCGAATGAGGTCCTACCTGGGACTATAATTTTCAACGGCGTCGTATTGGTAGGCATTGCCCAGCCTTTTGGATCACGCATCCCTATGTCCCCTGGCCAAAAAACTGAACCAGTCAAACCTTTTGTGGCACCAGCAACTTCGTTGCTATTTTTCTCCTTGGTAGCATCATTTATTTCAGGGGTGTTTGAGAATCCATACTCAGGCAACCAAAAGTCCAGGTCTTTGTACTTCTTTCCGACCACGTTTACGACTCTTAATCTAGGGGTGTCCGACAGTCTGCCTCCTTCGAAACTTATATGGCCACTTAAGCTAGTGAAATTGCTTGATAATATTTTCACTAACGAGACTTCACAAGTCACATTATTCAGGCCTTGTGCCACTGTTTTAATGCTATCATAAGCTCTTAAGGAATGAAATCCTGGGCCAGAATCATCTTCTTCAGGACACGCGGATCGAAAAGATTTCTTGAATTGAGCTTTAAAATCCCGGTACGAGTTAACTTCTTCAGAAAAGTAGTTCTTGATTCCAAGAGCTCCTTCCATAGAGGAGATAACAGAAGTGTTGACTGAGTCAAGGAGACTCGTCACGGAGTCTGTGATTATCCAAACTGAGTCTGTCCCTACCAGTCCCATTCTGTTTGCTTCGCTAAACAGATGAATCGCCATGTTTGATGATGACTGAAGAACGATAAAAACCCGAGATTGTGTTTTTAGTACTTTGTCGAGCTCTTCTACAATAGATTCTTTAGGATTAATCAAATAAGAAAATGGTGGAAGAACCAATCGGTTCTCAATCTCGGCACTGAGGTTTTGAAGAGCCTCTGTCAGAAGAACCAGGTCCCCACTATTTCCACCAGTTTCATCCTCTTCATAAATCACAGTAACCCTTTTCTAATTATAAGAACCAACAAGAGCTGCAATGCATTTTATTTGTTCAGCTCTATCCTTAGCCATTCTTACCAAGAACGGCCAACGATTGGGGGTTGGTGATGGAGCTATAGCTGCTTCTGCAAATGAAAGGACAGGAACTTGAGCTCTGCTTCCGACATCAGCTACTAGAGCCGCTTCTCCCCATGTCTCCATGCCGATGATGACTTTAACTTCCTTTTCCTTAATCAACGTTACTGCTGCATGCAATCATAATTCATGACCTTCCATTAGTGTATACATATATTTGAAATTTAATTTCATAGAAATTACAGGTAATAGAAGCAGAAAAGGAGTAGAATTGACAATTTACCTGCGGCAGCAGCTTGAAGGATATCTCTTTCAGGGTCCACGAAGTGAAGCGATAGGTTGCAATTCAGCAGGGCACTGTTAGAATGTTGAACTGCCAATTCCATGGCCACTCTTTGTTCTTTCCCAATTCGGGAATTAACATCAATGATTGCACCAATGTTAATAAGCTTTTCGACATCAGCAGCTTGAACTCCGTAACAGAGGATGGTTAAACTTTTGATGAGTACGTGAACAACGAGACAAAGTTCTTAAGACTGTATTACCAGTAGCGATAGCATAAGTCATTTTGGGTCGCTTCATCATCGTGTACATTGCCTTTGTCATTCACTTATGGAACTAATTATAATATAAAAATAAATAAAATTAAATGACATGCTTCGATCTTGAATATGACATATGAACATGCCTGGTTATTTCATAAGAACGGTTGTTGAAAGGGATCACAACCATCCCCATAACTCTGTATTCAAAGTGTAAACATCTCGTGATTACGACCTAAGAATCTTTGATTTACTTGCAGGTTTTCTAGGAAGAAATTTGTCACAACCTCCATATCATGATGGATCTATGAGGACTACACACATCCAGCCAAACAGTCAAATAAGAACTAATTTGATCGAACACATCAATTTTATTCATTGGCTAGATTTCCCGATACAACTCACTATTACCATACTGCATCATTTATATACAATGCAATACAAAATCAAACAATGGTAAACAAAACAACAAAAAGAACGGCAGTCTTGTAGTTCAAGCGAACTCGGTCTTCTCTATGCCAAAATCCTCGTTGCACTTTACAATCTATCAGTTACCCGAGGTAGACAATGTGGGCATTAGAATGGATAATTCAACTGAATCTCATATACAATTGTAGATACTATTCATTTCTTAATTTGCAAGTAATCAGTTACTTGATTTGGAAGTTAGAAAATACTATACAGGTTTTAACAGTCGTGCTCCTGCACAAGTCGTTTTCCGCAGAGGCACCAAGTTTTTGGATCATATACATTTCCTAAATTCAGAATGGCGCTCCTGCGCTAGAAGAGTGGCACGACTGCGCCAACTTTCTGTCCAACATTACTTAGGTCGGTTAAGGGCACACTCTTGCCTGGCCCCATTGGCACTCTTGTGTTGATTCCTAATCTTGACCTATAATTATAACTCATTTCAATCGCATAAACAATCCACACATGCCTCTTTTGGGCCATTCAAATCACACAAATGCATATATTCACATTTCACTTACAAATATGCCCTTCTAAGGCACTTTCATCATACATACACATACACAATGTGCCTATCTCATTTCACACATGCCTTTTTGGGAATTCATATCACACATACACATATACACCCACATATACATATATATGTACATGTCATCATTTCACATACGCCTTTTTTCAGGCTAATGTTTATCACACATTAACATATACGTGCACATACAATTATACATGTACATGTCTCATTTCTTCAAATCCACATAACCAAAAGGTCACATACGTATAACATGATCATCACAATGTTGAGGCTATTCCCACAATCCGGGTAATACCGGTTTATTGTCGGCTCTAGGCATCTCAATCTCACTTTAGCCTGCAGGTTCTGTTTCCACAGGCATCTCAGTCTCACTTTAGCCTTGGAACGCATCCACTAGCCTTTGTATTGTATCTGACACTTTGTAATGTATGTGACACTTTATGGTCTAAAACCTTCAAGAGGTGACCCTCACACAATTTCAAGAGGTGACCTCATGCATACATAAGTTATACACAAAATGTTCGATGTCTTTACACATCAACTCACGGTCACAAGCTCATATTCAAATTTTCATATCAAACCCAAACACAACAATTATATCTAATCTCATACTTATATGCATGAAAACCACATAATACATCACATCTCAACATAAACACAAGTTTATTGTGTCCTCAGAAGCAAATATAGCTTACTTACTTGATCAAGTCTCCGCCGTAGAATTCCTAATTTCACCTAAACTCATAACAAAGTTTTTTTAGGGATCATTGCTCCATAGCGAATTCACAATTACTCTTAATGACTCAACTTTACACACTCTCAAAGGGGATGATTTATAGGAAGTCGGTGCCTTACTCAAAATCTACATAAATTTGTAGATCACTTGTTCATACATATAAGATATCCCATACACAATGTCAAAACAAAATGGGAGTGTATGCCCCTTTAAAGTCACTTAATTCAGCAGATCTACAAATTTATATAATCCTCAACACAACTCCATTCCTTACAAAAATTTACAGACTAATAAAATACATATCTGAAAATTTTTTCACCAAAAATCATGACATTCTAAGGAATTTAAATCAGTCAAAAGAATTTACATCATTTACTCTGTTTTGAAGTTAAGAATTTTCAGTTTAAAGTGCTTAATTTTGAAAATTCACATCAATTCATGCAGAGCTGCAAAATCAATGAAAATTTACAATCTAACATAAAACGTGTTCAAGGGTTCGCATACCAAAAATCATAAATTTTTATGAAGATTTGGCCCCTCAAATCAATTTCGTTCCCCTTGCTTTGTTTTAAAACAGGGGAAATTTAAATTTCGTTTCAGAAATTCAAAAATTCACCAAAATTCGCATACTTGACATGTCTGATTTCATCTATAAATATTACAAAACCAAATGATGACCCTAGAATTTATAGGATTTTTCGAAATAGTCACTACTCACTAAAGAAACTCTGAAGGATTTGCACTCAAACATGGTTTCTAACTTCCTAACATCATCCAATCCCCTTAAATCTTTCATAACACATAAAAATCATGTTCTCAAATAAATTTCAGAACATGCATACTCATTTATTCCATAATTCATAATATATCACATTAATTCTTGTAAAAATCAATGTAATCTTGCAAGAAATAAGAGGAGTTAATTCCTATCTCTAGCTTGCTTCTTGCTTCCTTCTTCTTGCTTAATTTGTTGGTAAAAATGTAGAGGAAAGAGGTGAGGGCTGGGCTGTAGGGATAGGATCAAATGAGCAAATTTCTTTAGAAATCTCTCTTTTTATACTTATCCAAGCATGCAGAATTTCAGTTTGCCCCCTAAGGTTTCAACTAGCCCTACATCTTTTATTTAATTGCATCTCGCTCCTATACATGTACATAATTCACAATACTAATAATACACACATTATAATGTACATGGGGGTTAAGTACACTTGCAATTTGGAGTGTCATAAAATTAATATTGATATGATAGGCTGGCAGTTAGTAGCTTGTCTTTGATTTGATTAATCATGCCAAGAGCGCGCACCTTACCTTAAGGCTTATTTCTCGTTTATCGTGGTTGGTGATATGATTTATGAAACGAAAATACAAAATAGATACAAATTTCTCTCATCGATGAATCCAGCCATAAAATTAAGTTTTGTTTTGCTTTAATTCGAGTTAGTAGGATTTACTGATTTACACATTTTGGTCTTGATTAATAAAGGAAATAAATGCTAGCAACATTTTCTTGGTTACTTCCTAATTAAAATATTAAATGTCTTGATTTATAAAAGAAATAAATGTTCTAGCAACATTTTCTTGGTTACTTCCTAATTAAAATATTAAAATGTGTTTACTGAATTTTAATCAAATAACAATAGTAATGAGTGAAATTTCTTGGGCATTTTTCATTTGAAAACTAAATACAATAAATCAAACAATAATAATAATGTATGGATAATTATACACAAGATTAATGTCACACCCCGAACCACTAAAGGTCCTGAGTGCAACTATAGTACTGTAACTTATATACACAGTGGTTCAAAAATCAAAATAATGATAAACAAAATAATATGGCAGCAATGGACTCGTAGTCGCCAAGGAAAAATCATCCAACTCATCGCAAATTATCGATCATTTGATGCACACAATAAACTAATAAGTATAACCTTAGTAAGTAAGTTAGTTAATAACATTAACAGCGGTCAACTAACAGCAAAAACCATGCAGAGTATCGCTACTATTCATTTCTTGTATTATAAGTAATAGAATTCTTGATAAAGCAGTCAGAAAACAATATTCAGATTACAGAAGTCGCGCTCCTGTGCACACAAGCTTGCGCGACAGTGCAACATTTCTAGCCTACAAAGTTTTTCAAAATTTGGAGTTGCACTCCTACGCCACATGGGTTGCGCGCCTGTGCCAGCCTTTGGTCTAGAATGGTATAAGTCGGCTAAGGCGGCACTCTTGCGCAGCCTTACTTGCGCGCCAATTTTCTATTTTGCATGTCTTTCTTGGGCCATTTCCATTACTTACGCGCGCACACACACACACCTGCATTTATATCAATTTAATATAATCTTAGGGACATGTCATATATTGCACAAAGTCGTGGCTAGTCAGACAATTTGAAAGATACTGGGCCTATGCTATCGAATCCAATGCCAGGAAATATATGGTTTGGACCTCCCCTAACTTAATCAATCACAGGATTCGCATGTGACACTTTGCATTATGTGTGGTATTTTGTGGTATCTATGACCTTCAAGAGGTGACCCCCACTCAATTTCAAGAGGTGGCCCCCATGCATCGAATACACATTCAAAAATTCACGTCTCCAAGATTCTTAGGCATGCTTCCTATTTTCATAACACATCGCATTTCAAATGAGACTTTAGGGACACATAACACATATCATTACAACTCGAGGCTAGTCCGACAATCCGGATGATACTAGGCATATGCTACCAAATCTTTTGCGAGGAAACACATGGTTCAGACCTTTCTTCATTCACTCAAGGTCAAAGTTTCGCATGTGGCACTTTGTATTATATGTGGCATTTTGCAGTCTCATTGACCCTCAAGAGGTTGCCCTTACACAACCCATGCATCAAATACATATTCAGAAATTAATGTTCTAAGGTTATAGGCATGAATATTCATTTTCATAGTTTCTCACATATCATTTTCATATAAACAGATTTCATGCCATCACATATCAAACCATATACACATTTCCAGGCCATCACATATCAAAGCGTTGTGCACAAATTCTGGGCTATTCACACATCAAAACCATAGGTACAATTTTCATACAATCACATACCAAAGTCACGAGCACAATTCATTGCCATCACATATCAAAATCATAGACATAAGTCGATATACCATCACATATCAAAGTTGTAGGCATAATTCAATGCCATCACATGCTCAAATTCATAAGTACAAGCTCAAAATCAAACTTCCATCCATCACAAACACATTATTTTAATTAATATCACATTGGCATTCAATAAAATCACATGACATAACACAACTCATAACATAATTAACAAGTCTATTGTGTCCTTAGAACAGGGTTAGCTTACTTACCTGATCCAATTCCGTTGTAGAATCTTTAATTCAACCTAAAAACCATAAAAACATTCCTTTAAGGATCACAGAAAATCAAAATAGATCATTTTTCTGACACGATTCCACACACTCTTAATTGGAATTTTTTTGTATGTCATTGGCTTTGATTCTTTTTGAATTAGAAATGTACATAGTATGAATTCATAGTTGATAATATGGGAACTTTGTCTATTTTTGGATGCAGATTCTAATACAAATATGATAGTTTCCCATTTAATGTGTGTGTGAATGCTTAGATTTATATTCTGTATCTTTTATGGGTACGGGGTGTGACAATAACCCTTCTCCAATTATAGGAACCAACAAGAGCTGCAATGCATCTTATTCGTTCAGCTCTGTTGTTTGCCATTCTTACTAAGAAAGGCCAACGAGTTGGGGCTAGTGACGGAGCTATGGCTGGTTCTGCAAATGAAAGGACGGGAACTTGAGCTCGGCTTTCAATATCAGCAACAAGAGTTGCTTCTCCCCAGCTCTCCATGCCGACGAGGACTTTAACTTCCTTTTCTTTAATCAGCGCTTCAACTTCAACCATACATAAATCATGAACTCCGTTAGTACATTTTTTCAACAATTAAATTTCTGGTAATAGAAGAAGAAAAGGAAGTAGATCAATTGATAAGTTACCTGTAGCAGCAGCTTGGACGACATCTCTTTCAGTGTCCCGGAAGTGAATGGATAGGTTGCAATTCTGCAGTTCAGTGTTAGAATGTTGAACTGCAATTTCCAAGGCCACTCTTTGTTCTTTCGTAATTCGGGAATTAACATTAACCATTGCACCAATGTTTATAAGCTTATAAACATCAGCAGCTTGAACTCCATCTCCATGCAAGAGGATGATAAAACTGTTGATGAGTACATGGAGAAGGAGGCAAGTTCGTAGGACTGTATTACCAAAAATGATAGCATAAAACAATTTGGTTCGGTCCATGATAGCATACAATGCCTTTGTCATCCGCTCATGGAACTTATAATATATAAAGAAAAGAATGTGATTAAATGATATGTTTCGATCTTGAATATGACATATGAATATGCATGTTTACTGCATAATTAAGAAGGGGACTGATTTGAAAGGGGGCACGTACAATCAAGCCTTTAACTATCATCCCCATAACCGTATATTCAAAGTTTAATAATCTTGGCTTGAGAATACTGGGCAAATAAATATTGAAAAACTCTTCCTAAAGGACAAAGTTCGTTTTAACGTGTGCCGTGTGGAAAAAAAAAAAAGCATTGGAAAATTCTTCTCAAGCATCTTTAGTTATATATGACTCTTGGCAGTTTGACTTTAAGGAGTTAATAAATGAAAGTTGGACACGAAAACTGAAATTAATATATAGGAACGTGGAATTTCTATAAAGTCACTGTAGAATAACGGATTCTCAAGACTGGCGGACATCTTTTTACATATTTTTATGCCATAATGCCAATAAATTCGTTTAAATTTTGGCTTAGTTTTAACTGAAAATGATTATATATTTTTCATCAATTACATCAGTAAAGTTGTTTATTTATCATCAATCATAATTTTGAAAATGATATTTTTTATATAAGTTCAAGGGTGTGATTGATTAAAAATACATAATTATTTTTCGATTAAAAATTGAGTCGAAACTTGAGAGTACTTTTTTAAATTATCCCGTATTTTTATTTACCCAATATAGATATATATTTTTTTTAATAAAAATATAAACATGTCTACTTAATTTGATTTTTATGTGTGAATGCGAAAAAAAATAAAAAAACTCTTCTCATATATCTCCTATTATATATGACTTTTAGCGGTTTGAATTTTAAGAGCAACTAATAGAAATGTAGAATGAAAATGAAAAACAAATTTAAATATTATACTGGATATGAGAAAGGATATGGTCATGGATCTTCCACCTACTTAATTTTGTTCAAGCATTTAAGGATATTATGACACTTGTCAATTAACACATTGAATGATTTGTGAAGTGTGAATGTGAGGTGTGAAGGCATTTTTGTCTTTCACACAATCCCATATTGGTGGGAAACAAAGTGTAAGAGGGGGAGGCTAGGCTATATAATAAGGCATCCTCCTCCTCTTATATGTGTACCAAGCTTATGTACTAAGTTTTTCTCTTTTTCTTCTCTTGTAATCTCCTCCATTCTAATTGTGAGAGAGACTGTAACATTTTTCTTCATAGTGAAATATTTTCGGTCTTGTCCCGTAGAGGTTTCCCTCAAATTGAGGGTTTTACCATGTTAAATATTTGTGCCTTTATTTTCTTTATTGCCTTTAATTTATTTACTGTGGTAAGGCTGAGCTGCCCAAGTTGTCTATTTTATTTATTATGGAAGGCAGTGCTACCCAAATTGTTATTTCTAATATAACAATTTGTTTCTTGTCTTTTATTTGAGCTGCGGTGGGAGTGTTCAATCTCCTAACAGTGGTATCAGAGCAAGGTTGTGAAGGCAGAGCCAATGGTTAGGACAGTGAGTGGTTATTTGTATGGTTATATACATGTCTAGGAAAGCTTTGTCAAAAAGACGATAAGAGTCTAAGGAGACTGAGTTTTAAGTGGGACCGATTGTGACCCCTCCAGTGTTTCCTGGAAGCTTTCCTGGTGTATATTAAATTGTACCGGCACTTACTACTATTCTTGGTTACTGTTTAACAGTGGTGTACGTATACGAATACTGTTATTGTTCACATATACGATACTATTCAAGGGTACTGTTCACATATATGGTACTGTTCACTGCAAGACAAATGACAGCCAAATTCAAGATAGAGAAGTTCGATGGAAACAACTTTGGGCTATAGAAAATTAAAATAAAGGTTATCTTGAGAAAAGAAAATTGTCTTGAAGCAATTGATGGAAGACCGGAAAATATGCAAGATGAAAATAAATGGGAGAAGATAGATGGTGATGCAATGGCAAGTCTACATCTAGCAGTTGCAGATGAAGTGCTGTCAAGTATTCAAGAATTAAACTCTGCAAAGGAGATTTGGGATACTTTGACAAGCTTGTATGAAGCCAAATCTCTACACAACAAAATTTTCTTGAAAAGGAAGCTGTACACTCTTCGTATGTCAGAAACCACTCCGGTGACTGAACATATCAACACTTTGAAGACGTTATTCTCTCAGCTCTCAACCATGGAGCATAACATAGAAGAGAAGGAACGTGCTGAGCTTCTACTTCAGAGTTTACCTGATTCATATGACAATCTCATCCTCAACTTGGCAAATGGTTCAATGAAGTCATCTCTAGTCTTTAATGATGTTGCGGCTGCTGTCTTAGAAGAATAAAGTAGACGTAAAAACAAGGAAGACAGAATAATGACTTCTCAACATGCAGAGGCTTTATCCGCTAACAGAGGGAGATCAAGGGAACGTGGTTCCAGTGGGAGTCACAATCAGAACAGGGGAAAGTCTAAAGGAAGGAAGTTTATTAAATGCTACCATTGTGGAAAGCAAGGGCACGTGAAAAACGAGTGTTGGCATCTTAAGAAGAATGGAGAGGGAAACAGCAAAGGAAAAGAATCTGAGTCGTCAGGATCTCAGGGTTGTGTAGCAAGTACTTCAGGGAATGGCGAAATCTTGTGCAGCGAGGCAACAACAGTTGTGGAAGGCAGAAAAAGGTTTGCTGATATATGGTTAATTGATTCAGCAGCAACATGGCATATGACTTCTAGAAGAGATTGGTTCTATCAATATAAACCTATCTCAGAAGGGTCTGTGTACATGGGTGATGATCATGCCTTAAAAATCGCTGGTATTGGAACCATCAAAGTAAAAATGTTTGATGGTACGATTCGCACTATCCAAGATGTACGACATGTGACTGGCTTGAAGAAAAATTTGCTATCGATGGGACAGTTGGATGACCTCGGATGTGAGTTCCATACAAAAAATGGGATCATGAAGGTTGTCAGAGGCGCGCTTGTGGTGATGAAGGCAGAAAAGATTGCTACTAACCTATACATGCTCTATGGAGGAACTGTTCAGGAGGCAGAAGCAGCAGTTGCTAGTTCTGAAGAAGAATTGTCTATGATATGGCATCGAAGACTTGGCCATTTGTCCGAAAAGGGTTTGAAGATTCTCTCTGATAGAAAACTGCTTCCTGGAATCAAAACTGTAAGTTTATCATTCTGTGAGCATTGTGTTATTAGCAAGCAGAGTAGACTGAGTTTTAGCAGATCTATTGCTAGGAATAAAAACATTCTAGACTTGATTCATTCTGATGTTTGGGAATCACCGGTTATGTCCCCAGGAGGAGCAAACTACTTTGTATTTTTTGTGGATGATTATTCTAGGAGATGTTGGGTATATGTCATCAAGAAAAAGTCAGATGTATTTCCTGTATTCAAAACATTCAAAGCACAGGTGGAACTTGAATCCGAAAAAAGGATCAAGTGTTTGAGGACAGATAATGGGAGAGAATTCTGCAACAAGCAATTTGATACTTTTTGCAGTAAAGAAGGTGTGAAACAGCAGAAGACAGTTGCTTACACACCACAACAAAATGGAGTGGCAGAGTGGACGAATAGAACTCTCGCAGAAAGAATGAGAGCATTACTAAAGACTGCGGGTCTACCCAAGACATTTTGGGCAGAAGCAGCCACTACAGCCTGTTACTTGATAAATAGGTCTCCATCAACAGCAATTGAGATGAAGACACCTATGGAGATGTGGACCGGTAAGCCAACTGATTATTCCTCCCTTCATATTTTTGGATGTCCTGCTTATGTGATGTATCATGACCAAGAAAGAACGAAGCTGGATCCAAAATCCAGGAAATGTATCTTCTTGGGATATGCTGATAGAGTAAAGGGGTATCGCTTATAGGATCCTACTGCCCATAAGATTGTCATTAGCAGGGATGTTGTCTTTGTAGAAGACATGTTTAAATGTGAAGAAAGTGATAGCACCAAGAAAAATGTTGAGACTGTATCAATACAGGAAGAAACAGTTTCTTCTGAAGCAATACCAGAATACGATGATCAAGAACCAGTCGAGTCTGAAGCACCTGAAGTCCATCGATCAACTCGAGAAAGAAAGGAACCTTCTTGGCACTCAGAATATGTGATGGCGAGCAATGTTGCATACTGTCTCCTAACAGAAGATGGGAAGCCTTCAACCTTTCAGGAGGCTATAAAAAGTTCTGATGCATCTCTATGGATGACAGCAATGCATGAAGAGATGGAAGCTTTAGACAAAAACAAGACATGGGATCTTGTGCCACTACCACATGGAAGAAAAGCCATCGGAAACAAATGGGTCTACAAGATCAAACGTGATGGGAATGATCAAGTGGAGCGGTATCGTGCTAGACTGGTGGTCAAAGGATATGCTCAGAAAGAAGGAGTTGATTTCAATGAGATATTCTCTCCTGTGGTAAGACTTACAACAATTCGAGTTGTCTTGGCTATGTGTGCTATTTTTGACTTACACTTAGAGCAATTAGATGTAAAAACTGCGTTTCTTCATGGAGAACTTGAAGAAGAAATTTATATGCTCCAATCGGAAGGTTTTGTTAAAGAAGGAAAAGAGAACTTGGTTTGCAGGTTGACTAAATCTCTGTACGGTTTAAAACAGGCGCCAAGGTGTTGGTACAGGAGATTTGATTCATTCATCATCAGCCTTGGGTGCAACAGACTCAGTTCAGATCATTGTACTTATTATAAGAGGTTTGAGGAAGACTTTATCATTTTACTGTTGTACGTGGACGATATGTTGGTAGCAGGCACTAACAAAGATCAGGTCCAAGAATTAAAGGCACAATTGGCTAGGGGATTTGAAATGAAGGATTTAGGACCAGCAAACAAGATTCTAGGGATGCAAATTCACCGAGACAGAAAAAATAGGAAGATTTGGCTATCTCAAAAGAACTACTTGAAGAAAATCTTGCGCCACTTCAACATGCAAGATTGTAAGCCAATTTCTACCCCATTTCCTGTTAATCATAAATTATCCTCAAGTATGAGTCTTAGCAATGAAGCGGAGAGGATGAAAATGTCTCGAGTACCGTATGCATCAGCAGTAGGGAGCTTAATGTATGCTATGATTTGTACAAGACCAGACATTGCACAAGCAGTGGGAGCGGTCAGTAGATTCATGGCTAATCCGGAAAGAGAGCATTGGAATTCTGTTAAGAGGATCCTTAGATACATCAAATGAACCTCTGATGCTGCACTGTGCTATGGAGGATCAGAGTTCATTGTCAAGGGTTATGTTGATTCAGATTTTGCAGGAGATATTGACAAAAGGAAGTCCACTACAGGCTATGTGTTTACACTTGCAAGAGGTGCTGTGAGCTGGGTATCTAAACTTCAAACTGTTGTGGCTCTATCTACAACAGAAGTAGAGTATATGGCAGCTACATAAGCTTCCAAGGAAGCTGTTTGGATCAAAAGGTTATTGGAGGAACTTGGGCACAAACAAGAGAAGATTTATTTGTTTTGTGACAGTCAGAGTGCCTTGCATATCGCAAGGAATCCAGCCTTTCATTCAAGAACGAAGCACATAGGAGTTCAATATCATTATGTACGAGAAGTAATGGAAGATGGAATAGTGGATATGCAGAAAATCCACACGAAGGACAATATAGCAGATGCATTGACCAAACCAATCAATACTAACAAGTTCATCTGGTGTAGAACGTCTTATGGCCTGTTAGAGACGTAAGCAGCATGTATAGAGACAAGACTGAAAGGAAAAATGCCTTCAAGTGGGAGAATGTGAAGTGTGAATGTGAGGTGTGAAAGCAGTTTTGCCTTTCACACAATCCCACATTGGTGGGAAACAAAGTGTAAGAGGGGGAGGCTAGGCTATATAATAAGGCATCCTCCTCCCCTTATATGTGTACCAAGCTTATTTACTAAGCTTTTCCCTTCTTCCTCTTTTGTAATCTCCTCTATTCTAATTGTGAGAGAGACTGTAACATTTTTCTTTATAGTGAAATATTTTCGGTCTTGTCCCGTGGAGGTTTCCCTCAAATTGAGGGTTTTACCACGTTAAATATTTGTGCCTTTATTTTCTTTATTGCCTTTAATTTATTTACTGTGGTAAGGCTGAGCCGTCCAAGTTGTCTATTTTATTTATTGTGGAAGACAGTGCCACCCAAATTGTTATTTCTAATATAACAATTTGTTTCTTGTCTTTTATTTGAGCTGCGGTGGGAGTGTTCGATCTCCTAACATGATTGAACTCAGGTTCGTAGACCTGTGATGCCAATCCCACCTCTTATTTTCTCTGTCTTCTCTTCAAAGCCCGTTGAGTCGTTCTCCAGAGCGGATTCGGTGTCAAAGAGAGAGATAAAAGACTTTGACTTAGAAAGACTAGTTGCGCTTCTTCCTCTCCGACAGGTTCCATTCCTTCGCCAAGAGAAAGCCTAGGGCATTCCTCTCTATCAATGACTCGAGAATTAAGAAGCCAAGCACGCACGAAGTTTCCTGAGCTGCTGCCTTGTGCTTTCTTAAAAAAAAAAAAAAAAGTCTTTTTCCAAGGCAGACTGCGTCTGCATTTGAAGTCTGCTCTGCTCCCGCGCCACGCGTTGGGAAATTTCAACATTGCGTTCGTCATTTATCAGACAGATTTTTTGGGACTTATAAAGTTCTTTCTTCTTCATTTACTTCGTCTTTCACGATCTGAAAAATGAAAATTAAAAATAAAAAGAGAAAAAGACATTAATCGATGACCACCTCCTCAGTACATCAAGTAAAAACAAAAAAGAGAAGTGTTCAAAAATACAGCTAAGGAGAATATTAAAGAAAATTCAAGAAAATAAGAAACATAGAAGTTCAATATTAGAGTTTGTCTCTGATAAGGGTTACCGAATCTCCAGATCATAGAACAATGAAGAATCAACATCGATTTTCTTTTTTTTTTTTCAACCACAATTGTCACTTCTTACTCCCAATTCTTACTCTATTTTCGTTCTTCAGTTTTTTTTAACTTTGTTGGAAGCTCGGCTAACCCTTTATTATCACTTCCTATTGCAATTAATCAGAGAGAAGATTCGTAAGGATTAGCCACAAAGAAAATGCTTTCAAGAATACGCATAGAGAAGATACGTCTGGTTATGAGCGTTTTGCCGAGATAAAATAACTATGTTTTATAGGTTCTCAAATGAGGAATTTTACATCTACAACTAAATTTTAGTATCAACTCTTATAACCATAGTTAGTAAAGATTTACTAAAAGAAAAAAAAACAAAAATGAATAAGAAAATTTACAATGCATAGTATAGTATGAGAATTATATCTCCTCTAAAAATTTGGAACTATTTTTAATAGAAATAAAAACATAACCAGTTTTGGTCATTATACATTTAATAGCATTTTAAAGATTAAAATTCATTAAACACCTATATAATATGGAGAGAGAATTTTAGAAATATAATTGATTATGTATAAGATATAACTTACACTTTTATCTACGAGTAGTGCTATATTTACAAAGTTTATTTGGCCTTACTCATTCAATACTATATGATTTATTAACATTTATTACATTGACAACATATATTAATCTTTTTATTCACTTGATGCCACATCAACTTTGTATACAAATTTTGTATACAAACTTTGTAAATGTAACATTATTGTTTATCTATTAATATTACAACATAACCAAAACTAATTATTTAAAAGCTGTAAAAATTATAAATTGGTCCTTTATCAATTATTTGATTTATTAATGCATTCTTCATATATTGGATTCGGATATGAGCTAATCATGAATAATATACAAGCCCCTCCTCTAGCGTGAAATAAAGCAATTAAGCACCCTTCAATTGCAACTTATTTATTGAGGTGAGTTAAATTTATTAATCCAAACCATCTTTGCTGGCAATAGGGGGCGTAATACGATTGCTATCATGCTCTAAGTATGGGGGAACAATAACCATGCATTGGGAAAAGCAAGTGGCCAGGCGACAATTAGACCATATGACTTGAAACTACCAAGCTGAAGAATAAAAGAACTAATTAACTAATCAATCTTTGTTTGCATCATTTCCTCTTTGTGGTTATTTCTCTAGCGGCTAGATTACAAATACAATACCTCAGCTGTGATCAATTTCTTCCTAGTTCTAACAGTGCGTTTATACCATTTCATTTTGATCATCGGGAGAGGAAACCTGATCAGAATTCTCAGGAGTGTGAGAAGGACTCGCAGAATCCAATATCGATGTGGTGCTTCATTCAACTGCCTCCTGTGCTTGAACAAAATTTTCGGAAGCTTTTCCTGGAGTATGAGTTGCTTTCCCGTTATGAAAGTACTTCGCAAGACTAATTACTGTCTCCCAGACGCCCTCGTTACTTGGAGTTATGTCGCCTTTGTATATCGCTTGGTGACAGCGAAAATTATTCAGTAAGCGAATAACAAACAGTATTGAAAAAATGGTAGAAATGGCACCATATACAAGGTAGAGACCCCAGAAGCTGCGGAGGGTCAAATTTTCGGGTGTATTGATGGTTCTTTCATCGGCTGAACACTCTTGTGAGGGAGGAAACCAGAATTCTTCCAATTGTTTTAGCTTTCCAGACTCTGAAAGATTTAAAATGGCTCTAGAAACTTCAGGGGCTATAGGAGAACCTTTTTGAAACGCCTGCAGGGTGCAGCAAAATGTTAACTTTTCAATAATATCACTCATAGTATTCAAGAAAATATTAAAAATCACAATTCATGTACTGAGATTTAGCATTACTTACGAAGCCGAAACCTCCAAATCTAAAAGTGATGGTGGTTGTGTAGCTCTTGCAGTACTTGTTGATGAAAACTTTCTCATAAGGAGGTTCAAGAAATAGTGCAGCTATTTTTTTGCTTTCAAAATGTTCTATGTAATTGGATTCTTTGTTTTCAAAGGAGATAATGTTCTCTGGCTTGAAGTGAAGCGCATTCTGCAGATAATTCTTTACGAATGAATCGTTGTCACAGCCAACATTTAAATTGTTAAGCTTTAGATACTGGATATCTGTGAGAGTGGGTTTCAGTTGTCGGACAGTGAGCAGCGAAGACAGACTGGCAGTGTAGCTTGAGGTCAAGATAAACACAACAAAGAGCCATAGAACGAACACTACTCGAGTGAAATTGCTATAAATCTTCTCTCCTGCAAACAAAAACATGGACTTGTTGAAAGATTTAATTTACCATATAAAATACTGCCATCTCTTCAATCTCTGATTCTTGGGCATTATGTTTGCCGACATTC
Organism: Boswellia sacra; assembly: GCA_013180625.2. Classification (NCBI taxonomy): domain Eukaryota; kingdom Viridiplantae; phylum Streptophyta; class Magnoliopsida; order Sapindales; family Burseraceae; genus Boswellia; species Boswellia sacra. Next base: position 43,565 of record SNVD02008118.1, on the reverse strand, counting down.
TGGGCCATGTTGTTGGCTCCAACTATTCATCATAAAGCTAGAGAAGTTTGAGATAATACAAGAAGTGAATCAGGTCTGTTAGATTAGAAAATAAAATATTGATGTAACAGCCCAGTTAATAAACTTTTATAAAAGTGACAGTTTTAATATAGTATCAAAGTCATAATGATCTAAAGAAAATTAATCAAAAAGAGTTTTTGTTTGGCCGAATTGAGAGGGCGTGTTAGAGAACAAAATATTTATATTAAAATTCCAGATTAACAAGCTTAAACAAGCTTAAGGCCAATTTCTAATATATTTAAGGACTATCTAGTGTAATATGCAGAGAAGAGCCTCGCATCACTCCCATTTTCTGCTATTACTTCTGTTTGATTAATGACAAGTTCGAAGTGGAATACAGAATATGTGCAACCGTGCAAATTATTGTGCAATCAAATTATTGATGATTGCACAGTACTTTGCAAATATACTAATTGTTCGTTAACCCATAGCTAAGTTTTGCCTCTCACGCCACCTACTAGTCTGCTGAAGGACTAGAAGACAAATTTATATTTATGTAAGAGAGGCAGCTAAGCAAATTTGTTGGCATCTCTCTGACTTTCAGAAGCACGCAACACGGACGGGGAATGGCTTTGAATTGATTTTTGTGATCAAGGGGCACCCTGGGTCCACAGGCCTAAATAAAACAAATTTTGTGTACAAAGAACAAAAAAAAAGTCCTATATACGCAACCACGGAATCTGTCTATTTTTGGAAATAGGGTATAGTATTTCACTTGTTGGCTAAAGTTTCATGGCAATACTGGCCCATAGTCTGTGGGCCGATGGCTTTTCAAGGCAGCCTTTACTTATCATGAATAAGAGTGCTTTTGATTGATGATATAATACATAATACTTACTGTGAGCGAAGAAGATAGAAGAGAAAGTAAACCACAGGGCATTGCAAATCTGATCCCTCCATGTGCCTCTAAAATCCGGATTGAATTGGTGCTCCAAGAACCAAACTATAAACATTGTGTAAACGAAGGTGGCACCAGTCACGACCCACATTTCCCATGTGAAAGGCTTCAAGAACATCCACGTTGACTCTTCAGGCTTAGCTGCAACTATCATCGACAATCCTGACTCTGCATATGGCTGTGTAAATTCCACGAAATGTGTTCTATAGTCTAGAATGGTCACATCGCCAACGGCGGCATCGTAAGTCTTCAATTGAATTTGGACCATAAGATAATCAAAGCAATTTTGGTCAGAAATTATAAGATAATGAGAGGAAAGGACAAAACAGAATCTAGATCCTGATCAATGCTTTCAGTCATTGTTTACTACTCTTCGCAGGAGTCTGTCTAAAGGACCCAGTCAAGCTCATAGATTCCTAGTTAACTCAAGAAATTTCTTTAAAAGTTATAGTCAGCAATGAAAAGGTTGAGATAAACTTTGAGACCAAAGGCTGAGGACAATTAAACAACAATAACAACAAACTATCGGGATAAATCCTATTTGTAGTAATGAAAATTACAGTTACAGACCAAAAGTTTTTCTTAAAAACAACTCCACAGATTCATATGTCATCCCATGCACGGTAAAATTTGAATGATAAATGTATATTTTAATGGTTGGTCATTAAGCATACAACTTTATTCAAAATAAATAAATAAATAAAGAAGAAAAAAAGTAACAAACTTTTACACCGAACTGGAAGTTGTGGGCAAATGCAAGTACATGCTAAAAGAAGTCAAGGAACATCAATAATTAGACTCGAGATCATTAGGGTCTTAACTTTCGTGAATACTCGATTACAAGAATTAAACCAAAGAAAATTGAAGTTATTACCTTGTTATAGACACCAGAAATCAGATCATCATAAGAGCCATCGTGCGGCACAAATTCGTATGACAGTTTATAATCCAACTTTTCTAGCACCAACTCGAAAAGATCTATGCAGAAACCAGAATAATCCTTTTTATTTGAATTCCCTGGGGTCTCAAACTTCACAAACTTCTCAAAAAAGGTTCTATTTGGAACTCCAATTCGCATCGGGTCTTCACGAGTGGGCATTGCCCATCCTTTTGGTACCCGCTTTTGGTTTCCATGGGGCCAAATCACCGGCTCAGTCAAATCTCCAGCTTCACTGCAATTTTTATCCCTGATATCCTCTTCGCTGAGTGTCTTCGAGAATCCACACTTTGGCAGCCAATAGTCTAGTTCCTTGTAGTTTCTTCCAAAAACATTCACAATCCTAAATATGTCAGCGTTCAACAGCTCGCCTTCTTTAAACTGAATTCTTCCGCTTAAACCGGGGAAATTAATGGATAATATATTCTCTAACAATAATTTTGGATCAGTAGTGTCACTATTCAACTTTTCCACCGCTTCTGTAATGGAGCTAATGCCATCATATGCTCTTAGAGCATGAATTCCTGGCTCAAATTTATCTTCCTCTGGATACTCAGTGAGGAAATTTCGCCGGAACTGAGCAGCAAACATTAGGTATGAGCTACTATTTTCAGGATAGTAATTTTTTAGTCCTATAGTACCTTCCAAAATGGTGGTGGCAGAGGTGTTAATAGAGTCTAGGAGATTTGCAATTGTGCCTGTGACTATCCACACCGACTCCCTCCCCACAAGTCCCATCTTTTTAGCTTCTCTGAACAAATGAATAATCATGGGTAACGATGATGATTGAAGTAAAATGAAAACCCGAGACTGTTTCTCTTTAACTTTTTCTAGCTCACCTTGAACTATGTCTTCTTGATTAGATACAGAGGACATTGGTGGAAGAACCAAGCGATGCTCTATCTCAGAGCCAATTTTTTTAAGAGCATCGGATAAAAGAGCTAACTTACCTGAATCACCTCCATATGCATTATCTTCATATATGGCAACAACCCTTCTCCAATTGTAGCGCTGAACCAGAGCTGCAATGCATCTCATTCGTTCAGAATCATTGCTAGCCATTCTTATCAAGAAAGGCCACCGGAGTGACATTGATGGTGGTGTTATGGCTGGTGCTGCAAATGAAAGAACAGGAACTTGAGCTTGGCTTCCAATATCAGCAACTATAGCTGCTTCTTCCCATGTCTCCATGCCAACAATCACATTCACCTTCTCTTTCTTAATCAGCTCCTCCGCTGCAAAACCAAAATGCCATGAACATATTAATGGTGCTCAACAAAACTTTATTTTCGAGATTAATTGCTGTTAGTTTACTAGAAGTATTATGTGGAAAAAAAAAGTGTAGAGTATATAAATAAACCAGTCGTAGCAGCTTCGAAAGGGCCTCTTCCATGGTCACGGATTTGAAGGGAGAGCTTGTGCTTTCTTGATTTGCTATTAAAGTTCTGCACTGCAATATTCATGGCGGTTATCTCTTCTTTTCCTATGCGGGAATTTTTGTCAATGATTGCACCGATGTTTATGACGTTGTTTTCATTTTTGTTGGCTGCTGTTTCAGCTTCATGGAAGAGGAAGAGAAAGAAGATAATGAATACAAGGGAAGTGAACCAAGGTTTAGGAACTGTTTTATTGATGGATGTGTGAGGCAAAGGCTGATGGTTCGACATTATGGCTAGCGTAATTCGGGATCATTCTGTTACGCTATGCTATATATATATATATATCCTTCGTGTCTTGGTCATATTATTAGAGGGACTGGCAATTGCGCTGCCTTGTACGTATGATTGCGCCGAGAGAGAGAGAAGAGAGACTGCACTGAGGCAAGGCGCAATTCGTTTGAATGGTGGTGCCTAATGCCTATTAGTCTGACTGGGTCGACACGGAGGAAGTCAAACTTAGACTTTAATTAATTTCTCATCAACTTGGAATTTCATATTCAACCATACCAGAATTTACCTACCTCCGATCACAGCAAAATTTAATAAAAGTATTATAGTAACAAAGAAAATCATCAATAATGTATCCTTTAATTATACCATATTAATTACATCATCTACCATGGATTGATAAGTGGAGTCCACTTAGTAATTTAAAAACTTATTAATTTATTCTAGTTTAAAACTTGAAATAAAAAGAAATTATTGTGAAAACATTAAATTACAAAAAAAAAAAAAGAATTAATTTATTAACTCACTGTAAATGTTATAACACATGAACCGGATTAATTTTCTCATAACAAAGCTTGTGTCATAGGCAAAAACTTCAACAAGTGAGAAGTCATGCCTTTGGAGCAGCTTCAATTGAAAATTAACTTTTAAAATTAGTTTAGTCTGTAATTTCCTGAATTAATTTGAAATTAGTGACATATTTTATGATCTGGCCTTATATATTATCATATTCATGAGTTTCTTTAATTTAATTTTCTTCACCAGTGACTTGAATAACACTCTACAAACACAAAAGTTGCAACGCCATCAGCTCTTAAGTAATAGTTACATTACGTGCACGTTCTTCTCAGTTTCTTATTCTTACAAAAGTATGTGTAACAAATAGTATAGGCTTTCATTTACGGTCGCAGCTGGGCCGGGTTTCACTGAGCCTCAAATATTTCTTCAACTCAAGACTGCTCAGTTACGTCGTCTAGAAGAATCGATAGTATATATGTATGTATGTAGACTTTGGCCAGATCAATGGAAAAAATATGGTCATTCAACGAATGCAGAGAAAGTATAAACACGGAGGAGACTGAAGATTAATTCCTGAAGGATACAAATAAGAAAGGTAACACAAGACGCGGGAAATAGTGGGTACATTAGAATGGAACAACCCGTAATACAATGCAAAACCATTTACATGAATACAAGAGATTATCAATTAGTATTGGAATAGTTACATTTCTTGTGTGTAACTTTACAGTTTATCCGTATCAATTATTAGACTTTTTGTTTATTATTATTATTGTTATTATTCACTAGTGATTGGTTGATATCAATTTGTTTATATTTTTTATTTATTAAGGGGTAGGACTATTTGCACCCAACTAAATGCTCTAAATACCCAATTACTCAATACACCCATTTTAATTTTAAAAATAAATACATTACTCAGAGAAGCCATACTAGTACTGTTTAAACCCCTTAATTAAATAAACATCTTTCCATTCACTTTATATTTAGTCTCCATACCCATGCTACAAATTAAACTATAAATAAATATTTTATCTGGGGATCCTTTCCTTTTCTCATTTTTACCTTAGCTTTTATGGATCTAATGACAGGTGACAATTATAATGGTAAACGGTCAAGATTATTTACTTGAAATTTTTGCTTACTAAAAACCAAAATACCAAAATATTGCCTTTTTTATTTCCCTGAATTTAATGTCTTCCACTTTCCCTAACTTCTCAAATAACCGTAAAGTGTAAGAGTTTAAAATTTTTAAGCCTTCAACATATGGATTTAAGGTTGACAAATCCAAATTTAAAGTAATTAAATTTCATTTTCTTCTTATTTCATATATGTCCACATTACTAGAATTGAGTTTTGTAGACGTCAAATTTTCGCCTACTTGATGAATGCACGCTGCGGACTTGTGTGAGAGCTGAGCACCTGCATAATAGAGAAAAAATAGTCAGAGGATTAGTTGGCGGTGGTGCCGACTAAGACTCTCCGACGCTCAAGTCAGTGACTGAAGGAAATATATTATATTCAGTATATTCTGAATCAGTTTACCTCAAGTCCTCGCGTCCTTTTATAGCCGAGTCTTAGCGATTTTTAATCCTTGTTTAACAAGAATCCAAACGTATCCAAATATATGATAGACTATAATTCCAATCGGATATGTTCTCGATCTTGAGATTTTAAACTCTCGAATTCATCTGATCACGTTATCATTCATCCAAAATTTAAAGTCTAATTAACCCATTCGGGATTTACATGATCTAATCTATTCGGAATTAAGCATTCGGAAGTGATTGATCTGACCTCAACTGACTCTAAACCAATGAGAAATTTTACTCGGTAGCTCTATCAGAATTCCATTCGGTATATTTTTACTCCAAAGTCTCCCCAACTTAATCTAAGCAATTTTTACACTCTACACAAGCCCCCCACCTTTTTAGATTTCAAAGAAATCTATAAAGCTTTAATATTAAAATTTTAAATTCTGAAGCTTGTAATCGGAATTTTTTTTTCTAATACCAACATAGAACTTTTAATTTGGTATTCGAAAAACTCAAAAATTCTTGAATGTTGTCAATGCTTGGTACTTGTTGATTCGGAAAGTTGGATTCGGTAATTCCAAATTCTTGTAAGCTTGATACTTATCCTTCACTTAATTTCACAAAGCATTGCTTTATCTTCTAGTGTTCCATTCATTCATCCACGTAGAATTCAACTTGCTTTTTTTTTTTGTAGGAAACCGTGCATCTCTTGGCTTCTCTTTCCTCCTATCTTTAATAAGCATAAACCCATATGGCTTCATTTTTAATAGTTGGACTACCATGATTAACCAATATATTATTCAGCCCAAATAAACTTTTTGCTTACTATCAAATGGCTCTAGACAACTTGACTTGTCAGAATTTCCAGCTCATTCCTTTAAAGTCGAACTAACCTCTATAACTTTATTTTACTTTACCCATTCGGTATTGATCTCAAGATGCAAATGCGTCTTTATACCGTGTCCCTAAGAAAAGCACGCTTTTGGATGACTCTTGAAAACCATGAAGCTATTTAGTGTTTACTCTGACGGCTAGATGTAACCACCAAATCAGAAGCCCAGTGCACATGCTTCACATAATAAAAAATAAAGCTTGTATATGATAGCTTGTATGTCCCAATCAGGTCTGATTGCATTACCTTGGAAAGTCTGCTCGGTAATTTTATAACATCTTACAAAACTTCAAAGCCCATACTTCTCAAATGACCATTTTATTTTTTTCTATGCCAATTGTCTCAGCCACGCTTCCACAGATAGACTGAACTTCATACTTTAATTTCTTTTCTGACTTTTCTTGGATTCGGTCTTTCTACTTTAAGAGGTCATCAGAGTTAACTACAAGAGTTTCACTCTATTAGAATTTGTATTCGGTAGAATTAAACTAAATAGCTTATTCCACCCAAAATTTTCTAATAAGATTAAAGTAATAAACTTTATCTTATTCTAGAAAGTTATTACTGACTATAACCCATTATTCTGAATTTAGTCAGCCTTGAAATTTTTAACATACTGATCTTTATACAATTATCGCATTCCTATTCAGTTTGACAGGAACCGACATGTAATTATCTCTTTATTCAGATTGTTCCAATTCGGATTGATTGGGACCTACTAAGGATATGTTGTTCCAATTCAGATTGATCGGAACCTACCAAAATATATTCTGATTCAAATTTATTGAAACCTAACGAATTGATTAGAGAGAGTAGACTTTTTTTTTTTTAACAAGAGTATATTAATTATCATATCACTTGTTCTACATGATGTTTCTCTCTTCCCAGCCATCTGAAGTACCCAACTTCGAAAGGCCTTTTATGGCTTACCATTTGCCATTTAGACTTATTAACCTCAGGAGCATGACTGACTTAAAGTTAATTTGCTTTAAACTGTAATCATTTGCCCACTCATTCATATGAAACAAATAAAATTTATTGCCCAATATTGTAAACCTTAAAGGATTAACCAGCATAAAAGAACTTAATCCTTAAGGATTTATTCGACTAAATAAGATGACTTTATTTCAATAATCCTTATAGGATTATTCAATCTATCAGTGAAATTTAATCTAGAGAAAACAAAATGAAAGATATTGACTTACTTATAATGATTCTGAAATTTTGAATTGATTCATTCGATTTCATATCTTTTTTCCTTCTTGTTGACGAGTTCTAATCTCTATGCATTCCTTCTCAGCAACAATTTCATTTGAATATTTGTCCCACCTCAAAGTCTGCTAGTATCAAACCTCAAGAGATGGTATCAACGTAATCATCATCACTTGTTGTATCCTCAAAATTTTTTTGTTCGAACTCGGCCTTACTGACACCTTGTTGGTCTTCTTGCACTTGCACAATGAACTCATGTAGTTTGCCTTGACGAATCAGTGCTTCGATTTGATTTCTCAAGTTATAACAATCAGCAGTATTATGGCCGAAATCTTCATGGAAGTCACAATACTTCCTTTTGTTTCTTTTCTCTAGACTTCCTCTAATTGGGGGAGGTTTTTTGTACAAATTTTGTTCACGCATCGCAGCAAGTACTTGTTCTCTGCTTGCTGTCAAGGGTGTTAAGGTTGTATAACGTGAAGAAGTTTTCTCATTCTTTCGTTGTCTATTCCGCTCAGAATTTGTGTCGAGGTTTGTCGACTCGGACCTTTTGCTATTTTGCCCTTCTCCTTTATAATCTTCTTTCTTCCTGCGTTTGTTGGTCATACCGAAGGTCTCTCTTTTTGCTTGAAAAAGTTCTTCAGCTTCAGCTACCTTTAACGCGCGCTCGTAAGCCTCAGAGTATGATCTTGGTTTATTTTCCCGAAAAGAAAACCCAAGCCTACTCGAGCGTATGTTACGAGTGATTCCATCTAATGCATATCGATCTTCGAAAGCTCCAAGCTGCATCACATCATTATGAAACCTATTGACAAAGCTTCGAAGAGACTCACCTTCTTCTTGATGAATTTCTAAAAGCGAGGAAACTTCCCTCTCAGGACTTTTTGCCCCTCGAAATTGGTTAGCAAACTCTCGGCACAGATGTGAGAAAGAATGGATACTTTTTGGTCGTAGCTTTCTGTACCATGTTCGAGCTGGACCTGCGAAGGTTAAGGGAAAAGCCTTACACTTCGCGTCATCCGAAACTCCTTGTATGTCCATTAGCTCTTTATATAGTTGAATATGAGCCAATGGATCGGATTGCCCAGTATATGGTGCTATTTGCGGCATGGCAAACCTCTTCGGTAGTCTAGCTTGTTCTATTCTCCCAACAAACGGTGATTCCAACTCCCTCAAAGGGTCATAGCCTCTAGTCCGAGTGCTTTTTGAATTACGAAGGTCATCAATTTGTTCTTCTAGATATCGAACCCTGACTTGCCATTGATCTCTTCGATCAAAATCTTTTTTATCATCCCTTCGTTTAGATCGTCTTCGCACGTCAAGTGAATGCCTCAGATCACTTCTATCAAGAGTTTCTATTCGAGTACGAGTGCTCCCTGATAGACTTTCCGTGATCAATCTTGTATTTTTATTTGTTAATGAGTCTCTTCTAGACTCATCCCGACGTCTACTGTGAGAATCAACAGTATTGTCATTTTCTTGCTCCTTTCTTTTCTCATGATTGGACCGATCTTGATAGCTTCGGTGATCATGGACATGTTCTATCTCTTTAGTTTTATTCATCTGATCCATCATTCCCTTCATTTTATCATGCATTTCACGATTCTGTTAGGTCAGATCTCTAATCTCCACATCAGCACTAAGAGCCTTTGAATTTTTGGCCCCAGTGTTTGCTTTCGTCATTCTTCCTCGTGGTTTCTTTCCCTTCGCGATTTCTTGTAAAGTTTCACCGGTGTTTCTTGTATCCCGAGTTTCTGAAACTGCTACCGTATGAACTTCAGCCAGATTTGTAGTCATGACTTTTTATATGTCGTTTTCCACAGACAGCGCCAACTGTAGACGTCAAATTTTTGCCTACTTGATGAATGCACGCTGCGGACTTGTGTGAGAGCTGAGCACCTACAGAATAGAGAAAAAATAGTCAGAGGATTAGTCGGCGGTGGTGCCGACTAAGACTTTCCGATGCTCAAGTCAGTGACTGAAGGAAATATATTATATTCAGTATGTTCTGAATCAGCTTACCTCAAGTCCTCGCGTCCTTTTATAGCTGAGTCTTAGCGATTTTTAATCCTTGTTTAACAAGAATCCAAACGTATCCAAATATATGATAGACTATAATTCCAATCGGATATGTTCTCGATCTTGAGATTTTAAACTTTCGAATTCATCTGATCACGTTATCATTCATCCAAAATTTAAAGTCTAATTAACCCATTTGGGATTTACATGATCTAATCTATTCGAAATTAAGCATTCGGAAGTGATTGATCTGACCTCAACTGACTCTGAACCAATGAGAAATTTTACTCAGTAGCTCTATCAGAATTCCATTCGGTATATTTTTACTCCAAAGTCTCCCCAACTTAATCTAAGCAATTTTTACACTCTACAAGTTTACTAATATAATAGCTATTATTCTCAAAATCTATATGGAGAATATCCACGGTACTTTTAGGTTTTTTATTATTGAAAAGTTTTGAGAATGGACAAGTTTGATTATGATCTTAGTTTTAAGGCGCAAGAATGGCAAGAAATTAAGTATTTGGTTAAGCAAAATTATTTAGTTAGTATGAATGGTAATGAAACAATCAAATTATTTAGGGGTGCTTGAATATTTGAAATTAGTGAAATAGCAAAAACAATGTTGATAAGAAAGAAGGTAAAGAAATAAATGATAGTAATCCAATGTTGAAGTCTTGTGGTTTTATGGTAGAGATGAGTGAAAATAGAAGACATTAAGTTTAGGAAAACTAAGAAAATGTAATCTTTTGTTTTTTAATATGGAAACAAATTCAATAAATAAATCTTGACCCTTTAATATTATCATTCTCACTTGTCATTAAATCTTTAAAAACTAAGACTGAAATATGATTAGAAGAGGATCATTATCCGTAAGTTCTCACACAGAATTCTTGAAAACAATTCTCACACAGAATTCTTGAAAACAATTAAAAAAAAAGAAATACTATTCTTACAAATTTACTAATTTAAACTGATATGTCATAATTTAATTAGATGAGTAGATTTCAAATTTTAATTATATCGATTAATGTGGATGATGTAACAATCATTCAATGATATCACATAAGTTTGGATGATTTTGTATGGATAGTTTGTAAGAATACATCACTCTTAAAAAAAATAAACAATGTCTACTTTTAACTATTCTAACACAGTAATATCTAATGTACAAGAAGTTTTATGTAATATTGCAAAGAATTCATAAAATAAGCAATCACCAAAGACAAATTACAAACAGTTGTGCTTACAATGACCTCATCACTGAACTCGACAAGTTAATGTTTCACAGCACCACCGTTGAATTCATTGCTTTGGGTTTCATTTACAGGGTCAAAGGAATATTTAATAATTATTTCTAAAATTTTCTTTTAATTTATACTAAACGCCAATATGATTTAGAATGTATATCTATGTGATAGAACTTTATTAATGGATCGAATGGGTACAATGTTATGCCTCACATGGTTAAGATTCTCCTGGTAATTAAAGAAACCCGAAGGTCATTCTCTGAATGGTCAGTAGGACACGTGCATTCCCACATGGAAGAGCTTCATTTATCAGAATTTGGTGCTTGATCAAAACCTGGAGCTCTTCCTGGACTGATTATGTTCCCATTACGAAAGGATCTTGCAAGCTGAACCGCCACGTTCTAGAGACCCTTGTTATTTGGAGTTACATTACCTCTGTATGTTTGTCGATGACGCCGAAAATAGTTATATAATAAACGAATAGTGAATAGCAGGAAAACAAATGGCAGAAGTGGTACCATACACAAGATAGAGACCCCACAAGCTGTGGAGGGTCCGGAGTTCGGGCCTAATATTGGTTTCATTGACTGAAGAATCAGTTGAGGGACAAAACCATTCATCTTCCAATAATTTTAGCTCTCTATTCTCTGAAAGGTTTAGAATAGCCCTTGAAACATGATGTAACATCTTAAATTTTGTAGTATACATTGTGTCATATATTATGAATATATGTGTATTAATATGCGTTAATGTATATGTGATATATTTAAATTGGAGTGAAATAAATGAGAGAATGAGGGGCTTACTAAAAGACTATTGGGCTTAATGTTTATAAAAGAGGAGAGAATGACTAAATGACAATTTAGCCTAATGTTTGTCTATAAAAGGGGGGAGTTCTAGAATTCTTTCATTTTTCCTCCTTGCTTACACGTTCTCAGCTCTTCACTCTCTCAAAATTTTTCACACAAATCATCAAGGACTCAAGGGAAGAAAGGGAGAAGAAGAAAGGGAAGAAATGGAGAAGAAGAAAGGAGAAGGTAAGAACCAATTCTCTCATTAGAATTCCTTGTACTATTGTCTAGTTAATTTAAAGAATTTCCTTGTGTTGTGATGTGAGTATGAGAATTCTTATTTCGCATGCTGGAAATTGTGTGGAAATGTAAATTTGAATGAGATTTGAAGGTATCTAAGTAAGGGGATGAGGATACAAAACTAGAAATGAGAGTTTAGTTCAAATCCTGCAGTATTTTTACACTGAACAGTGCATATTCCAAAAATTTTTAAAAATTAGAGAAATATTTTCTGGTTCTGAAAATTTTACTGATGAAAACAGACATGTCTAGGAGTGTATATAAATTGGATTCACTCAAAAATTTGAAGTATGTGAATTGTAGTGAGTTTTTGAACTTCTGGTATAGGATTTCACATTTCCCCTGTCTTAGAACAGAGTAAGGGAAAATGAATTTAGTTGAATGTCTAAATCTTTGTAAAACTACCTGATTTTTGGTATGTAAGTTCTTTTATGTGTCAGATATGAGACTGTAAATTTTTACTAATATTGAAGCTCTGTATGAATTGCTATGAATTTTTAAAGTTGGCTTGGTAAAACTGGAATTCTTAGTTTCCAAAACAGGGCAGTTAGAAATAATTGAGTTTGAATGGCTTAAACCCCTTGAAAAGCCATGATTTTTGGTATGGAGGTATTTATATGTGTTATATACCATCCTGCAAGATTTTTTTGTTATTTGAGTAGTATTGTAATTCTTATAATTTTTAAGTCTGTCCTATTCAGTGAAATAAATGCATTGACAGAATTGTTAAGTTAATGAATTGAGTTATTTTGAGTGGGCATATGACCTTATTTGGCTCTAAAAATTTTAAGGAGACATGTTATATGAGTGTAAAAGTCATCTATGCAATTGTGTGGATTTTGGAATAGACAACTGTTCGTTATAAATTGTTTGATGGAGTATGTATAGAAATAGAGCCAAAAAGGGGAATTATTTCACCAATGTGTATGGTGACCTTAAAGAGATTTTGTTTTGTTTTAGGTTAAAGACAAGCATCGACAACAGAGCTATATAAGGTAAGTAACCTAACCGTTCTGAGGCCACAATGAATTGTGTTCTACTATATGCTATATCATGTAATGTGATATTGTTAAATGTTATATGTTTGAACTGTGATTGTTTTAGAAGCGTAATATAGAGCTTCTCTTATGTGACTGAATGTGAATTGTAAAATGTGATTGGCATGCCAAACTTAGGAAACTTAGCTCTCATAGCTTGAGGGGAGGTCTGGACCATGTGTTTCTCTATACGGGGTTTGATAGCATGGGTCTGGTATCGCCCGGATTGTAAGACTAGCCTTAAACTATTTCAAGTGTAGGCATCTATGTGTATCTGTATTGTTCCGTGTGGCAGGATAGAGTCCAGTAGGACTATATGGCTGTCACCTCTGGATGATGGCAAATTCGTGCAATGTGAGAATGTGATAAATACTCACTATGACGATGCCTTGCCTACGGATGCCACCAATAGGTGGCTATGTGATATGAGCCCATATGTGTAATATGACTGTGATATGACAAGTCCTACCTTGATTAGAGAGTACTATTCCTAAGTATCTGTGATTGTACTGTGGAAGCTTCCGAATTTTGTGATATGGACATGATATGTGTCATTAGTACGGTACTGAATATTATATGTGAGTCCTTATTGTGCATTAAAATGAAATGTGTATATGTGTATGGATATCCATATAAATAATGTAGTTAGCTTAAGGAAACTCATGTGTGAATGATTTATGTGTCTATGAATGCACATGAGGATGTGATAAATTGAGAAAGTGAATATGAAGTGAACTTACTTATGTGATAGTGGATGAGAATGTGTAATGGCCTTAGACAGAAAATTGTGGAAATAAAAGAAATGTGATTGGCAAGTGAGAAAATAGCCTAAGAAGTTGGCCGAGTATACGGATTCACTGGCGCAAGAGCGCAACCCTTGCAAAGAGATTTCTGTTGTGTAACTTCTTCAACAAGTCACCTAAGGCTTGAATAATAAGAAGTGAACAGTATCTGCGAACAGTATCCGTTCTATAACTAATATGTGCTGTTATCACATCCATTAAGTTTACTTACTGAGTTTTACTCACAAAATTTATTGTGTACCTCAGGTGACCAGTAGACTGAGAGCCGGATGGAGGACTTTTGGCATTACTGGCGGAGTTCCCTTGACAATCATGGACCGCTGCCGTATATTAACATAACTATACTATAGAAATTCTTTTGATTTTGAATGTACATATATATAGTAAAATGCTGTGGTTATGACAAGGAACTCTGTATTTGATAATACTCAATATAATTTTTGAAAGAAATGACAGAGTTCACTATTAAATGATTGTTTAAATGTTATACTCTGTATGTATATGTATAGTATGGAATGGGACACATGAAGTACTATTGGAGACCCTTTTTGAAATGCCTGCATGCGGATTGCAGAGGATAATCAGTTGACAACTTTCTATGATTTTCAACACCACCAAGCAAACGAGCAAAGTTATCTATCGAAGGGTCACTACAAGAAAAGGAGGCTTATACCACGATTATATACGGCGGTTTTTTAAAATCGCCGTAAATAATTTCACGTGCTAACTATTTACGACATTTTTATAAACCGCCGTATCAAAAGCCTAAAAATACCCAAGTTAACTCTGCCCTAATCTTCCCTCTTCTCATTTTCCCTCTCATCTCTTTTCTCTCGATTGAAAGAATTATCCTTCTCTCGTCTATCTTCTGGCTTATCAATCAAATTTCTCATCGTCTTCTTGAGTTGTGCTTGCTTGCTTTCTTCCCTTGAAGCTACCTCTTACGTTTTCTCCACCAAGCTTAACTTCTTTACTTGTGCTCTGCGTTCTCTTGGCCAAGCTTGTTGGAGCTTCCTTATCCTTCTATATCGGCAGGTACTTATCTTTCTCCATCTTCATATTCATTCCACTCTTTCTTTTTACCTGTAGTTTTTGTTTTAGGTTTTGAGATGTGGCATTTGGTAAAGGTTGTGGCTGGCGGATTGGAAGTGATATGGATATAGATTTTCAGATCTGTCTTCGGTGTCTTCAATTTTTTGTAGTTTTTGAGCTCTTTTGATGTTTAATTACATGGGTTTTGTTGAGATTTGTCTACTCCTTTTCTAGTTAATGTTCTCGGCTTGAGCTTGATTTCATGATCAAGTCATTCTTTCTAACTTTCTATTCTTTTTGTTATTGTAATTGAGCTTGATTTCACCATTCTCGTCACAAGTCAATGGAGTATTTTAATAATATAAGTGGAGGAGACAAAGGTAAGTGGAGGAGACAAAAGTAGGTGGAGGAGACAAAGGTTAGTGGAGTGTTTTAATAATGCTTGAATAATGTTCAATATTTTTTGTAATGGGAATCGATCTATATAAATCAAGACTTGGAGTATGAAAGTTGATTTGATATTACGGGGACCATTTATTATTATTATTATTATACAATTTAGAGGAGTTTAAGCACTAGAATTTTAGCATTTTTTAAATTTCAAAATGGGAAGTCAGTGAGTGTGTTGTAATAGCAGTATATAACTAATAGCTTACTGCATAACCATTATCTCTCTAGATAAGCTGGTTGGCCCGAGAATGGTAGAAATGAAGAGAGAAATTTCAAACTGAATTTAATACCTTTTATTTACTAATTTTTTATTAGAGATTTTTATGTTAAATTTCATACTATATTTTTTTCATAGGGGGAGCCACTGCATGGTTTTTTCAATCCAAAATTGCACTATGTTATTTATGCATTGATTTAGAAAGATAATGCATTAAAGATATTTAAAATATATATGTAATCAGTTTTCCTAAAACAATACAAGCACTTACGATTTAATAGACAATACATAATGTAATGATTAAAGTATAATGATATAAAATTTAAATGAAAGTGTCATGCACTTGTTATATCATGATAATATACAATACATTTAAGTCTGTAAATGATTTAATTACAGTCATTTTGGATTTATCTGGGTATCCTCCAGTAGCTTCACAATTTTTTTTTAAGAAATATCAACTTCTACTCTCTTATGAAATTTATTTAATGTCTTCATAGTAGTTTAATTTGTCTTTGCATCTGAAAAGCAACATACTTTTTCTTTGGTACTTTACTGGCCTCTTATCACCATGGAAAGGTACTCTTATCTTTGGTCTGCCCGGAACAAGAAAGGTTTCTAAACATAGTTTGTTCATTATTTATAGTAATTATTATAGTCATCTTAATTTATATGACGTGTTACAAGATCGGTATTTACTTATTTCTTAAAGTTGAAACTCTAGTTTCAGTTGACTTATATTTTTAACTTATGTTTCAATTTTTTTTGATAAATAGGTCCTCGATGCTTCAAGTGGACATCGTAGTTGTTTCCAATTTGATAGTCATGGAACATTTTTACCAAGTCGTGGGTTATTTATAAAGTTTTGTAATTTACTTATTAGATAATTAAATTATATAAAGGTTGTTGAAATTTAATTGACATGTTTAATTGTTTGATTATAAGATGAAAAATAATGTGGTTGATGATTACGTTATATTTGGTTTTCTTGGATTATGATTGAACGATTATATAAGATATTTTTATATTTGATTTGATTGCATTATATTCATTAAATGTATGAATAAAGAATTACATCAAAACATCTGCTCAATTTAAACTTTTTGCAAAAGGAAGCAATATAACTATGGAAAGAATGTGAGTGGTTGGTAGCTAAATTTGACTCTAGGGTTTCTTAATTAATAGTTAATATTGTACTAGCATATTAATTGGGAAACTCAATAAAAGTAAAATTTGATGCTTAATGTTTTGACCTTTAACATTGCAGGGATAGGAACACTGGCAAATAGGATGAAGTGTCAATTTCTGTCAGCGAGGTGAGTTTAATTTATTACATAATATCTTGCTTCCTTTTATAATTATTTCCATAAAATTATTATTATTATTTTTAATCTGGATAGCTCAACGTAATTCCATGCAATTTACACTTTTTGTTATATGATTCTTTAGAACTTGAGTTTTAAATTGCTGACAGTGCTTCCATTACTTGAATAAGATTAAATCTAGAATTATTTAACTATATTTGATTTTGTTCACTGACATATTGTCATTTGCATCAGCCTGTGAAAGTAATTGATCCCCACTTGGTTTCATCATTTTTTGACCATGATAGTGTCATTGTTTTGTATGTTATTTTTTTATTTTTAACGTTTGGTTAACTTAGTTAGCAAGTGTATGCAATTGCAATAATGTTAATAGACTTACTTCATTTGTCAATGCAATAATGTTGACTGGCACCTCAAGTGTATGCAATTGCAATAATGTTAATAGTCTTGCTTCGTTTGTCAATGCAATAATGTTGACTGGCACCTCCTGTCACAGCAGTCTCTAACACTGGAGCAACTTCTTCATAAGGACTTGGCAAAATCCATAACATAGATGGATATCCGAACTGATGTTGGAGATATTGTTACTGAGATTGTAGAAAGACTTTGAGAAGACCTGACAATGGAAACTGCAATCAACTTTTGTACTGCAAGCCTATTTATCTAAGGATCTAAAGTCTCCTGCATATTGTTTAGTTTTGATAAAAATACAGCAACCATTGACTATAGATGTTATTTTTAGTGTTTTCACTGTTGTAAATGTTACCGTGTATATATATAATTTTTCTTCTTATCCTGGCATTTGCTGAATGTGAAGAAAGTTATACAAGCCTGCAAATTCTGCTCCAGCCCATTTTGATTGATGCTTTATGCTATAAAATGAGCTTTCACATTTCAATAACTTTTTCTTAATTATTTACGACGGTTTCCCATCATCCCACGACAGCTGTACAAAAATTGTATAAAACCTTTTTACGGCGGTTTTTTGGCTTTTTACGGCGTTTTTTTGTTCGTCGTAAATACGACTTTTAACGGCGGTTTTTTGTTCGTCGTAAATACACACTTTTTACGGCGGACACAAAACCGCCGTAAAAAGGTGTAGTGTTTCGTCGCTTGTTTTTACGTCGAACAACGAACCGTCGTAAAACTATATTTACGGCGGGCCAGGACCGCCGTAAAAGCTTTTACTGCGGTTGTTTTTGCGGCGGTTGAGAACTGCCGTATAACCACCGTAAATGACTATTTACGGCGGTTTTGGCCCGTCGTAAATAGTCCTCTTTGTTGTAGTGGGTAATATGAGGAAATGTGAAGTTTATATTAGGAAATTGTGCATAAGCTTATTAATCATCAAGATTAGTAACATATAAAGATCAAGTTTAACATGATCTTGCATCACCTCCCTAAAAATTCTCCAGAAACTAGACTACTTATCTTTCCAAAACGCCAAACCTTGACTGTATGTAAGTCCACAAAAATAATGTTTAAATAAATCTTTCACAACTTTGTTCTCATATCTCTTGCATCTAATCCGCTGCCATAAACTAAATTTGATTCTCAATCCTCTCTGCTCGTACAACTCTTTTTTTTTAAACAATATTAATTCATTTTTATCTTTTTCTACCTTATAAAGGAAGTCAAATTGAATTAGGTGAAGAACCACAAGATCTCAACAATTTAGTGAGTGTGTGGTATGATGATTTTAGTTATGATATAAAGACTACCTTAAATATGCAGCATGAATCGATATTCAAAATTTCAAATTTTTGTAGAAGATCCAAGATCAATGAAGAAGACCTATAAGGGACATAAATATATAGAGACTACCTAAAATATGTAATAATTGTATCTAAGCTGCAACATTATTACTTACAAAGGCAAAGCCTCCAAATCTGTAAGCACTACTAGAGGTGGTAGTTGTGTAACTCTTGCAGTACTTGTCGAGGAAAAGTTTCTCGTACGGACGTTCAAGAAACAAGGCAGAAATATTTTTGCTTTCAAATTCTTTTACGTAATCAGATTCCTGGTTGCCAAAAACCATTATAGTTTTGTCTCGGTTGATGTGAAGCACATTCTCCAGGTAACTCTGCACGAAAGTATCGTACATACAACCGACATTTAAGTTGTTATTCTTTATTGACTCGATATCTGTGACATTTGAATGCAGTCATATTCGACAATTAGCAGTGAAGAGGGACTCACTATATAGTTTGAGGTCAAGACAAACACCACAAATAGCCACATTATGACCATTACTTGATTAAAATTGCTATTAATCTTGTCTCATTCAAAAAATGAACCAAGGTTATGGTAGTATAGAAGTACCAACCGTTAAGTTTGCCACTTTTCTACAAAACTTAAGTTGATAGATGTGAACTTAATATTAATACTTTGAGTCCTTAAAACGCCCCCTCGCATGCAAGGGTCTCGTACACTTGCAACGTGGACCAGATCGAGCCTCACATGCCTCAATGGGTCTTACAAGTGGATCAAATGACAACACTTTTTTATTTATTTTTAAATAACAAGGAGAGAATTTGAACCTATGACTGTTGAGTTATTATGGCTCTAATACCGTCTTGAAATAATAGGGATGAATATCTTTCTTATTCATAATTGTATGACAATTATACATAAGTTTATATAGGGGTGAATTCCCCAATCAAGAGGTCTGAATTAAAGCATTAAATCAAGCTAATCAACCTAATATAATTTATCATCAAATCCTATTGATTTGATCATAGCTAAATAATCTTCTAACAAATGGTAAGGAAATCAATCATATTAATTACAAGGATGATTTGCAATCTCAACACCACACCCCTCCCCGCCCGCCGCCCTCGCAACCCCCCCCCCCCCCCCCTTCTTGAAGTTAGTGTATAGATGTTGCACATGCCTAACTTTTGCATACAGTTTGTGAATGCTTGAGTTGAGATCGCTTTGGTGAGAATATCAGCTGTTTGATGTTTTGATCAAATCTTCGACAAATTCACAATTTTTTCCTCCAATTTCTACTTAATGAAGAATCTGTCAACCTCTATATGCTTTGTTTGATTATGCTAAACTGGATTATGAGCTATGTCACATGCTAATTTATTATCACAATATAATTTAACCGGTTTATTTGATAAATATCACAAATCCTGTAAGAGGAATCTTAACCACAATGCTTCACAAATTTCAAATGTCATTCCTGATCTATATTCAGCTTCTGCACTTGACCGTGCAACAACATTCTACTTCTTGCTCCTCCATGTGACAAGATTTCTACCTACAAAGGTAAAGTATCCTGAGGTAGATTGCCTGTCATCAACCACTCTAGCCCGGTTTGTATCTATATATACATCTATATTTCCTTTTTCTGTGCTTTTAGAAAATAAAATTGCCTTTCCAGGAGTTGATTTCAAATACCTCAAAATGTGCATTACTGCATTTATATGTTGCTCACCAGGATTATACATAAATTGACTGACCGTACTTAATGCATTGGCAAGATCTGGTCTTGTATGTGCTAAGTACATCAGTCTTCTAACAAGTCTCTGATATTTTCCTTTGTTAGCCGGAACTTGATCAACCTCAACACATAATTTCAAGCCTTCTTCAACTAGTGTTTCAACTGGTTTACATGTTGTCATGCCAGTTTCTTGTAGTAGGTTGCCAATAGAGCTTAACACAAGTTCACCTCCTAATCAAAATGCAATCATAATTGACTTTGGTGTGCAGTATGATGACTTTGGTTATGGTAACCAAACCAAATTTAGAATATACAAAAGCTAAAACCTTATAATTTACAATTCATAAATCATAAAGTATTAATACTAGCAAACTAACGTCAACCATAACCTAGCAGTGCTTTGCAAGTATGAATGTGCATTTGCTTGCATGGAATCTATTACCCTTTTAAGAGAGTAAAAGCTCTTAATTCTTAAACTATAAAATCATTTGGATACATATTATATATACCCAGTCACATATATCAACATTCGTAATGGATAGGCCTAGGTTCCCTATTATTGGAAGACGACTGGTACAAAATTTGGATAGGACCACTAAATGGCTAACTGGTGAAGTGGCTCGGTCCACTTTCTAAGGTTAATTTCTATTGGTATAATATAGGTTTTATTTTATTTTATTTTTTGAGAGATACTCACTATGAGCATAGAAGATAGTAGACAGGGTGAACCACAGTGCACTGCTAATTTGATCCTTCAACGGGCCTCTAAAATCCAGATTTGATTTGCACTCCATGAACCAAATAATGAACATCTTGTAGATGAAGTTGGCACTAGTAACCACCCAAATTTCAAAGGTGAAAGGCTTCATAAACATCCATGTCAAATCTTCAAACTTGACTGGAACTATCATCGACAATCCTGACTCCAAATATGGCTGAGTGAATTCAACAAATTTTGTTCTGTTGTGCACTATGAACAATTCATCAACCGCAGTGTCATAAGTCTTCCATCCAATTTGGAACATAAGACAATCAAGAAATCTCTATTAGAAATGAGTTGATATTGAAAAAGGTATCAAACCCTATGCAAATCATCTTAATTGGTTTTATATGGTAAATTTCACTGCTTTTCTAAGGGGTTCCTCTAAAGCACAATTAGTGAAAGGTTAAAAGGTCTGGTGGAATAAATTATATCAAAAAATCATTTATGAGAAGTTTCAAGTATGGAGATTAACTAACTTCAGAGACCAAAAATACAACATATTAGAAGAATCACCATAAAATCTTTCAGCCCATGTGTTTAGTCTTGAGGAAAGGAGGAAAATACAAATTAAAAAATAAACTAACAAATCATAGAAATGTGGACCATAACTTATATATTTTGCTAAAGCAAACCATATGATAAATGTCATTCGCAGTGGAAATTGGATTAGAATACATGTACAGATGCTAATTTGTAAGTTAATTTAGATGTTGTGTTTTTAGCGGGAATTTGGACTGTCATGCTATTTGTAAGGCCAATTGTATAAGATTTATGAATCCTTTCTCATATCTAAATAAGAAATCATAATTAAATTAAAGTTGCTTTACTCTCTATATAAAGAGAATTAAATATCCATCACCATTTATCGAAAATCAACCCTCTCCCAAAAAGATCTAATTTATAGAGGCTTTATCCTATACACCTTAAATATTTTCTATAACCAATCTTGGGTGGTGCTTTCTTGTAGATTGATTCAACATCCCAAATGCATGCTTTCCACACTAACAAAAGTTGCAATATTTTATCAAGAAAATTATCCTATACACCTAAATATTTTCTATAACCAATCTTGGGTGGTGCTTTCTTGTAGATTGATTCAACATCCCAAATACATGCTTTCCACACTAACAAAAGTTGTGATATTTTATCAAGAAAAACCATATATGCAAAAATCACATTACCAATCCATATTGTGATCTATACAGTACACTTGGACCACTAATAAGAAAACTTTTTTAAACAAGAATTGAAATAATAAGTCTTTACCTTGTCTCGTACTCTCAAAATTAGATTATTGTAGGTGCCGTCATGCTCCCCCCATACTCATCCTTCTTATAAACAAAGCTCTCAAAAAAGTTTTGATTTGGAACTCCGATTCTCATCCAATTTTTATCGGTGGGCATTGTCCATCCTTTTAGGACTCGCTTTAACTTCGACAGCCCAAGCCAAACAACATTATCAATCAAACTTTTGTTTAGCTTTTGGCTCATATGCAAGTGGGAGAAATCCCATATCGGCTATGTAGCAAAATTTGGCTCCTATATAGGCTTATAAAATAAGCCACATGGGTTTGTGTTTGAGTGTCCAATTGAAAATCTTGTCTCACCCCCCACCCCCCCCCAAATTTGTGTGGTTCTTCAAAAGGAACCCTATAGTTTGTTTTTGTCTTTTTTCCTCCTTTGTTTTCTAGGTATTTATAGTATTGCCTAATTGTTTGAGTAATTATGATTAGTCAAACTATTCGGGTATTTACAGTTTAACCCAATAGTTTGAGAATTTGTATTGTAACCCAAGAATTTTGTAATTCTCTTTGAAGATAGTGAAATTTTTTCTAATGGTGCTCGAGGACATAGGTATTAATACCGAATCTCTTTAAATAAGGACATAGGTATTAATACCGAATCTCTTTAAATCTTGGTGTTCTTTCTAATTCTGCATTATTGTTGATTGGTTGCCTCTTTAATTATTATTATATTTAATTGTCTAGCATAGTTTATGGTTGTGTGCATTTATATGCTTTTGGTATCGCTTCCGTGCTATGCATAACTATTGGTATCACTTCTGTGCTATGCATAACAATTGGTATCGAAGCCTAAGATTTTGGGTAGTGAGTGACTATTTCATTCTAGTACTTACCGCTATTCTAGGCTATTGAATTTTGGATTGCTAGTTATTGAATATAATAATTTATTTGGAGCTTGGTTATTGGTGATTTGTGTATCAAGCTTATTTGTGAGGGATAGTAATGGCATTGTCGTCGTCCATACCAAAGAAGTCATCTGTACCGGAGAATACAATGACTATGACAAATACAAAAATAAATGTTGAAAAATTTGATGGTCAAAATAATTTCAGCTTATGGTAGAGTGAGATGTTAAACGGGTTGTATCAACAAGATTTAGATATTATTCTGGAAGAAACAAAACCACAACATATCAGTGCAAGAGACTAGGATAGGCTAAATATAAAAGCTTGTGGGTCGATTTGTTCTTGTCTGTGTAGAGAACAAAAGTATCCGTTCACAAAAGAGACTTCTGTAAGCAAACTGTGGAAGGTGCTGGAAAACAAATATATGAAAAAAAGCAACGAGAATCAGTTGTATCTGTTGAAGAGATTATTTCGTCTTCAGTTGAAACCAGGTACGAAAATCAGTTCTCATATTGATGAGTTTAATAAGTTAATTGCTGATTTGTTAAACTTAGATAAAACCTTCAAAGATGAACGTAGGCTATGCTATTGATTGTTTCACTTCCAGATGAATTAGATCATTTGTGCATTACTCTTATTCATGAGAAAGATAAACTGTCTTTTCAAGAAGTTTGCTCTGTTTTATTGAATTATGAAATTCATAAGAAAGACCAAAGAAAACATAGGGATGAATCAATAGATGCATTGATAGTGAGAAGGCATAGTCAAAGTAGAAAATCGAAAAAAATGGGAAAATCTTGACGAGGGGTAGACTAGGAAAAGATGAGTGTGCCTTTTGTCGTGAGAAAAGACATTGGATGAAAGATTGTCTGACGTTGAAAAAGAAAGATAAGGACAATATTGTTTCTGATGCATGTGTTGTTGAACGTAAAGATGATAGTGATTTAGATATATGTCTAATTGGTCACCCATCCCCTTTTGGTTTTGATGAGTGGATTATGGATTCAGGTTGTACTTATCATATGTGTCCATATAAGGAATGGTTCTTTGATTTTAAAGAGCTTGATGGTGGAGTTATGTATATAGGCAATGATGACATTTGCAACATAGTCGGGATAGGTTCAATCCGATTAAGGAATCATGATGGACTGACTAGATTTCTGACATATGTTCAGTATGTTCTGAAGTTAGAAAAGAATCTCATCTATGTGGGAGTCTTGGAATCTAAAGGCTGGGTAATAACTATTAGAGATGAAATTCTGAGGGTTACTTTAGGCACTCTTGTGGTTTTGAAAGGTATAAGGAGGAACAACTTGTATTACTATAACAGTAGTATGGTTATTAGATCAGCAGCCACGATTTCTGATAATTATGCAGATTCAGAGATCATTAAATTGTGGCATATGCAATTGGGACATGCAGGTAAGAAAGCCTTATTCAGTTTGGTGAAACAAGGCTTATTGAAAGGTGCAAAGACTTGCAAGCTGGATTTTTGTGAGCATTGTGTTCTGGGAAAGCAGAAAAGAGTGAAATTTGACACTACTATTCATAATATCAAGGGTATTCTTGATTATGTTCACTCAGATGTTTGGGGACCTACCAAAATCGCATCTATGAGAAGTAGACACTACTTTGTTTCTTTTGTTGATGACTTTTCTAGAAGAACTTGGGTGTACTGCTTGAAATCTAAAGATGATGTACTTGGTGTTTTTCTTAAGTGGAAAAAGATGATTTGAGACACAAACTGCCAAGAAGATTAAGCATCTCAAGACAGATAATTGTGGTGAGTATTGCAGTGATCAATTTTTGAAATTGTGGCAAGATGAATGTATTGTATGTTACTTTACTGTTAGAGATACACCGCAGTAGAATAGGGTGCTTGAACGCATGAACCGGACATTGCTAGAGAAAGTTCAGTGTATGTTGTCTAATGCTGGGTTGGGCAAGGAATTTTGGGCTAAGGCTGTGACTTATGCATATCATCTCATTAATCGTCTACCTTCAGCTGCTATTAGTGAGAAATACATTGGAGGTATGGTCTGGACAACCTATTTATGATTATGATTCTTTATATATTTTTGGTTCCACTGCATATTATCATGTGAAAGAATTTAAGCTGGATCCTAAAGCCAAGAAAGCAATTTTCTTAGGGTTTGCTTTAAGGGTAAAAGGATATCGCCTTTGGTTTCCTAGTTAGAGGAAGATTATATCTAGCCGAGATGTGACATTAATTTAATGTGTCTTTTATGTTGAAGAAATCAGAAAACCAGACAAAGGTGAATGGTACTCGACAACAGGCGGAGCATGCTCAGTAGCAGGTGGAGTTTGAAACATAAACATTGAACCCAATTAGATCTGCTAAAACAGATGATGGTACTCTTGTGTCAGAGGAGGATTTGGGAGATGATGAAGAGCATTCCACTCAGGAGCCTCAACAGCAACAAGACTCTACTGCAGTTAATAGAACAAGATGTGAGATTCGCAAACCTGTTCGATTTGTTGATATTTTTGTCATGAAATATTTAGTATGTTAGACCATATATACTAAATGATATTAGATTATGTTATAATATAATACATAAATAAATAGTGTGTTTATCAAACGAAAATTTAAGCATACAATTTATTAGACCACATCAAACTTATATTATTAGACCATTCTAGATGAGAGTATATATTTTTCTAAAAGATACATAGCTTATTATTGATTGTATATGAGTATATATTTTTCTAAAAGATATATAGCTTATAATTAATTGTATATTAATTTAAGAGGATAATCTATTATGTTAAACCACACTAAATCATGCTAAATAATAGTAAACCACACTAGATTAATTACACTATGATAAATCATGTCTCACATACTAGACTAGATATAGTTTATTATTGATTGCATATGAATTTAAACGTTTAATTTAGTTTGTTAGATCATGTTAGACCATACTATAAGATAAATAGTAATACTGAACGTTTCTAAGGATATAATGGTAGAACCGCGCTATTAAATTTAGTTTTTTTATGTCTAAATTTTCCTAAATGGTTATTTTTGTTTTAACTATCACATACATCGATATTAGAATTCAGATGTAAGTTTTTTTATCTTTATTTTTTTGATTAAAGATGTGTTAAATGTAATATTTTCATTGTGGACAATAATATAATTACTAATAGACCGTTCATTTTGATAAAAGTGGTTTCAAGTAAGAGTAATGCTATTCATACAAATTACTTATACAAACTCACACATACAAACTGATGTGACATTCTTATACGATCGCCATTTCACCCATGTTAATTAATGTTATTTATTATTAATATATATTTTTCAAATCATTGTATTTGTTTATTAAATCATATCATGCCATGTCAGTTTGTATAGATGAGTTTGTATAAGTAGTTTGTAAGAGTAGCATTACTTTTTCTGTGTTATATATGGTTTCTATCATCTCCCATCTTTTCCATCCTATTATTATTTTTTTAAATTCATCTAATTTTAATAAATTTTTATATCGTAATTAAAAAAATTCATAGATATTCTTTGTAGAATTCATAAATTAATTAAAAAAATCATTGCTTTTCCCAAGGTTTAGGCCGAATTATGAGTGGTTTCCCTGATTAATCTCCGTTAAAATTTGAAAATTACATAATCTCTTCCAAATTTTATAGGAAGAATTTATTTTGTTTTCATAAATGAGAAAAACTTGTCATAAACTCTTCGACGAAGTAGATTTCAATTTTCTAAATTAGGAGGTATGCACACAATTATATCAAAATTCAGGGGATATAAATAAAACTTATATTAAATTTATATTTATATATAATTATTTCTTTTGTTTTCTTTTCTCTTGTTCTATATATAGTAGTTGAACGTTGAGAAAATAAAAGTGGTAACTATTGTTATAAATACTAGCTAATCAATTATTTTGATAAATTGACAATCACAACAATAAAAAAAAGGATCTAATTCAATTGTTGTAACTTTTTTAATAAATGAATAGAATACAAAACATCTTTCAGTAAATTTTTATTTTATCAAATATGTTGTTATTTCATGGATAAAATTAACTACCGGTAATCTATCACATTCTACATGGCTAGCTGATGGGGTCGTGGAGAATAAAATTCGTGTTTCCCTCAACTAAGTAGACTCCTTTTAAGTGAAAGATAGTTGTGTGAAGTTGAAAAAGTAATTCTGTGAGAGATAATTTCTACTTGCATAGGCTTGGGTGCTACAATTAGCATCCGAGTCGCCACCCAAAACAGACCGGTATGATAGATTCTTGCAAGGACGGATAGGAGTTTGTCACATCTTGCATCGCTAACGAATTGCGAGGGTGAACAATTTCTACGTTGGTTTGGATCCAGATGTTATATTATCTTTATTTTTTTTCATAAAACAGAAAATATTTTTTTATAATGGTATTAATAAATTAATTATCTAAATTAGTTGGTAATCAATTACTAGTAAAAAAAGAAAAAAAAAGAAAAAAACATAATATCAACCAACACTAATCTAATAGTTGATATCTATTTGATAAAATTACAAATGTAATCATATTAATCATTATTACAATATGTCATGTTATTATAAAGTACTCGTTTATACATTAGTACTTACCATGAATTACTTAAAGAGTAATGCTACTCTTACAAACTACTTATACAAACTCATTTATACAAACTGACGTGGCATGATATGATTTGATAAATAAATATAATGATTTGAAAAATATATATTAATAATAAATAACATTAATTAACATGAGTGAAGTGGCGATCATATAAGAATATCACATCAGTTCGTATGTGTGAGTTTGTATAAGTAATTTGTATGAGTAGTATTACTCTAAACTGGCATACCAGACCTTGCAAAAAGAATTGCAACAGTTGTGCTGCCACAATAATATTTAACGTATAAGGAGGTTATGTAATTTAAAGAAAGTAATGCAATAAAAAAGAATCATAAATTAAGCAATCACCATAAATGAATTATAACAATTTTGCATACAATATTTCCCAGCACTAACCAGTTTATAGCTTAATTACAGGGTAAAAAGTATCCACACGTTTTAATTATTTCTAAAATTTTTATACTAAAAGCTAATGTGATTCACTAATTTTCATCGTGTATATCTATGTGACAGAGTTTTATTAGTTGATCGAACAGGTAAAGTGTTATGCCTCACATAGTTAAGATCCTCCACTGGTAAAGAAACCTGATGAAGATTCTCTGATTCTTCAGAATTCGGTGCTTGATCAAAAGCTTGAGCTATTCTTGGACTGATGGTTATGTTGCCATTATGAAAGGATCTTGCAAGTTGAACCGCCATGTTCCAAACACCCTTGTTTCTTGGAGTTGTATTACCTCTGTATGTTTCTTGATGATTCCCACACTTCTCATTTAACAAGCGAATAATGAATAGTAGGAAACAAATGGCAGAAGTTATACCATATACAAGGTAGAGACCCCAGAAGCTGTGGAGGGTCAGGCGTTCCGGTCTAATATTAGTGTCATCGGCTGAACAATCAGGTGATGGAGAAAACCAACGGTCTTCCAACTTTTTTAGCTCTCCCTCCTCCGATAGCTTCAGAATGGCTCTTGAAAAATCATGGGCTATAGGAGATCCTTTTTGAAATGCCTGCATGCGGAGGATAATTAGTTTACGGCTTTCTAACGTTCAACACCATCTACAATAATAAGCAACGCTATCCATGGAAGAATTATATAAGAAATATGAAATTTAGTAGTAGTAGCAGGTGTATGAAAGAGTGCACAAACATTTGCGGCATGTTATTTTATGACAAAACTACCTAAAGAAGCAGTACAACCGATATTTAATTTTTGTAGAAGATTGAGGATCTATGACTATTAGCCAGAATTATAAGGGATATAAAATGTAAGCTGTAAAATTACTTACAAAGCCAAAGCCTCCAAATCTGTAATTGTTGCTGGTGGTGGTGGCTGTGTAACTCTTGCAGTACCTGTTGAGGAAAAGTTTCTCATACGGACGTTCAAGAAATAGGGCAGATATGTTGCCGCTTTCAAATTCTTTAACATAATCGGATTCTATGTTGTCAAAGACCGTAATTTGTTGTCTGTTGATCCCAAGCACTTGGATCAGGTAGTTCTGTACAAAAGTATCGTCCATACAACCAACAGTTAAGTTGTTACTCTTAAGTAACCGGATATCTGTAACAGTTGGTTCCAGTCTTCTGACAGTTAGCAGTGAAGAGAGACTAGCTGTATAGCTTGAGGTCAAGACAAACACGACAAACAGCCACAGTATGACCACCACTCGAGTAAAATTGCTATTAATCCTTTCTCCTGAAAAAAAAATAAAAATAAAAATAAAAAACACAGTTATTGTAATATAGTAAGTACCAACAATGAATAAAGCTTTTGTAGGTTTATCAATTATGCATGCGCTTGCTTGTATTTACCCCTTTTTAGATTAGAAGGCAAGGGTAGAAAATTTCTCATAGCGGCTAAAATTTGGACAGGACGGTTCGCGGCTTGCCCAACGGGGTAAGCTGGTCCGGTACGGTTCACTTTTTAAGGTCAGTTTTTTCTAAGCATAGCATAGTGGTATTTTTAAATTTGTAAAGAGATACTCACTATGAGCATAGAAGATGGTAGAAAAGGTGAACCAAAGTGCAGTACTAATTTGATCCTTCCACGGGCCTCCAAAATCCGAATTTGATTGGTGCTCCATGAACCAAACTATGACCATCGTGTATATGAATGTGACACCTATAACCGCCCACAACTCGAAGGTGAAAGGCTTCATGAACATCCACTTGGAATCTTCAGGCTTGGCAGGAACTATCATAGACAACCCTGACTCCGTGTACGGCTGAGTGAATTCCACATACTCTGTTCTCTCGTGTAGAATGGTCAAGTCGCCAACCGCAGCATCATAAGTCTTCCATCGAAATTGGAACAAAAGGCAACCAAGAAATCTTTATGAGAAACAAATTGTCGAAAACGTTAAAAAAACAAAAATCAAGCTCTGTACTAATCAATCTTGGTTTTGGTAAAAATTTCACAGCTCTTCCAAGGGTTGCCTCTAAAGCACGAAGTCAAAGGTCAAAAAGTTCTGCTAGACTCAATTACATCAAAAGATCAAGAATATGTATGTACATACAAATAATTTCATCAATGTTTGTTATCTATACGGCAAGTAGATGCTGCTCAGTGAACGTGGACCATTAATAAGAAGACTTTTCAAACCAGAAATGAGACAATAAAGGTCTTTACCTTGTCATATACACCCCTAATCAGGTCGCCGTAGGTGCCATCATGCTCCACAAATTCGAATGGAAGATGATAACCCAACTGTTCTTGCACCTTATTGAAAATATCAATAGAGTAACCAGAATAGTGATTCTCATTTGAATTCCCACTGTGCTCGTCCTTCTTATAAACAAAGCTCTCAAAAAAGGTTTGATTTGGAACTCCGATTCTCATCCGCTTTTCATCGGTGGGCATTGCCCATCCTTTTGGGAGTAACTTCGACGGCCCAGGCCAAACAACTTTATCAGCCAAACTTTTTATGCTGTCACTACTAGTTCTATCTCTAACATCATCTATGTTAAATGTCTCGGAGAATCCATGGTTTGGCAACCAGAAGTTGTCTAGTTCCTTGTAATTTCTTCCATGAACATTTACAATCCTAAATTTGTTTGTGTTCAATAGCTCACCTTCTTTATTGAAATGAATTCTGCCACTTAAACCCAAAAAATCACTCGATAATATATTCTCTAACAATATTTTTGGATTACTGCTGCTTCGAGTCAATTCTTTTGCCGCCTGTGTAATGACTGCAATGCTCTCATGCGCTTTTAAAGCATGAATTCCTGGCTGAAAGTAATCTTCATCTGGATATTCATTAATAAAATTTTGCTTGAACTGACTAGAGAATACTTGGTAAGAATCAGTCTTCTTAGGATAGTAGTGTTTGATTCCTAGAGTACCTTTCATAGATGAGATGACAGAGGAGTTAAGGGAGTCTAAGATGTCTGCAATACTGTCTGTAACTATCCACACTGAATCTGTCCCTGGAAGTCTCATCTTATTCGCTTCTCTGAACAAATGACTAATCATAGGTAAAGATTATTGAAGTACAATGAAAACCCGAGATTGTTTCTCTTCTACCTTTTCTAGCTCTTCTCGAACAATCTCTTCTGGATCAGATACAGAAGAAATTGGTGGAAGAACCAAGCGAGACTCTATCTCAGAGCCTACTTCTTTAAGAGCATCAGATAAAAGAGCTAACTTCCCTGAGTTACCTCCGTATATCGCGACGACCCCCAATTGTAGGACTGCGCTAGAGCTGCAACGCATTTCATTTGTTCGGAATCATCGCTAGCCATTCTTATCAAGAAAGGCCACCACCGGAGTGACATCGATGGTGGTGTTATGGCAGGTGCTGCAAATGAAAGAACGGGAACTTGAGCTCGACTCCCAATATCAGCAACAAGAGCCGCTTCCTCCCATGACTCCATGCCTATAATCACTTTCACCTTCTCTTTCTTGATCAACTCCTCAGCTGCACGCAAAACCAAATATAAATTTATATACTGCAAGAAATCTCTTTTTGATATTCCTATTGATTAAATAAACAAAAGTATTTGTAAACTTAAAAAAGAAAAGTGACAGGTGCGCAAATCACCCGCAGTAGCAGCTTGGAAGGGGTCTCTTCCATGGTCTCGGATGTGAAGGGAAAGCTTGTTATTTTTTGAATTACTGTTGAAGTTACTCACTGCAATCTTCATGGCGGTTACCTCTTGTTTCCCAATACGGGAATTCTTATCGATAATCGCACCGATGTTTGTAATTGTGTTGTTGCTGTTGGCTGCTTCAGCTCCATGGGAGAGAAAGAGAAGGAAGTTGACGAGTACAAGGGAAAAGAACAAAGGTTTTAGAAGTCTATTAACAAAAATGCAAGACACTAAACGCAATTGGGTCTCCTCACTACAGCAAGATTTCATTTTCATTCTGTTATGCTCTTTAAACACAATAACATATGAAACTATATATAGATGTTGGTCAAATCTCACAATGTCAACCTGGACCTGGATAAGGGTCAAACTTTGATTTTTATAAATGTTTCGACTTGAAGGAAAAGTCGAACTCGTGAGGTACCAAAGCTCTTTCACGCGGAAGTTACTAGCAATATTATATTGTTTGATTTGATACACGTTATTGTTTGACGATCCTACAAGCCTGCAACGATGCTGGGGAAGAATTGAATTAAAATCCCTTAGAAATATTCTCTCAAAAATAAATTATCATTTTCTTAATTTAGGATTGTTGTAAAACTAAAATATTATATGGTAAGTATAATAGTAATGTTAGGGTGCAAGTGCATTTACAATTGTTAATGAAAATAGTTATTTTGATGAATCAATTGATATAAAATAATTGAGTTCAAAATTTTGAACAAAAATATAAAATTCTTTAGCAATTTTCGATACTTCTACGTTTTTTCATAAATGTCATACTCAATGATATTAAATTATGCTATTATGATATATTATATAGTGCTAATCAAATGTAAATTTAGGCATACAATTTGTTAGACCATGTTAGGGTTAGATGGCATTAGAGGAGACTAGATTGTACTAAAATACATAGCATATTGTTGATTGCATGGGAATTTAATCATACAATCTATTAATCTAAATTATAATAAGCCACATGACTAGGTTAATTAACTGTACTATGCTAAACCATGTCACAACTAGATTATGTTAAAATATGTAGTTTGGTATTGATTACAACTTAATTTAAATATTTATACTCCAATTTGTTGGACCATTTGAGACTAACTTAAATCATATCAGATCACAAGTGCAAGATTAACCGCCACCAAGGATGAAATGGTAGGACCGTAATTAATTTCTTTTATATACCTAAATTTTTTAAAAGTATATAGTTATTAGTAGTTTGGGGTTATTTTTACTGTAGAAAAAATCACTTTTTCTTGCAGTAGCAACAACCCATGAGCATTTGGGATTGCTTCTCAGCTACTTCAAAAAAAAAAAAATCTGCTGAAAAAAAATCAGTTTTAAAGAAAGAGTCGAGAAGCAGGTGGCCACTTATTTATAGAAATCATATTTTGCTTCTAGAAATTGAAATGTGAAAATTACCCTCAACAAAAAATAAAATTATGATATTATCCTTCTTTATTAAATTTTGTTAATTTTATATTTAAAATTAAAATAAATAATTTTTTATAAAATAATTTTTTCAGAAAAAATTAAAAACTGGTGGGTTTGCCGTCGGAGTAGTCGGTGGATAGTGGCGGAGTAGTCACTGAAAAAAGTCATTGGAGTGTGTCATTGACACCCCTGTCATCAGAGTGATCATCTAAAAACGATCTATGCAGCGGCAAAAAATTCAGCATTTCACAGCAAAACTCGTCGAAACTTCAAGTAGCCGAAACTTTGCCACCTTCTACAGTTGAAACCGATCTTCAATGGCTGAAACTTTTCTACCTTAGGATAGATCAGATAGAGCTTATCAATTTGAAACCATAGGTATTGCCGGACACACCCAATGATGGTGGCCAGCAACGGCTCCCATTATCTCTTATTTTTCAATTTTCTTTATTTTTTAAATTTCATAAATTAATTTATTTATTTAAAATTAAACGAGTATAATTTAAATTAAAAGATATATTAAATAAATTTGATAAACATTTTAACAAAAATATTAATCTTATTTATTTAATATATATTAACTTATTATATTTGTATAAATTTTAAATCATTTTATAAATAAATATGTAGAATTTTCCTATCAAATGTTAATTTTTAGATCAATATGATTGTAATATAAATTAAAAATTAAACTTAAAATTTGATATAAGTTATACAATCATACTTTTTACATAAATTAATTATTTATACTTTTAAAATATTTATTAAAAATAATTTTTTATAGAATTTGTTCTTAGTAGCAAAAAAATTGTTTATAAAATATTAATAAGTAAATATTACAAAAAAATAATGCATAAGTCTATTTTGATCATTTGTACATAATAAAAGCTATAGCAACAACACTCACAAATATATCTATTCTACTTTTAAAAAGTAAAACAGTTTTTTAAAGTTAGTTTACTAAACACGCTTTTTTTTCACAGCAACAACAACCTCAAATTGACCTATAAATTAGCACATAGATATTGGAATTTGGATAAGAAATTTTCTTTTTTTTTCTTTTTGTTAATAATACATGTGGTTAATGTAATATATTCATTGTGGCTATGAAGATAATTATTAATAAACCGCTTATTTTGACAGCACGGTCATTAATGATATAACTACATAGTAGTAATTAACATTATATAAAGAACACATATAATAACATGACCATATATATTAATGATGGGTTATTGTTTATAAAGACAATTTTAGATAATTTTTTTTAAAATTATTGTAGTTTTAACAATAAAAATTTTCCTCAATCCGCACTATTGGATTTTTTTTGGGTGAATCCAACAACATAATTTTTATAATTTAAAAAAAGAATGGGATACTATCAAGACACCCCTCAAGGTTTGCCTTATGATCAAGCAGAAAGCCTTAATCACGTTTGTATCCCTCTAGTTGTAGTTTATGCATCATCCAAATCATGCGGCTATCGTTTATGGGTTGGCTTTTGATGTGGTGGGATTGCGATACAGAGGAGTGCGATGGCGCTGAGAGGGTGCTAGGGGTGACACAGAGGTGACTGTGATGCACCAAATTTACGGAACTGTGGTGGTGATGCAAGTGGGGTGAGGGGGTGATGTCGTGGCAATGATGGAGATGCAGGGTGTGCTGGGTTATGAGGAGGCGTTGGGCTACCTAAAAGTTTTCAAATTTAATTAATTTTATTAGATATAAATATATATTTATATTAAAGGTTTTAAGAATGGAAGTTCCATCTTACCTTTCTTTGGTTGTTAAAAAAGCCCGATTTTCATCAAATGACTCCCTCTCTTACTCATTTTCTATAATTGACCCCCTTTTCTATTTTAATTATTATTAACCTGTTTTAGTATAGAAAAATACGAAAATATCCTTGATAATCCAGAAAAAGACAACAAGAATAAAAACACATACACCTATTCGTGCAAACAGCACGACACACAGACTCACCTCTCGCAGGCTCCGTCGCTGCTTGAAGGCTCCACCGCTGCGCTCACCGAACTCCATCGTGCTGCTATCGTTGCTCCGCTGCTATACTCGTGTTGCTCTCGCTGTGATCGCGTCGTCCTCGTCTCGCTCCGCTACCGTTCTCGAATAGTCTCGCCGCTGTAGTTGTTTGCTTGTCGCGCCCGTGGCCTCGCTCTACTACCTTTTCGCATCGTCCCGCCACTGTAATCACTTGCTCGTCGCGCCTGTGGCCTTGATCTGTCGCTGTTCGTCCCTCGTGCCGCCAATTTCGTAGCTTGCTGGTCGTGACCATGGCCTTTCTCTGCTCTAATTCTCCCGTCATGTCGCCACTTTGGTCGCA
Source organism: Boswellia sacra (assembly GCA_013180625.2). Taxonomy (NCBI): domain Eukaryota; kingdom Viridiplantae; phylum Streptophyta; class Magnoliopsida; order Sapindales; family Burseraceae; genus Boswellia; species Boswellia sacra. The sequence goes on along the minus strand of SNVD02008118.1, from coordinate 7,751 downwards.
CCCGTGGCCTCGCTCTGCCCCTCTAGTCGCGGACTGGGACTGGTGTTGTTGGGTTTGGACGCCTGGTGAGCAATTTTATTAACACTTTAATGCAGTTATGGTCTTTGTGAATCTAGATTCAATTAATTACTGGTGCTTTAGTGATGTAGCTCTTAAATTTATTCTTCTTGTTGCTAATGAATGCACATGCATTTTCAATCGTTTTTCTAGCAGAAGTTTCATGAAAGAAGAAAAAGAAGAAAAATAAAAGCAAGGGAGGGCCTGTTTCTAGCTTTATTATCATTTTCTAGTTGAAAATTATGACTTGAAAGTTAGATATTTTCTTCTGTTTAATTCCAGGAAAAAGAAGGAGCCACGCATGCAGACTGATCCACCCGTTATTCTTGTAATTGAGCTTTTTCCATCCCGGGGACTACCTTGAGGGTGAAATTCAACAGTACAAAGACGAGTGAGCATATGTTGTTTCCTTTTAATTAAAAGTTTTGCGTTGAACAATAATTATAACATTTCTTGCTGAACTCAAGTTGGAATAGTTCTCTGCATTTTTCTGAGTATCAATAATAGAAAACATCTTCTACAACTTTTTCTTGTTTGGGCTTATTGATGTGCAATTGAGAGTCCCTGGGCATTTGTCAAAGGACAAAAAGAAGCATACTCGTGATGCCTTAATAGAGCTGATCCAAAATGTGGGTTGAGATTTCAAACAGTATTACTGTTTATTTGTCCCCTTTTTTGGGTTGCTTTTGTTGTACATTTCCTATGGAATGCGGATTTTGCTTACTTCTGCACTTGCCATGTTAGTGTAATAAAAGGGGTAGTTGGTGTAGATTCACTGTAAGAGGAGATTTTTCTATTATATTTTTTCTTGTAGGTTTTACTTGAAACATATTATAGAAGGTGGTCATGAATGCTTATTTTCTCTGCATAACCCAACAAACACTGATTAGTGTTAACAAAATTTCATCGACTAAATTTTGAGCTATTGTTTCAAAACCAAAATGCTATCATTCAATTCTATAACAGTTTAATTTGGTGGTTAGGATTTGAACCTTGTCTATGTACAAGATTTATATTTTTTAGATCAGAATCCATATACCTCAGAAATTTAGGGAGATTGAAATGAATCCAAGGGAAGTTTTGTATTTGATACAGTCTATTGTTGACCCAGGTATGGCAACCCGAGAGGGGGGAAGGGAGGGGGGGGGGTGGGGGGGGGGGTGAATTAGGTTTTTATTTATCAAAACGGATTTGTAAAACTTTTCTTGAAAGATCAAAATTAGTTTACTTTTTCTTTGAGAATGAAGGTGAAGAAGATAAAATTAGAAGTTATCAAATATGTAATCAAGAGAATAATAATGATGAACAATCACAAGTGCAAGTAAATGTAAAGAGTATAGGGATAGAGAGAGTGCAAACTCGATGTACGTGGTTCGGCAAACCTTGCCTACGTCCACGGGCTCCTAGATCCACGAGCTAAGCTTTCCACTAAGTTGTATAAATCTTTACAACTTGCTTGATGAACAACCTTACCAAGACTTTTTCTTTCAACTCTTGATAACACCACACCAAGAGTTCTTCTTGATGAACAACCTCACCAAGGCAACTTCCTTCAACCCTTGATACCACCACACCAAGAGTTCTTCTTGATGAACAACCTCACCAAGGCAACTTCCTTCAACTCTTGATAACACCACACCAAGAGTTCTTCTTGATGAACAACCTCACCAAGGCAACTTTCTTCAACTCTTGATAACACCACACCAAGAGTTCTTCTTGATGAAAAACCTCACCAAGGAAAGAGTTCTCTCAAGGATAACTTTTATCCTTTACAAGAATATCTCACTCTCACCACAATACAAGAACAAAGAAAATTTTTACAACAAAAGTACAACTCTCTTTAAAGAGTAGATAAAGAATATAAAAGCTCTCTAAACTTGATATTTCTCTTATTTGTGGCTTGATGGATTCTTCTCTTCACTTCTTGAATGTATGGGAGAAGGGCTCCTTTTATAGGCAAATGGGATGAACTTAATCAAATGAAGTCACCAACTATAAATTTTCTACCCACCATAAAAACTGTAATCTTGTCTGCCATTTTTGTCAATGTTTCGTTTGAAATTTGAAAATCTACAAAACACAAAAGATCTGTACAATTGAATAATCTTTCCAACGCATCAAGAACTAAGTCATTTGGATATCTGTAGCTTAAGATATAACCAAAAAACCATTCGGTGCTCATGTGACTTGATTTTTCTTCCAAGTGTCAGTTCACCGAATTGCATATATATTATGTCCGCCTTCTGTTTGAAATTTGAATTTCTTCAAAGAATATGAAATCTGCTCCATTAAATTATCTTTCCAATTACATAAGAATCAAGTCATTTGGATATCTCTAACTCAAGATATGGATAAAACATCATTTGGTGCTCAAATGAGTTGATTTTTCTTCTCTGTGTCAGTCCACCAAATTGCATATCAATTATATCAGTCTTTCGTTTGAAATTTGAATTTATTCAAAACATATGAAATGTGCTTCATTAAGTACTCTTTCCAATGCCCTAATAATCAAGTCATTTTGATTTTTCTAGCTCAAGATATGTCCAAAAGAGTATTCAGTGCTCATGTCAGCTGCTTCCATTTGTCTTTCAACTTGCATGATGATTTGGACAACCTTACACTTGAAATTTGAATTTCTTTAAAACATATGTAATGATATAAATTGAGTAAGCTTTCCAAAGGCTCAAGAATCACATCATTTAGACATCTATAAAGAAATATATGACCAATTGATTGAACATTACTCATGTGTCACATTCCTCGAGTCAAACCTTGTTCTTAAACTTTGGTGCTTTTAACATGTAGTCTTCTCCTTAGCTTCAACACTTCATTTTAATAAGCCTTTTCTTGATTTTATAATTATTTCAATGATATTACTCTTGCACATAGATAAACATGTTAGTAACACCTTATGAATCAATGTGTATTGTTATCATCAAAATTATCATGTAGCCTTAGGGCTAACATCTATCTAGTATCTACTTGGATATCCTTTAGACAACCTTGGGTTTGTGCATTGTAACTACTGAAGATGCTTTAATTGCTTTGAATTGAACTTAATTAACCCTATAAAAGAGCTAGAGGAATTAGTATTTTTACAAATCAAGATAATGCAGGCAACATATTGATTTGTAAACTGACAGATTATAAGCTTCTGTTTCAGCATAGCTATTGCTCCAGAATTACAAACTTGGACAAAGAGAGCTGAGACTTTTGATGATCTTACCAATTCTGTTAGTAATCCTTTTTATATTACATCATTATTTTTTTGAGTATGGAGCCAGAAGATGGAATATAATGTATGTTGCCTCTAGTATTGCCAACAAACTATGCGTAGTGATCTCATATTACTGATCAAAACAGCTTCTGAAATGATTGCTGAGAGACTCGAGAGGTTGATGTATTGTATATCCTCTCTTGAAGTTGCAACTAACCATTATGTTCTTTTCTTGTGCAGTGGAGATTGTGAAGTTTTTGTTATAATGTATCTTCATTGCCTAATTACTGGTGAGTCTATAGAAGTTATATGTCATCCAGACCATGCTCGAAACTATAGGAAGGAGTTGGCGGTAGATATGTTTGATATGAGATCGTGGAAATGAGTTGCAAAACTATGTTGAAATTCCGCATTTTAGAAACCATGACATTCTTTTCAAACTTTGTAAAACTCTTTCGGATATATGTATTTGATTCAAGAGAATGAGTAATTGTGAATCATACCTTTGTTGTTATTATTGTCGTTGTATCCATGCATCACTTTTTAAATAGTTAAAGCACTTTGATAATTATATGCCAATTTCATCCATGGTTTAAAGGTGTATATATAACAATTGGTTTGTTATAGCTTTGCCGGGTGGTTATGGTACATTAGAGGAGATATTTCAAATCACCTCTTGGGCACAGCTAAACATCCATCGGAAACCCATTGGTTTGTTAAATGTTAATAATTTTTTTGATGGTTTGTTGTCCTTTCTTGATCAAGCTGTAGAAAAAAAATTTCATCTCACCGTCAGCAAGGCAAATGCTGGTTACAGCTTCAACTGCAGGAGAGTTAATTGACAAACTACAAGAATTCGTTTATTCACCTGATCCAACAATGGCTCGGATAAATTGGTTTGGAGAAGGCAACAAAAGGCGTCAACTGGATTTAACCTCCATCTGTAATCTCTATTTGCTGGTTTGCTTCGTTTTTGTTTGCTTTCTTTTTAGTGTGTTTATTTGAGATTTTTCATGTCGTTTCTTTTGAGCTTTTTCAGGTTATTTCTTTCGTCCCAGGTAATATTTTCTAATCTCGGTTTTTAGAGTGGTGGCTTACAAAGTTCAAGTTCTCTTGAAACGCATTCTGGATCTCTTCAATCCATAATGGCTGAATAAGGAGGCTAACTTCTAAACTTTGTAGACCAATTCTAACTAACTTGTTTTTGTTTGCTGACTTGTTGAACTTTGTTATTTTATGAGTGAGTTTAGTTTTGCGTAATTTGGAGTTGTTATGTGTTTTTATCTTTATCAGTTTTGATTTTAAAAAAAAATTGTGGAAAAACCTGAGAATGGCAGAATATGGGGTTTCTTTACCCTTGAAACGCATTCTCTCGAAATAAATCTGTAGTTTGTTTATTTCAGGTTGTTTGAAGTGTTTCTTTCATAATAAAGGTATATAGGCTGGAAACCTTAAGTCTGCGGGCTACTGGTCCTAAGGATTGTTGAAATATACAATCTTGACTCAGGTGTTACAATGCCACGTACCTCTTTTCTTGCATTTTGTGGGTCGATGATAAGATAATGATTGAATTAAGAATAACTCTTAGAAAATGATAAATGATACATGGATCTGTGTGCTTGAAATGTTTATTGGTTTTCGCTTTGTTTTTGATTCCTTGCGCAACATTGAGCACTGAGCTATTATCACTGAGTTATTTGTTCACTTAGAGAAAGTTATGTAATTTAAATGCTTCTTCAGATTTCAATGAATTCTAGAACTTGTTTGATGGTCACTCGAGGCGAAATCCTAGACTGTGCAACATTTAGGGAAATGATTTAGGCCATCTTTGGACCGTTTGAGCCTTAAGAGCCAACCTTGACTAAAATTGATCCCTATTTACCCCTTTGAGCCTCTGTAAACCTTTTTCTTTGTTAACTCACTAAAAGATTTCCTAACCTCAATTGAATTTTTTTTCTAAACAGTTTATCCCTTGCCTATGAGCAAGTAGATCATTCACGATTACATTTTGAGCTATGTTCTGGTTTTGGAAAGTTAGAGGAGGTTGGGTTGTGTCATGAGCAATGACTAAAAAGGTGACGTTTTATTATGTTTCGTTAAAAAAAAAAAAAAGCAGAAAAAAAATCTGTACTTTCTTGCCACTTTACTTAAACATGAGACAATGATTGTATTAAATGTGTGGGGTGAGTGGCATTGCAGTAAAAAAAAAACCGAAAAAAATAAAGGAGTTTCTATACCCTTGGGGTGTTCTTAAAAAGAATGAAATAACAAAGTGTGAAGGGTGTCAGTCCCTTTTGCATTTCTACTACAAAAGAGAAAAAAGAATACAAAAAGAGACAAAAAAAAGAAAAAAAAAAAGATGAGTCGAGTGCTTCTGAATAAGTTTGGGAGAGTCATTTGATGAATAAGAATGAATTTTTTATGTCATGGGCTTGAGCTCCACATAATATTGAATGATCTTATGTGTTTGTGGGTGATTTGAGCCTAATTATTATCCTTTATCATACTTTCACCCAAGCCAAACGTTACAAGCTTAATAAAGTCCTACTTGATCCTTGGTGTTGTGCATGTCTACATTAGTGGAGAGTGACTTGAAAAGCAAGCCTATGGAGTTCATTTATACACACATATTCAATATTAAATATGATTCATTTTTATGCATAAACTCATCCGGGTTACAAGTGATTAGGTGAGAATGGCTCTACACACACACACTGAGGAATTGAAGTGAAGCGAAACTAATCTTTCGGATAAAATTGTTGATCAAGTGCATTATTTTGAAGTTTTCCTTGGGTTATAATTAAGTACAAACTTTGAGGTCTATTTGCAAGTTGAAGCATTTGTGTGTTTTAATTTTTCTTTGATTCTGTTTCGGTTTAGTTTTGTTTCGTATCATTTTAGTTGCTCGAGGACTAGCAAAGTCTAAGTGTGGGGGAATTTGATAGGTGTCGATTTATGTATTACTTTTATATCAATTCGTCCATGTTTCTTTGCTATATTCCTTGGTACGTTTATGTTTTTGTGTGGTTTTGATGTTTGTAGGAGTTTTGGAGCAACTTGCACAAAAATGGATTAAAACCCTTCATTTTCACCTCTGCTAGTCAACCATCTTCTCGGATTTAATTGTATTGATATACAATGAACCCGATGACATATTATATACCGTTGGAAAGCTCTCGAAGTCTATTTTCTGGAGAAATTTACGGTTTAAAAATCCATTCAGTGTACCAAAAGTTGTAATCAAAACAGTGTGAGATGTATAGAAATATAATTCCACAAGCACTGTAGCATGTATAATACGGAGCACTGTAGCAAGTCACTGTAGTAGAGTATTTAAACACATTTTAGGGTTTTATTTTCAGAACTTGAGGAGGGGAAAACGTGGGAGGAGGCTGCATTTCTGGATTTCTCTCATCCCCTGGAGTTCTTGAAGGAGAAAAAAGATTTTGAAAGAGGAGGAACTACAATTCCAAGAAGATTCATCTACAAAGAAGATTTTCAAAGAATTTGCTAAGTCCTTTCTTTCCTTTTCAATTATGGAATTTCTCTATATTGTATTTGTTATTCTGATTGAATATGTGTAACTAAATCTGAATTGGTTGAGGGTGATTTCAAAGCCCTTGATATGGATTTTTTGAGTTGATTGGGTAAGAAATTGTTATCCAATTCTCTAATTGAAGTTGCTTGTATTTTCCCATATCTAATGCTTATGATTGCTTACTGAATGTATTTGGAATGGCCAACTGAATATAATCTGTTGTTGTCTATTGCTAGATTAGAAATCTTGATCCGTAATTGTCATGAATTTCCAATCATTAGTAGCAAAATTGTGATCAGAGATTGCAATTGGAAAATACAACGTAGGTTAAATAATCCGAACTTGTGTGATTATTGCTTAGATCAACCTATCTTTCTCATCGTAATGCTTCCATTGAATTAAACTCAGAGAGCTTTTTCTAGGTTGTTTAATGGATAGAGATTAAATAAAGAGCTTGTTTTATTTAACAACAAAGTAAGGAAAGATTGGGATAACAGAGCTTGTGTTATCTACGGTGATATAACATTCAATGACTGAAATTTGGATTAACAATGAATGTTAATTCAGCAAATTCATATCTTGTCGGCAGAGAAATGAACCTCTTAAAACCACGTGTCTCCATTGACTTTTCATCAATATTACTTTCTGTTTTGTTATTCTTTACTTGCATTCTTATTTCATTTAGTAAATCATTCAACAAAAAATCCCCCCTGTTTAGTTTATTGTTGCTGGAAATAACAAATTCAATTAGAATCAATCCTCGTGGGAACGATATCTTACTTATCACTTTATTACTTGTGCGACTAGTATACTTGCTAGCTTCGAACGCATCAAGTTTTTGGCGCCGTTGCCGGGGATTGATTTTCTAATCGATTTGTTATTTTGTTTTCATTGTTGATTCATATTTCTTTGTTTTTCTTTTCTGATTGTTTGTGTTTA